>OX438781.1:9148482-9267148 GCA_949316455.1 Acleris holmiana | reverse complement strand
ACCCGGGACCGCTGACGTTGGAGGCAGGGACACTACCAACTAGGCCAACGTGTCGTCAAATTATATTATATTTAATATAATAAGTAAAAAACACATGAGGGTGCACTGTGAATGAGTACAGTCAGCCCCGCGCCCGGCTGACACGGTCGAGGACAAGCGCCGTGCCACGCACTAATACATAATTTATGGGTTATTACAAAAACGATCTGATAAAGCCCTGCTCTCAGTTGAAACGCTTTTTATTCTGGATGTAGGCCACGCGAAACAAGCCGTAACTCACGTACGTGTCATTTACCCAAATGCGTTTATATTTATGTCAGGGAATCTGACACAAATTGACCTAATCTGGAAACCTTCAAGACTCAGGAGTTAACATCGAACACCGAGGGACTGTACAAACTTGTAAGAATGTGAAATTGTATTGAGGGACAAACTTGACTTCGCCGTTGAACAACTGTTGTCTCCATACATCGACAGATATAAGATAAAATAAGTTTATTGATAGACCAAGCACAAGAATACATACAAGAAATATCCGTTGGACTCCAAACTAGGCTGCGCCTGTGTCTTGGGGCCCTGTGAGCCGGTTTACAGAAAAGGTTTATACAGAGTGAACTTAAACGAACAGTAGTACAGTTAAGAACAAAATTCATGAGTTATACTTTAAAATATTAAAAAGGAATACCTAGGCATTTAATTTCATAAGATTTAGGATACCCAAATGATTTACTCCAGAACCACGTGTGTGTGAGTGTGTCTATATGTGTGTGTGTGTGTGTGTTTGTGCATGGGAGAATGATTGATCGTGATTAACCGTTTACCAACTGCAAATAAGTTTGCAACCGCATTTTTTTTTCAATGGAGCAACGAATTAATATTATTATTGAGTTGTTAATAATGCTTCTATCACCACACTGGGATCGTTAAACTTTAGGACCGAATCGAGCGTCATGTCGACGTTCCATTTCGTGTACCATCGTGCCGAAGGTCCCTCGTCTATTCTTAACAAGCACATACAGTGAAAATCCGTCAAAACGTGTGTAAATAACTATACATCTTAATTTTTAAACTAACAAAGTTCTATTTTAAGTATACCTTTACCTAAGATATAATTTGTGTCAATTTTATATGGATAAGGTCGGTCCTTCCTTCTAAGACGTCATTCAAGCATTTTTTTTTACAGTAATATATTCAGTGGTTCGCTACCACCATCCATTAACCTACCGCCAAACAACAGTGATCGCATTGTTGTGTTCCGGTGTGGGGATAAAACAACTGATAAAATTACTAGCATAGAGGCATTCCATCTTAGTCCTCAGGGTTGGCAACGCATTTGAAGACTGACGACTTAAGATTATAGTCTTGTGAATTCAAATGCCTGTGAGGTGTCAGATTCCATTGACCAGATGGCGTGAGTGCTCGTGTGCGTGTGCAAAAAGAGTGATGATTATAGCCTACATACCTAACCTAGCTACACAGACGCCGACAAAAAAATAAATGTAGTATATCAAAATACGAATACCTATTAGCCGGGCAAAGTTTTGTAATCAAATACTAATCTGTTGACGTGCCAGACGTAGTTCCTAAAAACAACTACACAAGTATTAGGCCCGAAGTTCTCGGGAACTTTCCATCCACGGCTGTTCTTCGGGACGTAGTTTGTTCAGGGATCATAACATCAATGATCATTTTGGCTAATACGACGATTTGTTACCTTCGGTTGTTTCGTCTTGTATGTAAATTCTATATCATAAGAATGATTGCTAAAGAAAACAACCAATTGTTTAAATCAGAAAATAAAGTTAATAATAACATTAGCTTTGTTAAAAAAAAACATAACCAGCATGCAATTTTGTGAGGTATATACTTCACAAGAGAGCACAGGGTTTCTATTCTACAGTGAACCGAAATGTCTTTGACATCATTATTATTGTCAACGTTACGATGGCTCCTATTTACCTGACAGAAGAGGAGATTTTATCCAGTAGATAAAACTTGTATTTAGAAGAATGCACGTGTAGTAAGTTTTTTTTGTCGTCATTTTACTACATGTGTAGTTCACACTTTTTAATCTTTTTCAAGTACAATGTTTGGACATTTTAGCAGAGTATTTCTAATATGATTTTTGAAGAAGAGGACACTTTTGATTTGTGCCAATAAATTTTTTTCTTATTTATGTGAATGATAAAAGTAAGAAAAATAAGATATTTAACTGAAATATTGTGATCGATCGCTAATGATGTAGACCGACCTTACATTTACATAAACCAGAAGCAAGGTAAAAGATGAAAGTGTTTATTTTCTGTAGCATCCTTGAAATCTATAAAAGCCAATTTATTAATAGGCTCTGCGGGGGCCACCTGTCAGCCGACATCTTGCCAAGGCTGGACTCCGGGGGGACTTCGTAATTAATTGAGTGGAAAAAGTCATGAGTTTCAATTAATTTATCATTATAATTAATCATTAGACCTAACGAACTAGATTTTTGGTTGAATCTTGCTGGATACAATGTCCTAATTATTTACAAATAGCTATTGCAAGGATTCAGATTTGCACGAAAATATCACTTTTATACGAGTATAGGTGCCATTTTTTAGTCTATCTCTTGTCTTTAACATTTGAAATAATTACTAGAATGGCAATGGCTAAAAAGTATCAAACAATATCAAAAAAAAACTTATAAAAGATATACCAACCACTCTAAAAAGACTTGTTGATAATTTTGTAACCACATATTGCACAATCAGGCTAAGATGATTACCAGTGTATTAGTGACAGGTTGCAAGCCCATCGCCTAACAGTACCACAAGCCTTTATTCCCTTAGTCGCCTCTTACGACATCCACGGGAAGACATGGAGTGCCACTATTCTAACCCGGCAACCACACGGGGCAATTTTCGTATGTAAAGAGAACATTCCCAATGCTATCTTAAGTATCAGAGAATGTTATCTGTAATTTCTTGAGAAGATTTCCAAACTTTTAGGAATGTTCTGCAACTTGTAATGCTAAAATGAGCCTGGTACTTAACTCGTAAACGTCGTTTTCGTTTATCAGTTTCACCTCCAAATACGAGTTTATCAAAATATCCGAGAGAAATAACATTCTATCAGAGGCCTCTATTATAATACTGAGTAAAACCGTATTCCCTTTGTCATTTTATCGTATTGTCAACGTTACGATAGTTCTTATTTACTTGGCAGTAATGGCGGCCGAGTTAACAATACGGTAAAGGCTATATGGTTTTACCCAGTGGAATAGATACCCAGTTCTTTGGGATCCATACTTTCTTCACACCGAATTTAATTTTAAACCAATTTATTGCACTTAGCCAATAAAAAACCGGCAGATTTATGCTTTCTATATCGTAACAGTTTGTTAGTTGTTAGGTAGTTATCACAAGTCAATTCATTCAAGTGGCTCGATTTCTTTGCTCCCAAGTGAACTAAAAAAAAACACCTGCTGTCAGTTATCTCAACTGCGCACGCCCTTCGATGTTTGTAGCTTATCGACTTTTTATTTAAGATGCATAATCTCAGCAAATTCAGTTACCAGAAGCAAAATAGCTTTTTCTGAATGTATTATTGAAGAACGTAATAATATTTATTAAGGCTTGTTACGTTGGACGGTTTGGGTTTTACTTATCTTTACAGTGAAATTACTTTACGTACGTTTTAGTCAAAGTCATTAATAAGTCATCCTATTGTCGATTGCTTCTTTAACAATTCGCACAAAAATGTATGATTATGGCCGTTTAGGGAGGAAAATAAATAAATAAATAGGGGCGTTCCATACAAATTGACCTAGGTCAAACTAAGATTTAGGTTCGTGCTATAAGTACTAGACAACGATAAAAATACTTCTATATAGAAACCCATGACCCACCCGCCCTCACTTCGGTTCGGTTCACGTGAGTATTTATTATTCATAAAAACCTTTCGTGAAAAACAGATGTTGAAAACCGCACTAAAACCCGTTTCGTGGTTTAGGAGAAGTTAGCGGATATACAGACAGACATACAGACGCGGAAAGTCACTTCATTATACAATGTAAAGATTACAAATACTTATAAAACAAAACAAACTGTTAGTTTACTAACCACGTCGTCAATATAATCACTCATTCAAGTTTTCTATATCTACTTGCTTCTTGTACTTATCTATTAACATATAACACAAAACGCATTAGAGACATTTGACTTTCCTATCCAAATATTTCCCTACGGGTACTAATGACGTTAAGGGAGACGGGCTTTGTTCGACATTGTGTAAAGTGGGACAAAAGTCAGATAACATGTTACAATAACATCAACGCCTCGTTCGATATTTACTTACATTAAAATCGGCCAAGGGCATGTCGCACCATTCCTTATGTTGTTTGGTAGCCGTAAGCAAGAACAAGAAGTTCTTATTAAAGGTAATTGGTTTAAAACATGTGTTTGAGTCGGACTACAAGCTTGATTAGTTTGGTTAGAACTCGTTTTTTTACTCTAGTCAGTAGTGTTACTTTTTTAAGTGCGTTCTTTTTTGCCAGGCAGTACCGCTTTTTTGATCGTCTCGTGCTATAACTCCGCTGCCATCCAAATGCAAGACGTCAACAAAAATACTCCTATTCATATCTTAATATATGCTACAAACATTAACTAAAATGTCAGGAAAGCGAGTTCACTACAACGACACAGTAGATTGACTGCTTAGTGCGCTCTCGTAAGCATTACTCTACGTATTTTTTCTCAAACAAAAATGGTGTCCAACCTAACTATTCTCGCCAGTTCTTAGTTTCAATATTCGTTCCATTAAAACCGTTATATCAAAAACTGTTTGAGTACTTACTCAACCAGTTCGATACTTACAAACAGTTCGGGATGTACTAATTCCGTGAAGCTATAGAAGTCCCGGAGTTAATACACCGTATTTATTCCGGTAACAAGCGACGACTGACTAATCCCGCGTTACGGGACTCGTATGCCCTCTCGTCACTATTTCACTGAACCTCCGCACCTTTGATCCCTTTAGTCTTTTACTGTCTTCAGCCTATGACTTCATCCGCAGAGTTCTGTTTCTGCTTTTCAACCAAAAGCTACTCTAATTTCTATAAGTAATTTGTAGGCTTTGTCACTCCTTCATAAAAAAGTATGACATTTTGTTTTTCCGTCCAAATTTAAAGCACTATCTTAAGCATTGCTTAAAATTAGGCCACTGATTTTTAATCCATTCACATATTCAAGTATTTTAAGCAATATCGCAGCGATAAAAGCAGATCAAAGGTAAAGTATTCGACTCCTCGCGGTTTACAAACATTTCATTCAACAAATAAGTCTTGAAATGCAATTTATTGGTTTTATATTGAAATTGTTTTTCACCGCACTTCAACCGAGGGCCGTTGAAATTGATCGAGTGGTTGTTGAGGGCTCGATAGAGTTTATTTACATACGAATTTGTAAAGTAAATGGAGCTGCATTTATATATGTAACTATAGGTATCTGTAATATATCTTCTAATTTTTCTTCAGGTCCTATTATCCCCTGCTAGAATGTAGGTAGGGATTATTATAAAGTTTTCTATCTACAACAATCCTGCGCAGCCTCACAGGCTTTCTCCCAAGACATGCCCAGGGAGTCGTTCTTGGTGCTTTGAGCAACGCCAAGCAAACGTACTAATGTTGTAAATTTAATATTTGTGCTAATAAGTTTAAATTGTACTCATCGTGGCTAGAACTAACTTATGTTTTTTTTTTAATACACGTAACATTTTTACTCAAGCTCTCGGGGGTTAATATGACCTAGCTATGCAGTTCATTTTACAGTGAGCGTAAAGGACAGAGCTATGGCAGTTATGTAGCTCTGTCCTTTTCTCTGAGCGTAAACAGAACTGCAGAGTTGGGTCATACACAGAATTAGGTTACCATCTTTCCTGTGGACACACCAAAAGTTAACGTATTTAAGTCCTAATTTTCTTGCTAAGCCCATTCCCGCAAAAACGCCGTCAGGACTGCTTTAGACCTATCATATAAAAACATAACTTATATGCACACAAGGTTTTAACTATTGACCACAGGAGAGACAACTTTTGTTTTTAAGACCCAGTTATGTCATAACAGTCATAATAACCCCCCTGTACAGTCGAAGTCATAAATATGTTTAGACTTTAGTACCATGTCACTTTCATTCACTGAGACAATTACATATATAATTATATATGACAAGGTACTAAAGTGTAAACATATTTATGACGTCGACTGTACAGTGCAGCAAATAACGTATATTGATGATATGACTTTAAAAGTTCAAGGTTTTTCTGTAAAATATAATGCTTAATGCAATACAATACAATGCAAGATTCAAAATAAGAGGTTTAATTTTCAAAGACGATTAGGAAATGCTCAAAATTTTTTGTCCTGCAGAATCGATTGGTGACTAATAAACAGACAGAAATTATTATTCAATTTTTCCTTTGAAATTTCATATACAGAAATACTTTGACAGATAAGCAACGGATTTACATCAAACGAAACCAGTCAAATAGAAAAACCAAGAATTGCCGGCTTTATAGAAGGCCTCCCTCATTTCACATTATCCGATAAACTGTAATCAGCTCTAGACAGAAATAGGAACCAATAGAACCCCAAAGGGCCATAACAATAATAAACCTAACCTACTTCAATTTCGTTAGGACACCAACAAAAATATAATTTCCATAACAAGTCAGGCACGCAGAAAGTTCCTAGAAAAAGTTTCTGACTGATATTCGTTTTACTATTGTTACACTTGTTTCCATATTGTATTTTTTTCGTTTACATAGTTCTATGACTAATATTGTGTTTTGTGTTACGTACTTTATTAAATAAAGTGTAAAGGTAACTAGATTTTATTGTACTAAGGCTTATTGTATTTGTTTGCCAATATTTGCATCTAATATTGAAGACACGCTAGCCTAGTTGGTAGTGACGCTGCCTACGAAGCTAGTGGTCCCGGGTTCAAATCCCGGTAAGGGCAGATATTTGTCTAATGAGCGCAAGTATTTGTTCCTGAGTGTTGGATGTATTTCTCCATATAAGTATTTATATTGTTGTCTAGTACCCATAGTTCAAGCCTAGAGCTTAGTTTGGGACTAAGTCAATTTGTGTAATGTTATTTATTTAAACTTTATTGCACATTACACAAAGTAGGTACAAATGGCGGACATAATTCCTTAAGGCATTCTCTACCAGTCAACCAATGGGCCAAACAGACAAAAGAAGGTTGGTGCTGAGAAGGATACAACCAAAATAAAATTATAGTGTATATTAATACTCTTAATGACATGTCGAATATATATATCTGTATATATATATATATATATATATATATATAATTGAAAGTAGATAAATAGTGCATGCAATAATACATATACATACAATTTAAATACATAGATAAATAAGTACAATACAAACATAATATATACATACCCACCATTTGAACACAATGCAGAAACTATTTGTTAAGGTTATCAAGAAAGTGCTTGCGGACCATGCGTTTAAACGAGAACTTAGATTGTGCTTGCCTTACTCGGAGTGGAAGATCATTCCACAATCGAATTGCCTGAAGGGCGAAAGAGTTGGAAACAAAACCAGAGCGATGAGCAGGACACAGAGCTAAGAGTACGGGAAGAACGCAGCTCGCACCCCGGACGGGCAATACGGACGGGGAATATTTTCCTAGAATATTTATTTACGTCGGCACAACGTCCACACCACCCGAATATTCGACGCCTAATGCTCATTACAAGCGAATGATCTCAATGGGGACGCTCTTTAACTAGTAAAACAATTAAACAACTGTAACTCTTAGTGGTAAGGGTCTTTTACCCGCGCGTTCGTGATATAATTTTTGTTCGAATCAAGTAGTTTCTAACAATTAACAAGGGTGAGTTAATGACAATAGCGAGCTTGAAAAAGGTGCGATTTAATTGTCCCAGAATTCTGTAACTACATTTTGCACAATCAGGCCAAGAAGGTTACCTACTAGTGTCTTAGTCCTCATTCCCAGAATGGGATAGGCAGAGCTACAAAAATACTAATAAGTCTAAAATATTTTTTTTATAATTATGTAACCACATTTTGCTCAATCAGGCGAAGAATTTGACTAGTGTCTTAGTGACAGGTTAGTGTCACATAAAACACACATTTAATTTTACAGTGCATTTTATCTTCATAATGCAATTTTTCGCTCAACATAGGATTCCATATGCACGACTAAACGTCGTTATAATCGAGTAACAATTCAAACGAATATTGTCCATTACATTTACATATTCTCAATCTGCCTTCGTGAAATTGGTTACCTATCATGCTTACCTCTTTAAACAAGCCTGCTTTCAATTAACATTCAATTTCCACGTTTTATCCTTAACGTTAACAAATTGTATTTCCGACTTCACATAAAAGAGATACCCCTGGCGCAATAAATGAGGTTCGTAATATTCGAGAATGACTCTGCTTGCATAATCTGAGCTTTCGGTTAAATAAAGTCACAGCGTCATAAAACGGAACGGGGAAGCGGGAGCGGAGTAGCGATTTAATCTCGTTTGTGGCCGCTTGAGCCCTGTATCGACCCACAGCATTATTAAATCGGCGAAAAACACAGAGAAGTGTGGGATCACCAACCGAGATTTTGTAACCTCCGGCCCACAAAACACTCGCGGAGCACAGAGGCAATCTAAAAAACCAAGCGACGGTTGAAATCGGGCCCATCTGTTGTCTGACTGCGGCCTCTATTCAACTGCGTTATAACGATATCGTTTTTGACGTATTTTAGAATCGTTTGTCACAGTCACTATTATTGTAAATGACATAAAAGTTATGAAAACGTTGACAATACGAAAACACGTCAAATACGATATCGTTATTGCCGTGTAGAATCCCAGCCCTGTACCGTCTCTAATCTCGCAGTATTTTTTTCTTTTACAGCTAACTTTGTTGAGCTGGTTCCTAGCCAGATTTCATGAAAATCCGTGGAACCGTTAATAATAAGCTCTAAAACTAATTCATACGTACAAAAAAAAACGCAATAGTTAGCATGCGTTTTATGTACGCTCGGGGTTTATAAAAATTCTAAGTCATTATTTATTCTTCGCTGGATGCCCACGTTTTGCTATCATTTGCATTTTGGACGTCCTGAGGCCCTAGGCAAGATGCGTTACGTTATCTAGCTTTCTATTCGTTTTGTTTTTAAACCAATCGCGTTACTGATAGATCACGTGATACAAAGAGTTACGTGATCTACCACTGACGCGATTGGTTCAAAAACAAAACGAATAGAAACGCTAGATAGCGTAACGCATCTTGACTCCCTAAGGCCTCTGGGTCCGTATTATGGTCGCGTTTATCGCGTTAGATAAGGCATCCGTCACTTTCGCATTGTATTTGTCAGAAAGTGACGGATATTTTAACTACATTTACTCACGCGATTAGTCGAGACGCGGCTAGTTTTCCAAATAATTGTACCTAATTAAGGACAAAAATTAAGACACGGTAACTTTTACACGTGATTCACGAAAATTTGTACAAGTTACCATTTCTTCATTTTAATCCTTAACTAGGTACAATTATTACGAAGACTACCCAAATACGGAAAGTAAGCCCCCTGGGGGGTTACCATGGCATGGCTAAGCAATTCAGATAACGGTGAGAGACAGAGCCGAGTAACTACTATAGGTCTATCCCTTACCCTCATCCTAACCTGAATTGCTTAGACATGTCATGGTAACCCATCTTTCGGCTGAAATTATGATACATAACATCACGCCTTTATTTCTAGAGTAGGGTAGGCAGAGCTACAGAAAAACCAACAAGTGTAGAAGACTTCTTTAAATATAATTCTGTAACCACATTTTGCACAATTTGGCCAAGAATTTTACTAGTGTATTAGTGACAGGTTGCAAGCCCTTCACCTAACAGTACTAAAAACCCTTATTCCCCTAGTTGCCACTTACGACATCCACGGGAAGATATGGAGGGGCACTATTCTAACCCAGCAGTCAAATTATAAATTATAATAAGGATTGTGATATTTAATAGTGGTAACACCGACCGCCTGATGGTACTTAAGTAGTACGGTAGGCCTGTTAAGCTAAAAGCTGGACACTTTAGTGCTTTGTCGCTTTACGTCATGTGTCAAAGGCGAAAAGGTACGACACAACACTGGGCTGGGATTCTACACGGTAATAACGATGTCGTATTTGACGTGTTTCCGTATTGTCAACGTTTTCATAACTCTTATGTCATTTACAATACTGGCGACTGTGACATAAACGATTCTAAAACACGTCAAACACTATATCGTTATAACGCAGTTGAATAGAGGCCCTGGATTGTTGAGCCACTTGCATCTCTTCGTACTTTTGCCGTGTAATGCAAGTTTTGTTTAGTCGGTTAGGTATATTCGTATAACCTTTACGTATTACTCGGCTAAATTATGAAGAGTAGCAAGTGGCTTAACATTCCCGAGTTGTGACTGTATAAGCAACACGTGGAGCAAAAGCGCTTGCAAGACTTATGCTTATGCTAATGCGTAGGTAACAAGTAGCATTTCACTTTGCTGTCTTTACTCTAACTTTACCTATAATATTTCTTCCGACATAGAGGTCGCGATTAGTTTACCAACTGCAAATAAGTTTGTAATCGCAAAAAATATTAATTTTATGATGGAACAACAAATCAAAGATTTTTGGAGTTTTCCCTTTACTGGGCCGAGATTCTAATCAGTAACAACGATAACGCCTTTGAAGTGTTTCCGTATTTTCAACATTTTGATAACCCTTATGTCATTGATAGTAACGGCGGTCGAGTCATAAACCATTCTAAAACACGTCACGTTATAGCAGGATAGAGGCCCTGCAAGACGTTCCTTCTTGGTAAATTTCATGATTCAACGTCTATGAGAACCCTATAGGTTTTGATTCCCTGAGTGTCAGAAAATAAGGCACGGATGGCCGTATCTTTGGATTGCGTTGACTTAGAAGCTTGTTTTTTTTACAGCCTCAAAGGAACGCAGACATAAGTATTTGATGTTAATTTCAACTTGATACCGTGGAGGACGCGTTCCTAAAAAAAGGGGCTTGACTGACGCACAGACAAACGGACAACAAAGTGATTCTATAAGGGATCCGTTTTTTCCTTTTAAGGTACGGAATCCAAAAACGATATCCGAAGAGCAGAGCTAAGTGAAGATCGCAAATATTTAAGACACCTTTTCTTAACATTGAATCCGCATCGAGGTCAAGTCTATCTTAAAACAAAAGCGCTTGACAATTAATAACAAAGTAAATAAGGTCAATGAGATAATTACGAGTATATTGTCTAGAGGACGTCGTTAAAAAACCTTTTATTTGTCTTTTATTTGTAATTGCAAGCATAAGTAACATGACGAACCCATTCACTCGGTTAAATTAAGGTTTTGTTCAGTGGTAACTATCAAAAACCACCCGTGTCTTTGTACATATTTCAGCTTAACTGGAAGAGATTCCTTACATGCATAATGCAAATTGTGGATTTAGTTGTCTAGATTATTAGTTCGCTTTGTACATAGGTAGCATTGGAATTTTTGTCTGTTTTGTAATTTTCCTGCTTGTACAATAAAGTACATATACTGTAATTCTATGGAACTTGCTAACTATGTAAACAAACAATATATTGAAATTGACATCTAATGTCAATTTTAGTATGGCAGCTTGTTTACATAGTTAGCAAGTTCCATAAAATGACACTTTACATAGATATACTTAGTATTAAACGAAGTTGCTATTTTAATCAGTGTTTTCTGTACGCTTATTTTTTTTTAAAACCGTCATTCAAGGCATTTTTCATTTTTTACTATCATTAAAAAAAAATCTTCCGGCGGATTTACGTGGTTATTCACAGGGTCGCTAGTAGATAGGTAGATAGGTAGTGTCACTACAAATTTAGCTTAAATACCCCTCGGAAGTTTTAAATGTGCAAGCAAATTAAACAGCAATTAAAAGTGAACGTCGGGGTTAATGGCAGCACTTTACTTGGCAGTTATTTGTCAAACATCATCTTTCGTTCAGTATAGTAAATGTAGAGATGTATGATAAATATTTGGCAATCATGCCCATGGAAAGTGCCACCGTAAAACGTATTTCAGATACTTAACTAAAACTTCGAAGTGAATAGCAGAATTTTACGAATGGTCTCCTAATTATTTGTCACAAGTAATGTAGCCCACGTATCCCCTGGGAAGTTTTACTGTGCAAGCAAATTAGCAAGAGTAGGGGCAATGTAGGCCCAGCCTACCCTACGAGCTCGCTAATAGTTGTTCTCAATTATCCGCCTCTTTTCGCAATTACACCCGTTTCAGGACTAAACCGTTCCGTTCGAGGCGCCCGACCCAGCCAACCATTATTATACGCTTACCTTTTCTGGTTTCAATTTATGAAACATTGAAGCTTTGCGTTTCATCGGCTTTTATGATTTTTAAAAAGTTTGAATTGAATTAAAAGGTGGCAGGTTTGCATAATATTTATGAAAAAACAGTCGTAACTTTTTAAAGGTTTTGTGTGCTTTCATCCTACGTTAACCGTTTTGAGGATTTTTGAAAATGCTAGGGAAATATGTTGCAGACAGCCAGCCTAGAAAAAGAACTTCAATATGCAACAGAATTAGACATAAGGTGGGGGGCCAAAGATACCTAAAAAAATAATTACCGACTAGCTAAACGTTTTGCCATGTACTTAGACTAAAATTTAACCTCTACTGAGCCCCTATTCTACTTGGTAAAACTATATTACTATAAAAATGTAATCGTCTTGTTTTCAACTCAGTCGCCATTACTGTCGCAATTGAGAATATGAGCTATGCAAAACGTTGACAATAAGATAAAATGTCAAAAGCAATACGATTTACCGAGCAGAATACGGCCCATGATGGTGTCGGTCAAAGTTTAATTGTAGCTTAGTAATTAAAATTTTTACGACATTTACACATATTTGTAGATACTAATTACGTCGATGTTATAATTAATAATTAATATTTTACGCCACTAAGTCCCTAATATAAATATGACCAAGCTTCTTTCAACGAACCCGAGCTGAACCTGCCAACCGAAGTAAATTACTCTCTGCATTTCGTGTTGGTCGACGCCTGTATGGAAGTATTTACTATTTATTTACACCTCAATTCAGCTCTGTCAGGTCTTAGAACGAACTGCTCCCTGGGGTCCTGCGATCCTGGTGCAACGGTTGGTTAACGTGTTTTAAACTACCAATGTAATTTTCTCATTCTCAAGTTAATCGTCTATGAATATTAGTGTAAGATACCAAGTGCATATTATACATTTTCTATTACACGGGATTTTTAGCGCAGGATAATAATTTTGAGTAATTCTCCAAAACAAAAGATTCAAAAGTGACAGTCTCTTTACTCCCAAGTCATGTAATAACGCAATTGCGAGAAAGAGGTTGCGATAATGTAACAGCGAATCACAACGTGGAGTTCAACACGTCGATCGTGTTAAAAACTGTTGGTTAACTGTCGTCCGTGTGTGTCATAAAGTGCCTGACATAAAAAGCAATTAATTGCATCAGCCACAGCAGACTGACGAGTATAAAGTGTATCCTTTTAAACGATTGTCAGTTGGCGGCAGCAAATATGTAAAATTTTCATTCGAGAACTTACTTTGAAAGGTAATCCGAGTGAGCTATTTTGTAAGCATATCGATTTCCTCGTAATAAAAAACACCTACATGTACCTAATGGTTATTCATGTTATCGGATACGGCAGTTTGTTTACCTGGTGTATTTGCAAAGGAGTACATAAATACCTCGCATAGAGAGGATCGAAACGACCACTTCCGCCCCCGCATAGTTGTTAACCCGTTTAGCGTATCGGCATGCACAAAAACCTCCAAGGCATTCAGACCATGCGCACGGCATAATCAGGGTTACGCAATAAATTGCGGTTGACATCTTTATTTCTCCCTCTATATCTATTGTCTCGGATCTTGAGTTACAAGCATCAAGATTAACTATCACTTACAGATCCACAATAGGAGAAACGCTTTAAACGTCCAATTATGATAATTGGGATAGATAAAAAATAATACTTATGCTTTTAATATTTTTACTCGAATGTATCAATTAAAAAGGGTAGATCTCACTATTCCCATTTCCCATTGCAGTGGTAATACTGAGACTGCACTTTTTTTTCAAATCAGTCTCACTATTCCTATTGAATTACGAAACTAATTAATTATTGTCATTGTGACTTATTATTACTAATTGCCTGTATAGATATCAAAACAATAATAAAGAGGTCATAATATCCGAGCGTTTTATTGGTCGCGAATAGTAGCGGTTATATAAATGCAATGGGGATAGTGATACAAGTAGTATCACTATTACCATCAATGGGAAAGTTCAAAGGGAACAGTGAGATCGACCCATTAAAAAATACCAATTAGAATAATAATATATTCTGCATAGTAGTATTATTTTGATTTGCATGCATCGCACCGCATTTTTATTGTGATAATGAAAAATACTGTAATACTTATATATTGTACTTGCAGTCTATAATAACTTAAATTAACCTAACATCTGTAACTATCATTGTAGAATTTATTAAAATTTCAGTGTTGAGTATTGAATTAAAACCAAAATAAATTAAATCCAATTGACTGATTAAGGATTATCGCTTTATTAACTTTTATTATAGAAGCCAATTTAAAATAGTTGATAACGCTTAACGCGCAAATAGACAGAATATCTATATTAAAAATTAATGTAAAAAAAACTAAAAAAGGTCTTCAAAAAGCAAGCAATAACTTCTGTTAAAATGATAGGTAGTAATAAATACCAACCAAACTCCAACTGAATTCGGCTTTTGGTTAAAATTTGTAGTGGGACGCCGACTTCAGTTGGACTGACCTATTTTACCTATCATTTTAAAAGAAGTTATTTTTTGCATTTTGAAGACGGTTTTAAGTTTTTAAAACATTTATTTTAGTTTATACCTCTTAGTGATCATAATGTCATCCGGGTATATTTATTCCTATAATATTTGAGGAGTTCCCTCGATTTCTCCAAGATCCCATCATTAGATCCTGACGAGCTGGTTATGGAACAAACTAGAAAAGATACCCAATCGAACAAACGCACGCACGCACACACGGCACACACACACACACACACACACGCAGCACGACTTTGGAACGACCTTCCCCTTAAAATCAAGCAAGCTCCTAACAAGTATTCCTTTAAAAAGAAAGTTCGCGAATTTCTTAGCAGGTAGAATTGTCATCATCTTGATTATTATGATTGCTTTATCTGAATTAATTTTTAGCACAACAGTCTTTAGCACAAGTCTTATTTGTATACAAGGAAAAAAAGTTCATTGACAAACAGTGTTCACAGGTGAAATAACGAACATTAAATAATCAGGCCTCCTAACTAGTCTACTATCAAAGAACAGGAAGAGAGATAGATAGCGCTTTCATGCAAGATGCGCCATCTTTACTGAGAAAGAAAAACAAATATAACCATGCAGGACTTGTTTTAGGTAAAAGGTGGTAGGCAGATACTAACAGAATGTTGACTTATACAAGGCACTCCTGAATGTAACTAAAGAAATATTAAACATTTCAACATTATTAAAATAACGATTATAAGAATCACAAGCTCGAGAAATAAACGTATTTTTTGCATAATTCGTTTTATGTATGTTATTACGTGTATCTTCAAGAAATATAAATCAAAGTTAAGTAAATAAATAAATAAATAAATAAATATCACGGGACAATGTCACACAAATTGACCTAGTCCCAAACTAAGCTCTAGGCTTGTACTATGGGTACTAGACAACGATAAATATACTTAGATAGAGAAATAAATACTTAAATACATATAAAACATCCAAGACTCAGGAACAAATACTCGTGCTCACACAAATATCTGCCCTTACCGGGATTTGAACCCGGGACCGCTGGCTTCGGAGGCAGGGTCACTCCCAACTCGGCCAACGTGTCGTCAAACATAACATACAAGTATAACAAAACATCCGGGAACCATCTTCTACAACATCAGTTTCAGTGGTGGTAGGACCCTGTGCAGGGTCCGTCCGGGTCGCTACCACCATCTTAATCATTAACCTACCGCCAAGCAGCAGTGTTTGCATTGTTGTGTTCCTATGTAGGAATAAGACAACCGGTTAAATTATAGCATAGAGGCATTCCATCTTAGTCCTCAGGGTTGGCATCGCATTTCAGGTCTTAGGATTGCAGTCTTGAGAATTCAAAAGTCTATGGGTCTCAGATTCTACTTACCACGGTGTCCTGAGTCCTTTTGTGCCTTCTCCTTACCATAAAAAACAACAACATTGCATTGTCATCCGATTTTCGTGAACCTCCCGTGCACCGTTACAATTTAAGTGCAGAGAAACTAACTGCACGTATTTAAAAAATACATTCCGAGCCGGAAGGTTCGGCAGTTTAATAAAATTAAGCCTCTACGTATTATTTCAGCCTTCAATATTAATCACGTAACCTACTGAACAAACGGGGTCACGAAAACCTGTGAAAATGATTCTGTCTCTCTTGTCAATGTGGCTACCCGGTCTTGAGGAAGGCCCAGTATACAATATTAAGTAATTGATTAAAATGATGTTGATGTACAATTTATGCACCATAATATTTCACTTATGAAAAAGAAATGGTTAGGCGCCATACTTGAATTTAACCAAGATTGCCGGGTAAATTGCGGGGGTGAATTTATCGGTGGCTACATTCTGCGCCACAGATAAGCTGCCCGCAGAGGCATGCACTCCATTAAAATTTTATACCCATATCATGAATACATTTTGTGCTGTACCACCGAGATAAAACTAGGAAGCTACGGGGTATCGCAAAGTCGGCCTTATAAGTAGCTGCTCACTTTTGTGCCTTGTCATTTTAACGACTTTGACAGATTAGTGCTGCAGATCAAACATGGCATTAAAATAACAGAGCACTAAAGTATTCAAAAATAAAGTTAACTTTTACCGTGATTTGTTTCTGTGTATGTTCTATTAATAATGTAATATCAATAAATATCTTAATACATAACGTGCCACTCTATAAAATTACATACGCTTGCAAACACCAACTACTCCGAAGCGATCGCAAATAAATATACAACCTCATATATCTTTTTTATCCGACCGGCGGCGGGAATCAAACAGCGCCAGCGACTATATTTAATCATGTTTTGTCTCTCTCTTTCTTTTCCTTTTAGTAAAGCCAGAGTAGAAAAAGACATACCAATATAGCGAAAATGATTCGGAACAATGTGGTTCAAGCAAAGCCGAACTTGGGGCAGAAGAGTTAACGTTATGTACATATTTAGATTTCGCGGGTAAAGACTTGTAGCAAACTGAGGCTTGAGCGGCAGAGATCCTTTCTCGACGTTGTTCTATTGTAGTAAGAGTACTAAATTTGTGGGCCTGGGGCTCGTTTATCAAAAGTTTAAGCTTTTGTAACTTGTAATTAAAGTGGAAGTCTCTTTTTAATACATGTTGTTGGAAAGAGATTTCCGCTTAAAATATAAGTTAGAAGCGACTGATAAACGGGCCCCTGATTGCAGGACTACTACAGGGTGACAAGTTGTTTTTTCGGCGTTTCAGCAAGAGACTACATTTCAATTCATTTATTTTGTGTCAAGGAACAAGACTAATACACTCGCGGTCAAATAATACGGGTCAGAGTGCGTTTTTCATACAAACGAGGCCATTTCGAAGCCTTGGTTCCTGGCCAGGGGTTGTTTTGAGTATGGTTCAATAGAGGACTTCAAAAGTTTTTCAGACACTCGTATCTAACTGATCGCATAATCGTTAACACCACAGCGAGTGAGTTTGGGTCAGCATTTAGATTTCCTTACATTTTATTGCCATTTTAGATGTCTTTCTAAACATGTACAATTCCGGCGTTAACCGCAGATTCAATCAGCTGAGTTTGTCATTGGCACTCTGGAAGTCCTGTGTCGATGCTCGGGGTACCCATCATCAGATTTCACTAAAAGCATCCCCTGGCGAGAAACCAAGGCTTCGAAAAATTAGTAGCCTCCGTAGTATGAAAAACGCCCTCTGACCCGTATTATTTTACCGCAAGAGTATTATACATATACACAAAAACAGCAATAATACTACAATTTTAATAAAAAATAAATAAATATTGATGTCGCAATTAAAATTCAATAAAACAATATTCTTTCAACATAAAGACACACACACACACTCACTCACAGACGAGACTGTAAAGATGGTCACACGTCGTGTCATGTCTACGTTATAACGTGGAAGTATCTTATTATAATATGGAATTAAAATGTCTAGAAATTTAGACGTTTTTTGACCATTTCTCGTGCATTCTTAAATTAATATTTAATCAGTATAACAACTGAAATACACAAAACCCTCCAAGAATACTATATTTATTGTAACATATTCCATGACGTCACGAGATCAGATTTCACGAACAGTAAAACGAGGTCTTCGCACGAGCGAGAATAGCAAAGATGGCCGATATATTACTCGTAGGTACATGCACGAACTTTATATCGGCAGGTAAGTGGGATTGATATGGTTGATGGGAGTTCTGTTTGTTCTTCACAATATAAGTTCGTATGTCCCCGAGGCCGTTGTCAACAAGTTGAGTTAAGTTATGAGTTGAGTTATGATTTGACTTACTTTAAGCATTTTTTTATTAACTGTTTTTTGTTATTAACCTACGACTTGTTGACAATTGGACATGCTGTGTGTTATTTGATGTTAGGTAGATTATGGTATTTTGACCCTTGGATATTTTTGATGTGTGTATTTTTTCCGTTGCAACTCACATATTATTGTACATACATACATAACATCACGCCTTAATTCCCAGAGTGGGGTAGGCAGAGCTACAGAAATACCAACAAATCTAAAAAGACTTGTTGATAATTCTGTAACCACATTTTGCAGAAGTAGGCTAAGATGTTTACCAGTGTATCAGTGACAGGTTGCAAGCTGTAACAACCCCCCCTCTCGTCTTTATATTTATAATATATTTTTAGTTTATTATTTATTCATAATTATTAAACCTACCTATTTACCTTAACTCTTAACCTACTTATTTAATCCTACCTATTTAATTAATCTTTTGGCCAAGTAATCGTCTAATGTAAAGGACCTACGTTGTGAACCCGTCATGATTAGTAACCTAAGAACTTTTCGTGAGTATAAGAATGGTATAGCTATATGATTAAAACCTTGAACTTGTAGCATACTAAATTAAACCTGAGTCTTATTACTAATATAATATAATAATATAAGTCAGTCGGTCTTAGGAATAAGTTAGGGTTTGATTAGAGCTGGAAAGTATGCTTAGGGCATATTTAGTTTGCGCCTACGGTCAGAGCCCACGACTCCCCGCTCAAGACTGTGAGATTCGTCTACCTGACTGGACATCCCTCCAGCGCTTTATTTTTTCTTTCCAGTTGAGACTTTTGATTTTATAGTCTTTGTCAATCGATAGTCATAGTTTAGTCAATAATAGTCTGTCACCAGTATTCAAGGGACAAGAGGAATACACAAAAGCTCCACACTCAATGCAAGAGTCTAATTTAAAATAATAGTCAAATGGTTTTGTATGTATCTCATATTTAAGTTTAATTCTTGGAGCTAGTTTAGTACTGAGTCAAAGTCAAACAAAGTCCGTCAAGATGAAGGTAATATAAATATATAAATAAATAGTTCTTTAGTATCAAGTTTATGAAGATTTAATAAATGGCAGTTCACTGCAATTCCTATGAAGAGTTCAGCTTTATTTCAATGATAATTCCTTAAAATTATAGTGAGTCTCTCTAGTCATGATTTCAATTATAAAATGTAGGTACCTGATGAAATATATTCCCGTAGGAATGAGTTTGTGTTTCCAACTGTTCATAGACCATAATTGGATTACCTTCGAACAATACCTGGCAGGGACATAACCCTTAACGCAAACATAGAATTCACTCTATGTAAAACATTAAATATAATTTGAGACAAATCAGTCAACCCTATAAGTTCTTCAATGTTGAACTATAAATGGCTATATGCCTACTGACTAGAAACAATCACATATCATTAGCACTTTGAGCTACCTATAAATAAACTGTATTTTCAGTAAATATTATAGACTTAATATGTTCACGTTGTTTAAAGCCGCACTGGCTGAAAATTATGTTTTATTTAGTGGGAGAACCCAGTTTACTAAGTCGCAATTGACCATTTCTATTTTATTAGGTATAGTAAAGCTTTCCAGTCATATTACTATTATTTGATGTATACAAGTACATTCACAAGAAGGAGTGACCTCGGTCAACATAATGCACATTTTTCTATGCGTGTATTCCCTTAGGAACGGCGTGATGAAGTTTACCGTACAGTGACCAGCTGTTGTCCGTAGACATTGACAGCCGAGTCGTAACTCGGTATGTACGAGAAACCACCAGCCTCAGAAGAAGAATTGAGGGAAGACAGTCCAACTCATAAATATTACTTTGAACTTATTAATGCAGGCAATCTGTTACTGACTAGAAATATTTACTTTCTGAGTAGCTTACTTGAGCTTAAATGGTTGAGTTAATTATTGTTAAACCAAAACAGAATAAACTGGGACTTCTCAGCTTAAATTACATATAATAATATAATGTAGTTTATTCCCCAAATACATTAGTTATGACGATTAATATATTCAATTCAACCTTTTGACCTACTTCCTTCACTATTCAGTGGCGGAATAAATTCATACACGGACGAGTTTAAGATATAATATCAATACGCACGAATACCTATTAGTATAGATTAAACCCTACTGTTTAAATAGGCTGCCCCGGATTTGGCAGACTTACTAGTGGCTGTCTGATCACCGCTCTGGTACAATCAAGTGCTCAATATAGCTTAACACAACAAGAAATTCCCGCCCCATAATAAAATTTTCTTTAATCCCAACTAATTTAAACAATGTACCAGACACAAATGACAACTAACCCAAAACACTTATCTGAAAACTACACAAAAGAAATAACACAACACAAATAAAATCAAGTAAAAACTTTCAAAGTAAAGTTAATAATAAAAGGGTAACTCACCAAGGTGTAGAATGTCTAAAATTAATTATTAATTATAAATAATACTTTCCCTGTTGAAAGAGAGCCCTATTACCAAAGGAGGACCGTCCGCCCTGAGCTGCTGCGACGACTGCTTTTTGTTTTTGCTTTCATCTCTTCCTCGTCACCTCGGTTTTTTTGTGCAAACCCCTAATTCGTGTTATCCAAAAGCGTAGAGCAACCTAATTATGATCCTTACTCGCCCCGTATAGAGTGTGCTCCACAATTTCTACGCAACTATCGCTCCTTGTTCTTGAACTATCGTATGATATTACGTCACATATCCCAACTCTCAACCCTGTATTATGAATCCTATTCCGAGGTGTTAAATTTGAAATATAAAGCTAATACAAATGAAACTAGGTGTTTCCCAGAAATTTCCGTTTGGTAACAAGTAAAAGGGCAACATTTTACCCTAGTATTGCCTGTGCACTAACTGATAGAAAAAGAAACTTATTTTAATAATAAATATCCAGCATATATTTATAATATATTCTGAAAAGGGCAGCAGATCTGTTACGAGTACAAACAACTTTTTACCCGAACGCTTGTTCATTTGTAAAAACAATGCCATCTACCTCGAACTTCGAGAGGCACTCATAACCTTTCCTAGATGACTGATCTATTGTATTGATTTCAAGTAACTAGCTATTTCAGATAGTTCACAAAGTAACTCATAGGGGCGTTGTTTACTATGTGCCTCTATTACGATAACGGTAAGGTATTCGAGATTCATTTTTTTATTATTAAACTTGATTGTATGTACGTTTCTTAGATATATGTTTTATTATAAATAAAGTTTGTATAATGAACATGGTTGCCTTGCTGTGTTCAGTTACAGTCGCCCCGTCGAAGATTCGCAATGTATTGCCCCGCTATGCATGTAGAATCATCGAAACTTAGGTCTCGAAACTTTTCGTTATTATTATTTTTACCCCAGAGTAAATTTGTCAGTATCCAAACCCACAGATAGATATAATTAAAATGAATTAGTACCCTTACACGGAAGTCAGTAATTCCTTTTTGGAAATCACGTCATCCGCATAAAAATACCGCAACATAAATAAATTTATAGTAGTCCCTATGATGTGGTGTATATTTATACCAATACTAAGTAACCGTTAATGCATTAGTACAGGGTTTAGACCGTTAAATATAGCAGAAAATCGAAACAACCTTTCCTCAAGAATTCCCAAATCGTAAGAGATATGTGGTTGTGAGGCACATAGACTCTAGTAGACTGGCCTTGGTGCTTCGCCCCAATTCGGCGACCACATTGCCCGATCTGTGAATTTGACTTACATTGCCCAAGCCATAAGCGAGCTAGCAAAACCCCCCCACACAATTTGAGAACACCTTTCGAATAAGTACTGGGAAGCTCTAAATTTACTACCAATATTCGATCCTTTCCATGTACCAAAGACATCTCCAATCACTGTTTCTTGGGGATTGTACCACGTTGGAAATAAACATAAGAATAGTAAACATGTCGTTACTTAGTATGTGTTATGTGGTATGTTAAACTTGGTAACTTCAATCTTCCATATGGACACAAAGTGTATATTTTTCGGCAAACGTACACTTTCAAATCATTTCAATTAAGAGTCTCACTCTCACACTCGATACCAATGAATAAACACTATTAATACTATGTAGGTATTATTGTTGCTGTTTCCAAATGAAACTTACATAATAAAATCATTTTATTAATAACATCCAATGTTCTTTTTTTATATTTTAAGAACAAGGACATGTGATTTTGTGCCCTATTTATTTCCAACAGTGGGTGTGTAAAACCCAGTATTTAGCCTTAGCTTCTTGTGCAGTGATTAGCTTTCACAAACTGTCAGTAAAAGACCTTATCGTTATAACGATTCTAACCTAAGCTTCTAAGAATGTGCCAGCTAATTTGTGTAGTGTTTAGCAGGTTGGGACACCAACAAATCCTTTTTGATCATATTCACAACGTCGTCAGCTCGAAAGAACCAACTCATACTGGTACATACTTCTCATAACACAAATCACATTTTACATTCATCTCTTAATTTCATCATCTTCGTACGTTCCTTCCTCTTTTAACTATTCACTAGATCCCTTCGATCTGCCGACGCCCTTGATATACAATCAATTCATTACTATATTTACAGAACTATTATTATTAACGGTAATTAAAACCAAAGTATTCCCAAATATCCCATTTTATATATCACCACTATACTACAACCTTCGTAAACTCATAACAAAATATATAAAAGTTAACTTTCTTTTACTATTATTTAAACTGCGCAAAAAAAACTACTGTCCTAAATCGACGCCCCGGCAATCTTATATTCTAATAATCTATCGCCCCGATGACGGCTCAATATTCTAACGCCCCGACGCCCGGATAATCTAATGGTCATACGCCCCGATACTAGTCCACCCCCTTGAACAATTAAGTTTCTCAGACTGTCTTACCTAGTCTTTACCTAAAAAGTAAAACTAATTATTAATGTATTTTTTTTATATTTGTTATATGGTATGCCCAGTACTAATCTGTATGTCTAATGGCGAAACATCTGTAACGAAACCTATGTTTACAAATGATAAATTGAATTGGATTAAATTAAATTATTATAGCTTTCATCTTTATCAAAAACCAATAAAACTTTTGGACCTACAACCATACTTCGGTCAAGCAACTCATACATTTATTTAAACTATCGATATGTGTTTAGATCGTCTAGTAGTCAAGATTTAAATAAATTTCACTTTATATACGCATTTCAAACTGATCCAAATAATATATTAAGTATAAAAAATTCATCGCTACTATTTTTAAAATATTTTCATACTAAGGTATTATTAAATCGTTGTCCAATACAACATACATACGATTTGACATACATACATACAAATCACGTAACGCAATTTTTTAAATTTTCCCCTTTTTAATCAATACATACCTAAATGTCATGTATTGCCATATTATACTTTCCGATAATTGAGAAATAATCAATTTAGAAATATGAAAACTACTCTAAATGAAAATTGGCAACATGACCCAATTTTTCCTAAACTAATTCTCAATGTATAGGGATCTATATCAATAATATTTGGTATTCTAATTCAATTACAATTATTACAATTCAAAATAGACTTTTGTGAAATAGTTATATCAACATTTAATTAATGGTGCCGCACATTTATTTGTATTACCCTACTTAATATTACCTATCTGTCTACTCGATCGTGTTTGTTTTAAACCGACAGATGCCATTGCAAACAATGAATCGACAGATTCCTAATTGTGTGTTATCAATGTTATCATAGATGATCATTCTCTTTCAAAATAAAAAGAAGGCCTCAGATTTAATATTTATAGAAATATATTCCTAAACACAGAAAACATCTAAGACTCAGAAACAAATACCCGCGCTCATCACACAAACATCTGCCCCCATCGGGACTCAAACCCGGAACCGCCAACTCCGCAGGCAGAGTCTCTATCAACTAAGCCAACGCGTCATATGTACCTTTGTTTATGTTATGTTATCAGGTTATAACAGACGCCGACCAAACTCTTGCGGGGCATTTTTGTTTATGTTATTTTATCAGGTTACAAAAAATCCGCCGACCAAACTCTTGAGAACCCGAAACTTATGAAGTCATTTACGACTACGTAACTTCTTGCTTTTGTTATTGTTAATTATATTGAACACTAACACTACACTTGGTTTGCTCGAACATGATCTCGAACTAAACACGCCAGGTACCTATCGTATAATCAATCGTAACCAGCTTTGAAATTGTTACCATGGCCAGTAAAATACACGTTAAAAAATATTATGAATTTGGTTGTTTCTCTTTCTTCATTCAATATAATGATTACGCTCTATTATGATAAAAATGCTCGGTTCCCTGGGTTTAGTTACTAAAAATTAACAATGCAACTTAAATGATATTATAATTATGAATTACTGTACGATCATAGTTCTTTTCTAATAAATAATTTACCAATCCTCTACTTACAAAATTTCTAATGATTTTATAAATTTGTGCGAACATATCTGAACGGTACAAATAATTATTATGTATTTTTATTCCGATACCTGTAGAAAAGCTAGGTACTTACTAGTAAGTAATTCTATATAA
Organism: Acleris holmiana; assembly: GCA_949316455.1. NCBI lineage: Eukaryota > Metazoa > Arthropoda > Insecta > Lepidoptera > Tortricidae > Acleris > Acleris holmiana. Next base: position 9,241,864 of record OX438781.1, on the reverse strand, counting down.
CATTATGAATAAGGAATTGCATTTTAAACATTTAAATCTTCTAATTTTTAACCTAAATCAACACACCTAAACATATTATTAACTTCAAAATTACAACTAAATAACCCTCCCGACTTTTAACTGTTTAAAGTACCTATTCACATGGTGACTACTTTTTTTTCATGATGGTAAGTGGAATCCGAGACCCACAGCCACTTGAATTCTCAAGACCACAATCCTACTCAAATGCGTCGCTAACCCTGAGAACCAAGACGGAATGCCTCTACACTAGTAATTTTACCGTTCGTCCCATCTCCACACCGGAACACAACAATGCGAACTCTGCTGCTTGTTTATATGAAAAAAAAAAACTATTTTTCTTGTTTTATTTTCATTTTATGTCAAAAGAAGACAATAGAACCTCTGCTCATACTATCAAGTCTACACTTATTCCATAAATCGTAAGGAACTTTTACTATAAATGTTTTTAAAACAGTACGTTAAAGCAAAGAAGATTATCATGATTTATTTATTATTTTACTTATGCAACATGCTCTGAAAACTTGATTCGAATGTTTACGCGCCCGCGAGTTCACTATTTTATTCTCTAAGAAACCTTAACGCAACGAAATTTAACATTTTTTGTGAATTATAAAAACCAACCAATAAATCATACCCACAACTATACAATAGCTATACCATTACTTATACCACTATCCATCCACGGCAACAAATTGTGACAAATAATTGTCACATGTACTTATTAAAAAACAACTAGATTGGATGTAATAACTCGAAGTTCATGATCCTGGTCACGGCACCAAATTGTAACAACCCCCCCCCCCCCCTCTCGTCTTTATATTTATAATATATTTTTAGTTTATTATTTATTTATAATTATTAAACCTACCTATTTACCTTAACTCTTAACCTACTTATTTAATCCTACCTATTTAATTAATCTAAATATGACCACGTCTCTAATTTTCGTTCGCAACTCAAGTGGCTTCCTATCCGTTTTCGCCGGTACTTTCATATCCTTAATCTCCTCTACTGTGTTCTGTTCTTCCCTGCAACCCCGCGTTACCTCAAGGAGCGTTTTAACTTTTTTACGTCGATTCGTTGCTCCCAAAATTGTATTTTAACTGTACCCTCCTCATCATCTAAATTCTACAACAATTCCTTTACTTTTCAGGCTGTCCGTCTGTGGAACTCCCTCCCTGTGGAGCTGCGGCAGGCTAAATCTTTACCTGTATTTAAGAAACTTCTCCTTGAGCACTTTTTGTCGCAGTCTTAATTGTATTGTCTCAGCACATTTCTCTCACTATGCATTTCTGTCGTGTGGCTGTTTTTTTTCCCTGATGTGGATGTATTGACATTTATGTATGTATTTATTTATTACTATCTATTTATTCATGTAAGTCATTATAATGTATTAGTTTGTATTAATATATATTTGATTATCTATTTATTAGTTTGGTAAGCGTGTATTTATAGGTATATTGTATTTTATAGCTAGCATAGTTCCTTGTAATTGTTCGAAATTGGTCTGCACCACCTACCGTGTAAATTGTTTTAACTTGCACCTTATCCCTTCTAAGGTTGTCTGGAAGAGATCGCTAATCAGCGATAAGACCGCCTGTTGTTTACCTGGGTCTTCTAAATTGTGAAAATTCTGTGTAATGTTTTTGTTTGGTGGACAATAAAGTGTTTTGTATTGTATTGTATTGTAATCTTTTGGCCAAGTAATCGTCTAATGTAAAGGACCTACGTTGTGAACCCGTCATGATTAGTAACCTAAGAACTTTTCGTGAGTATAAGAATGGTATAGCTATATGATTAAAACCTTGAACTTGTAGCATACTAAATTAAACCTGAGTCTTATTACTAATATAATATAATAATATAAGTCAGTCGGTCTTAGGAATAAGTTAGGGTTTGATTAGAGCTGGAAAGTATGCTTAGGGCATATTTAGTTTGCGCCTACGGTCAGAGCCCACGACTCCCCGCTCAAGACTGTGAGATTCGTCTACCTGACTGGACATCCCTCCAGCGCTTTATTTTTTCTTTCCAGTTGAGACTTTTGATTTTATAGTCTTTGTCAATCGATAGTCATAGTTTAGTCAATAATAGTCTGTCACCAGTATTCAAGGGACAAGAGGAATACACAAAAGCTCCACACCCAATGCAAGAGTCTAATATAAAATAATAGTCAAATGGTATTGTATGTATCACATATTTAACTTTACTTCTTGGAGCTAGTTTATTACTGAGTCAAAGTCAAACAACGTTCGTCAAGATAAAGGTAATGTGGTACCTAAATAAATAGTTCTTTAGTATCAAGTTTATGAAGATTTAATAAATGGCAGATGACTGCAATTCCTATGCAGAGTTCAGATTTATTTCAATGATAATTCCTTAAAATTATAGTGAGTCTCTCTAGTCATGATTTCAATTATAAAATGTAGGTACCTGATGAAATATATTCCCGTAGGAATGAGTTTGTGTTTCCAACTGTTCATAGACCATAATTGGATTACCTTCGAACAATACCTGGCAGGGACATAACCCTTAACGCAAACATAGAATTCACTCTATGTAAAACATTAAATATAATTTGAGACAAATCAGTCAACCCTATAAGTTCTTCAATGTTGAACTATAAATGGCTATATGCCTACTGACTAGAAACAATCACATATCATTAGCTCACTTTGAGCTACCTATAAATAAACTGTATTTTCAGTAAATATTATAGACTTAATATGTTCACGTTGTTTAAAGCCGCACTGGCTGAAAATTATGTTTTATTTAGTGGGAGAACCCAGTTTACTAAGTCGCAATTGACCATTTCTATTTTATTAGGTATAGTAAAGCTTTCCAGTCATATTACTATTATTTGATGTATACAAGTACATTCACAAGAAGGAGTGACCTCGGTCAACATAATGCACATTTTTCTATGTGTGTATTCCCTTAGGAACGGCGTGATGAAGTTTACCGTACAGTGACCAGCTGTTGTCCGTAGACATTGACAGCCGAGTCGTAACTCGGTATGTACGAGAAACCACCAGCCTCAGAAGAAGAATTGAGGGAAGACAGTCCAACTCATAAATATTACTTTGAACTTATTAATGCAGGCAATCTGTTACTGACTAGAAATATTTACTTTCTGAGTAGCTTACTTGAGCTTAAATGGTTGAGTTAATTATTGTTAAACCAAAACAGAATAAACTGGGACTTCTCAGCTTAAATTACATATAATAATATAATGTAGTTTATTCCCCAAATACATTAGTTATGACGATTAATATATTCAATTCAACCTTTTGACCTACTTCCTTCACTATTCAGTGGCGGAATAAATTCATACACGGACGAGTTTAAGATATAATATCAATACGCACGAATACCTATTAGTATAGATTAAACCCTACTGTTTAAATAGGCTGCCCCGGATTTGGCAGACTTACTAGTGGCTGTCTGATCACCGCTCTGGCACAATCAAGTGCTCAATATAGCTTAACACAACAAGAAATTCCCGCCCCATAATAAAATTTTCTTTAATCCCAACTAATTTAAACAATGTACCAGACACAAATGACAACTAACCCAAAACACTTATCTGAAAAATACACAAAAGAAATAACACAACACAAATAAAATCAAGTAAAAACTTTCAAAGTAAAGTTAATAATAAAAGGGTAACTCACCAAGGTGTAGAATGTCTAAAATTAATTATTAATTATAAATAATACTTTCCCTGTTGAAAGAGAGCCCTATTACCAAAGGAGGACCGTCCGCCCTGAGCTGCTGCGACGACTGCTTTTTGTTTTTGCTTTCATCTCTTCCTCGTCACCTCGGTTTTTTGTGCAAACCCCTAATTCGTGTTATCCAAAAGCGTAGAGCAACCTAATTATGATCCTTACTCGCCCCGTATAGAGTGTGCTCCACAATTTCTACGCAACTATCGCTCCTTGTTCTTGAACTATCGTATGATATTACGTCACATATCCCAACTCTCAACCCTGTATTATGAATCCTATTCCGAGGTGTTAAATTTGAAATATAAAGCTAATACAAATGAAACTAGGTGTTTCCCAGAAATTTCCGTTTGGTAACAAGTAAAAGGGCAACATTTTACCCTAGTATTGCCTGTGCACTAACTGATAGAAAAAGAAACTTATTTTAATAATAAATATCCAGCATATATTTATAATATATTCTGAAAAGGGCAGCAGATCTGTTACGAGTACAAACAACTTTTTACCCGAACGCTTGTTCATTTGTAAAAACAATGCCATCTACCTCGAACTTCGAGAGGCACTCATAACCTTTCCTAGATGACTGATCTATTGTATTGATTTCAAGTAACTAGCTATTTCAGATAGTTCACAAAGTAACTCATAGGGGTCGTTGTTTACTATGTGCCTCTATTACGATAACTGTAAGGTATTCGAGATTCATTTTTTTATTATTAAACTTGATTGTATGTACGTTTCTTAGATATATATTTTATTATAAATAAAGTTTGTATAATGAACATGGTTGCCTTGCTGTGTTCAGTTACAAAGCCCATCGCCTAACAGCACTGTACAAGCCCTTATTCCCTTAGTCGCTTCTTACGACATCCACGGGAAGACATGGATCGGCACTATTCTAACCCGGCAACCACACGGGCAAATATATTATTGTAGCAAGGATAAAAACCGGGCAAGAGCTTGTTTGTGTAGGGTTCCGAAGGTGTTAAGTGCTACAAACAAAAAAAAAATAAGTATAACCTAATTTTCCATTTAAAATTATTTGGTGCCGTCGTAGACATTTTTTGTAGGTATAAACAGTTTGATGGCCTGTATCTCAAGAACCAATGATGTCTAATTATAGGTAGTCGTGATAGCTTTCCTTTTATCTAGACACGCGGGAGCGTGTCAAGCCAAGTTCAAGAAACAGAACTGGCGAGCCGCACCGTGTGTAATATTACACGAACCATTTGGAGCCACTTTTGACCCCCTCATAAATCAAAAACTATTCTACATAAACGTATCAAATTTGGCTCATATATTGAGACTTGCGAGATACATATGTGTTCTAAATTTCATAAGCTTATCTCAAACGGTTATTTAGATATTAATGTCCTAAATTCCTCATTTTTATCATTGACTGACCTATAGACCAAAACTCTAACCCAGTTCCAGATGACCTAGAGAGTTAAAATTTGGTATGCAGATAGGTAATTAGATGAATACAAAGGAATAAATAAAAAACTGTCAATTTTTAAATAATTAGATTCTATTATGAACGCTTAACATAAATACCTAATATTACTTAGGGTACCTACGTTATTAACTGGGATTAATTATTATTTTTATATTTAGCGCACATCAATAGTGTAAAATCATTACCTACTCATAAATAATGATAAAATAATAGGCATTTAGATTTTCGGTATATACACGACGCGCGCGCGCCGAGTGACGCCGGAGCGGCGCGGGCGGGGTGGGTGGTGCGCTGCTGTGACAACCGAATCGAACCGTTGACACGAACGTGGCCGAGCGAGCGGCAGCCGCGCTCATAAGCGCGAGCGCCGTCTTGCTGTCCGGTTGTCTCTCGATATGTGACCTATAAGGTTGCGATTAATGCTGCGAAATTGCTTAAGGAAAACTTATAATTTGTAGTAATATTATTATTACAATTCCTATAATAAGTAGGTAGGTAGGTTTAGTATAGTATAAGCAATAGTTTAAATAAATTAATTGTATTTTTTAGTAAGTAGGTAAGACTTACCTACAAAAAGTAATGATATCCCACCAAAAACATAAATGTAAAAAAAGAGAGCCAAGTTCAATACAAAAATTATTCTCTGCTGTGGGCTTCGCCGCAAAAAGAATGGAGATCTGAGATTGAGTGCCAAGTTCTATGCAAAATCCAAATATGTAGTCTAAGGGCTGACTTGGCTGGTTTTCCCATACGAATTATATAGCCTTCGCATGTTCTAAACCTGTTACCTTTCGGTTCTTATTTTATTATTCCGAAAATTTGGCTTGCTGGTAGAAACTACCCATCGAACATAAGGCTCTTCCATGACTGTGTAAAAGTAGGTACTTAATAATAATTCGTATGGGAAAACCAGCCAAGTCAGCCCTTAGACTACATATTTGGATTGCTCCTTTTTTACATTTATGTTTTTGGTGGGATTTTATTTTTTTCTGATTTTTAGTATTTGTAACTTTGGCTGTATGGGGACGCTTGAGTCTAACAAAAATTTATAGCGCTTAATATTTTACACACGGAACCCTTAATCGAAGAATAGTTTTTAAAAACCCGCAATATTTTTAAAAGACCTATCCAACGTCACTCCACAGACGGAGTGACGAGAGAAAAAAAAACCATTTCATTTCATTTTGTCAGTTTCTCGCCGTGACTAATATATATTATTCATGCCAAATAAGTTTAAAATTTTTAGTACTACGAGTCTCTGAGATAAGCGGCGAACGGATGGACAGACGGACGGACAAACTGACGGACATGGCGAAACTATAAGGGTTCCTAGTTTGACTACGGAATCCTAAAAAATAATTAGTGGCGTTTTATTATTCTAATATATTTTCAGAAGATCCGTTTGTAAAAATTAATAGGTATCATCACAATACAATAATGTCGTTGTAATATCGCGGCTGAAAGGGCTTCATAAAAAGGATCACTTTTGTTTGGACGAAGCATTGTCAATGTCTGGGTCGGAGAAAATCCGGACGAGGCCGAGCCTGTCTAACAAATGTGGCCACAGCAGATAACTCAGTAGAGGCTTATTAGCAGCGCCGCCGCAGTTCATTAGGGCAGATATTGCGGCGCCAAACTTGGCTTAATAAAGTACCATCAGCAACACAGTTAACTGACCATTTGTGAACCTTGTTACCTTACAATAAGGCTCACTAGTGATCAGTTGATAGTGATGCTGTTTGTACCTACATTGAGATTGTCGAGCGCATGGAAACCTTGTTACTGACCGACAATACCCAGCAGCCGGAGCAGGCAACCTATTTTAGTAATGCTTGTGCTGATGGGAAACAAAGTACACGGTAATAGACTCTTTACTACATTCGTTTAGGTACTTAACTGAATGTAAATAAAAAAACACGTGGTTCGTCAGCCTGATGCACAGCACTGATACGGAAGAGCTCGACGGTACAGTTTAGATTGGCAGTTTAGAAGTTTCTAGCAGAGCCACGTGGTTTGTTTTGTTTACATATAGTAAACTACACAAAACCAACAAATTGAGTAAGTATAAAGTGTTCTTTTTTTTTACTTGTATGATGTACACTGAGCATACGTTGGTGTAATTCAAAACTACTGATACAGTGATTGAGACACTTCATCTATGCGAATAAATGGATTAAATTTCTGCCGTAATACCAAAAAATAAGCTACCTGCAAGATAGTAGTCGAAGCATTCTATACTCAATTGATAACCACATTCAGTTTAAAATGCTTATACTGTTACTATGCAGTTTGCCGCCTTCTTTGTAATACGGCGAATTTATTTAGGTTTTTTTTTAATTATTTCCCAACCTAACCCTCAGCAGTGATTAAACCGATCCATGTAGGGTTATACACATAATATTCGCACGTTAATTTCGAGAGTGTCACTAAACTATAAACAAAACCATTTAAATAGTGACATTATTGCGGTTAAAAATAATTTACTTTTGATTGCAATCCTTTTTTGCATAGTGACTGACACTCTCGAAATCAACGTGCGCATTATATCTTCTCTTCCCCTTCTGGTGCCTCTCTAATTACTGAATGTTTATCCTTGTCGTTTGCGAGATGGAACAGCTCCGTAGAACTTGTGCCTCCGGTCCATTCAAAGAGATTCCTTAAGCAGAATTTCTTTCTTCGGCGCACACCGCGCTTTCCCGCTACTTTTCCCATCATTATAAGTTACAGTAAGTCGTACCTCTTGTGTCGGAAAACGTGCCCAAGGTATTCAACCTTCCTTTGCTTGACGGTTTTCATGAGCATACGACCCTGGCCAACTCGTCTCAAGACCTCGATATTGAAGACTTTTCATTTCACTGCCCTGGTAAGACAAATGGCGGTTTTTCTGACAAAACTCCTGTAGCAAAAGGAACCTCATTGCTAACGGAAAATGATTGAATCTACTTTGGCTTATGAATTTGAGATACCGCCTTTTGGTTTATTAGGGCAGTTCATTTCAAACGCCTCCATACGCTTTCTTAGAACTTTCTTGGTGGTCCAGATCTCGCATCACTATTGAACAATGGCCAGATTGTAACTAATCCTGGTCGCGGCCATAATTGTAACAAACCTAGTCATCCTACGTGGGCTACCTATCTACTGGGTAAAAGGGGTTTATTGCCTTGTGAATCCTGGTCACGGCACCAATTGTAACCAACCTACCCATCCTACTGGGGCCTAACCATCTATCTATAGATCTACCTACCTACATATTTTACTAGCTAACCTAATGTAACTAACTCCGACAGTTAGTGTACTCGCATAGCTAAAACTACATACCCAGATTTAATTGAAACAACCTAAGATTAATTGAAGATTAAATATGGCTCGTGATCGTCTAACAGATAAAATGGACCCAATTGTTGTGAACCTACAGTAACCCTAAAATTCTTTAAGTCTTTGTTTTAATTCCTAACATTACCTACCTAATACAACCTATATTTAACCTATTGAATTAAATTACATACATATTTAACTTCATATACCTTTAAATAATCCTATATAATTCAGAATTTCTAATCACCTCTATAGTTAACCTACTATGAAGAAAAGCAGTTATCGTAGAATAGTTATAATGTATGGAAAGTATAATCTAGGTAAACCAAAGCATAAAACATTCTCATGTCCATTAAATTATAAGTATTATGGCCCCTTTTTAGGGGGAATCGGCTCCACCTACGCCGTCGTGATTGCTATCACGCAGACCTTAGTCTGTTCCAATAGTCATCCTCCAGAGACAGGGCAGACTCCTTGCCATATATAGTTAATTATTTTATTTACTGTATGATAAGTCAGTTAGTTGTAAAGTACCAAATTGAGAGGGTTCAAAATTTATTATATTTCAATATTCAATATAATTGATTCTAATGATCTTCGAATAAATTTATTTATACTTATTGTAAATTTATTATTACAAAAGTGTCTTTAGCTTGATATTGCTTAATTCACTGTATGAGCCATGATCTAGACTCAAGTATTTTTATAGTCTATAATGAGATGTTCAATTTTCACCATGTATACATGTTTATCTTTTATAGTAAAACAGAGGTAATACAGAAGTCATTTTGTCTTCTAGCTAGATTGAATCCTCATAATAGCTTTCTGTGCTATGTAAGAGTAAATATACAGCTCAAATATAAAGCCACTTAAGTATATTGATATAATAGTTTTATTTATATTATTGCAATTTATCAAATCTATTCAAAGATCTCATTTTTTTACTTCAAAGTTATTTTATTTCAAACTAGATTTATTAGGTATAGATTTTTATCTAGAATGATACTTTCATTTTGTTAGACATGAAACTATTTATGGCTTCAAATTTCAAATAGATAGTTATTTATCAAATACATACTAAATCCTATATTGTCCCTAATTAAACTTGTTTACTGAAAAGTGTTTTATTTGTTACTGAAAATTATTCAATTCATATGACTTCATCTAAGTCAATATGAAGAGAGAATTTAAAATTATAGTTTTATCTCTATCATAAAATATTTTACCTATTAGGTATCTACTTATCCCCTTAATTGACCCTAAGAACGTTTTTAAATATGAACTTTATTTAATTACTGATTGCTATCAGTTTTATATTGTACCTAAATTTTTAGTGAATAAAAATAAACATTACCTTTTTTCCTATTTGAATAAAATCCTAATATTCCCTACTTTCCCTAGTCAAGTGATTCTACCCTAACTCTACTTATAAGGCCTATTCTACAAAGAACTACATCCTAGAGGCTTACCTTATCCTCATAATTAGCTAGTTCCCTAGGTAAACTGTAAAGTTCAGCCGGGTCTGCTGAGAAAGCAACCTAACACCCGTGTGATTGCCACCCCCCTCACACAGACCGAAGTCCAAGACGGTGAGAGTATGACGCCCTATTGTGTGGTTTAGTGTATATTAATATATAGAGTTTTAAGGAACCAATCCTCAAACTTCCCAGAGCTTTCACGGGTGCAATTGCATGCCCAACCTGTGGACCCCGATCCCACTCCAGGCTGGCGAATGAGAATGGTGGGCGCTTATATAGATGACTATGTTGGTAAAGAGTACATCTAGGGACGCCCAGACCATCTTTTTAGAATCTACAAAGTTCCAAACCAAGCCTATTTGTCACCGTTAGGGTCAGCGTGATTTGTCAGGCAAACTGTTAGCCTGGACACCGCTCTGGCACGAAAATATGCTAATCTAGCTTAACTCAAAGACTTTAATAATTACAAAACTTTCCCCCCAAAAACCCCCAAACTGAATGTACTAAATAAACAACGTGCCAGACACAAATGTCAACTAAAAATCTTCTAAACTTGCTGACTACTTCTTTCTTCTAATAATCTGTAACAGAAAAGATTAACAAATCCACACACAAATATTTACATATAATATAATCTTACCAATAATTTACGAAGAAAAGTTTTCTAAACCCAAATTATGTAATTCCCAATACTAAAATATAAACTTTAATTTAATGTCTAACTTTCCCGCATGAAACCCATTTAATTAACCCCAACAAAAATTTAAATATTTATTTTCCGAGTTCGGAACGTAAGTATGACCCCAGAGCAACAACCGTCCGCACGTCACGAGTGTCAAAGAGAAAAAGCCTCAATTATCTAAATCCCATTACTAAAATATAAAATTCTAATTCAATGTCTAATTTCTCGTAATTTTTAATTTCGAACGTAAGTACGACCCCAGAGCAACAACCGTCCGCACGTCACGATTGTCAAAGAGAAAAGCCTCCTCCCCAAAATGGCGACCTGCTTATATAACATCTCAAGTACTTCATCGCCATCTTTGCCTTCATCGGCGTCTTCGGCCTCAACGCCTTCATTTCGACATGCGCAGTAGCGAGTTGATGTTTTAAGATTGAATTTAGCGTACATTAATTTGCCATACTTTTCATAACTTTAATTTGATTATTTACGTTATTCTTTTTAAATGTTTAATTATGTTAGTATTTTATTTAAATTGTTAAATTATAAATTATAATTTGTTTGACTATTTTTTTATAATGAATTTCAAATGGAATGAACTCTTTAACTATGTTATCTTGTCAAATACATAATAGGTTATGTTTTCTTTTGTCATTACTTAAACTTTTACATAACATACTTCCTATTCTGTTAATTTTAATGCTGTTCTTTATTGAATAATTAAATCTTTCTGTAATTAACTGGACAGGTGACCTTTTGGCTCGTTACAAGATGTAACACTGAATAATGCGTATTTGCCTTTACGCATTACCATCACTTTTGATGGTAATGTTGCGATTGGAAAGTATTTTTCTCATTGTATTAAAGGCACTGCGGGACATATTAATACGCATTTTTATTTCCAAATCACTTTCCTATTCCTCAGGCATGCGCTTAAATGCTTATATTTGTGAACAAATTAAAAAAAAAAAAAACAACATTAAATCTAAACTAAAACTAAAAAGCTATATCTACAAAAGGCCCCTGGGGAACTGTACCAACGATGCTGTATTGCAGTAAAATTTTAGTGAGCCATATTCCCCTACACATTTTACAATTAACTTATATAGATAGTCTGCATGACGCGGATAAAATCACACAAAGTTAGCCCCTAGCCTATGCATTTAGTTTCATCACGTTTACCGCCGCCGCAGTCGCCGCTACGGAAAGTTCAGGCAAGGCTGTTATACTAAACTCAGTATCAATTAGTAAGAACGTAAAGCCGCACCGTCCACTCGCCTCCCCTTGCGGTCGGCGGTGCCGTTGGTGTAACAGTGCACGACGTACCTACTTCGCCGCGTAAGTATTTTATACCCATACCTGGTGAAAGATGATAATGAGCTGATTTATCTAAAGAGTAGTATACTTTCTACAGCTATTTATGGTCCTGTTCTAGCGGGCCGATGTTGATAAAGCATCCGTCACTCTCGCACTTATAAACTTGTCAGAGAGTGATGAATGTTTTATCCACATACATTCAAAGCGATAAACGCAACTATACTCGTGGTAGGCCCAGGCCCTCTATTCTACGATGTTAAACAATATTGTTTTTGACGTGTTATCGTATTGTTTATAACTTGATCGCCATTACCTACTGTCAAGTAAATAAGAGGTATCAAAACGTTGACAAAACTAGTTACTTAATTAAAAGTATTGTTTTACATCGTAGATTAGAGGTCCTGGCTGGACACGCCGGTTTTAAAACAAAATTTACTTACTCTAGAATTTTAACGCATTCTTACAGCATACGCATTTGGGATTTTATTTTACGATACATAAAAATCTTCACTTCCTTACTAGTTTTCCTAAGGTTATTTAGTTTTCGTTCGGCTCATTACTTTTCTAAACACAATCAAAAAGCCGTTGTGACTTTAAGGGGAATTTTATCTTAAAATCTTTTATAAATGTTAGCTTTAATTATTTCCTGGGTCTATCTTAGTAAAGGTATTCTTACACTTTTAATTTAAATACGACCAATGAAAAGTAAACCAAGAGTGAGCCGCGAGCGATATTACCTTTTGTGGAATATTCACAAAAAAGTTGGCTAACAGTTGAGGGTATCGTCACCGCCCCGAATAAATCGGAACCCCTTTCGATCACTACGGCGGCTATAATTAAAGTTTAGCCAGGATTTAACGCCCGAATAATCCCCGAACAGGGACGCTTGTCACCATAAAACATGATAATTGCAATGTAAATTCCAGAGGAATTCAATTCAGCATTACTCCCGTCTTGGACAATTTCATTACAGTTTATTCAGGGATGATCCGCCCGGGATGGCCGGCCCCATCCGGTTGTAATGCTTTTTGTATTCGAGCCACTCATTTATACGGAAATCCTCCAGTGAGAGGTATATTCTAATCTCGTCGATCGGTGCGGCACAATGAACCGCGGATGTCTTATTACTAGTGTTGCCATTGGATCTCTGGGCATTGCCAGCCTTAGAGGACAGTTTTGTGAAATTGTGAACTTATTTTTCATTACACCAGAAAAAAATGCATGGACACCTAGAGACCTATAGAATATTTTCAAATACATCTTTGAAAAATATGTTTATTAGTCAAATTATGCATTATGGACGTTAAAAACCTAGTAACAAAATTGTATTGGCCGTATAAAATATATGAAGGCTTTAATGAAACCAAAAGATCAATTTATGTATACGAACGTTATGACTTACGACTTGAAAAAAGCTTTTACTTAAATACAGATTTCCATTGTCAAATCTACCCACTCTTCATTTGAATGGCCTGTACCTCTTACATATAATTAAACCGGAGCTTCCGCCGCGACCGTCCGTCACAATACACGGGGTTTCCACGTTTTTTTTCGTTCGTATTTAATATTTTCCCGCCATTGCTCCGCTAGCACCGCTCAGCGTAATTTCGATTGTGCGTTGCTCCGTAATAAAAGTATCGGACAACGATTTTCTGAAATTAGAGGCCACTCAAATAAACGAGTTTTCAATTTCGTTTATTGAGGCAGGTACGAGTTCGAGTATATACTCAAAGTAACCATAGTAACAAACAACCTACCAGCTCCCTATTTCACCTTCCTGACAACGACAGGTGACAGGTGACATTTCAATGAACACCGTGCAGCTAAAATGTATATATGATATGTAATCATAGCGAATTGTCACCTGTCGCCTATCATTGTCAAGATGGAGAAATAGGGGGCAGGGTTCGGGGTTACAAATATCACAAACTAAAATTCTGCTTTGAAAAATAATCTTGCAGAAAACTTTATCATGTAAGTAGTTTATCTAATAGTACGCAGTTCTTTGATAAACCTCTTTCAAAAACAACCGAATAACCGCATGATGTGACAATTTACACGGTAAAATAATACTTATGACGCTTATAGTTTTATTTATATATTTTTTATCATTGACGTAAAAGACAAAATGAATAGCTGCCCTGTTGTCGTAGAATTCCAACGGTCAACGTAAAAGTAATTCAAAGAACGAAAAAACAAAGGACTCAATCAACCTTATTACATACTTATATCCGATTCTGGTCCTCAGATTTAGTGCAATAACAAAGGCTGTGCTGGCGATGCCCAGGCACAGGGCGCAAAAAAACCAGACCATGTAGAAACATTTTACAAGGGCACAGTTTGAGACGCCCTCTTTTGGTGGATAATACACTCGTGGACAAATAATACGGGTCAGAGTGCGTTTTTCATACAAACGAGGCTATTTCGAAGCCTTGGTTCCTGACCAGGGACTGTTTTGAGTGAGGTTTAATGGTGGATACACAGAGGTTCAATAGAGGAGGTCAAAGTTCTTAAGATACCTAACTGATCGCACAATCAGTTAACACCACAGCGAGATTGGGTCAACATTTGGTTTTTCTGAATATGAACAATTCCGGCGTTAACGTTGACGCTCTTTAGAGCATATTGTTCCAACTTTTACACGAGCAGCCTGTGGATAAACTACACGTAAAGGCAGTATAGCGCCCTGCGCGTGCAGTTCAACAACGCGTTTAGGATGCTGATGGGGCTGCCTCGATTCTGCAGCGCATCAGGTATGTTCGCGGATGCAAGAGTGGACTGCTTTTACGCCATCATGGGAAAACATCAGCATCTTGGCGACGTTCGCCCAGAGGTTCGATTGTCAGTATGTGAATCATTGTTGTCTGGTTCACATACTGGCATATCAGCCTAAGTAGGTTAGCTTAGTTTAAAACCTATGTGCTCAGTAAAAATATGTAATACTAACATTAGGTTAAATTTTTAATTTAATTTACTAACACTTTGTAATAATATTATGGTCCAAAGATGGCTGAAATAAATGATTTTGATTTTGTTAACCGCAGTTTCAATCAGTTGGTATCCTAGGCACTCTGGAAGTCCTGCATCGATGCTCGGGGTACCCATTATCATCACTAAAAGCATCCCCTGGCGAGGAACCAAGGCCTCTTTAGTAGGAAAAACGCACTCTGACCCGTATTTTTGACCACGAGAGTAACTTTGTTATGGCACAGCTCTCATATCATTAATCATAAACACATGGACCACTTACAAAGCCTTTTCGGTAAAACAAAAACTCATTGAAGAATGATAAATAAAACGGTACCTTTATCGAATTTCACTTCATCGATGGTATCGTTTCTTCGATTTTCATTTCATCGACCGCTGTTTTTTGCTAAAACCATGATGTTTTCAGGAACAATTTATACAGACTTGTAAAAAAAAAAAACGAGGCGAGATATGCCTTTCGATGACATAAAGATTCTGTGTTGCGATAAGTTCATTGAAAGGTATTTCGTTAAACTATCTGCCTGAGTAAAGAATACATATAACACTGTATTTCAATTCTCAGAAATCAAAGCCAAAATTCGATTTGGGGAACAACTCAAGCACTTCCCGGCCACCGGATAGGTCCCAGGAGCAGGCACAAAGCAAGATCGATGCCTTTTACCGCTGATTGCATTGTCTGGGGCCCGAGGAGCACGCCCCGGTGGCCACAGCACCTCCTGAAATCACGTGATACCGGTAAGACAACGTAAATACTTACTAGCTAGCTAGATTTTTATGGTTTAGAAAGATTAGCGAAATGGTATTGGCGAAATCAGAAGTAGAAAAATATTTTAGTATCTTATCGCAGTATAGTATTAAAGTGAGAATTGTTTGAACTTAGATCCCCTGTGGTTGCCGAGTTAGAATGGTGCCACTCCATGTCGTCCCGTGGATGTCGTACCAGGCGACTAAGGGAATAAAGGGCTTGTAGTACTGTTAGGCGATGGGCTTGCAACATGTTACTAATACATTAGTAAATTTCTTGGCCTGATTGTGTGAAATGTGGTTACAGAAATATAAGCAAGTCGTTTTAGAGTTGTTTGGTATTTCTATAGCTCTGCCTACCCCACTCTGGGAATAAAGGCGTAATGTTATGTGTGTGTGTGTTGTTTGAACTTAGTATCATTCTCAATAGCTCAGACAAGGTACTAAGTTCCATCGAACACTGCACTATATCAAATGAAAATAAATAATCTCCATTAAACAGACAAGAAAGCATTTTTTGTTTAAGAAAGCAGCACTACAGGTGTTCATATATTTTTTTACATTGTACTTCAAACTTGCAAATTTTAATTTGAATTGAAAGATAGAAAACTGTTTGTTAAAAGCGTCTTTAAGAACATTTAATCAGCTTTTATTCACAGCAAACAAAACTGAAAAGTTCTAATAAGGGTGGTCGTTATATTGAAAATGATGAACCAGGGTATCGCTTTATAAGTTGAGATATCTCGTTTTCAGTGCGGTTTTTACTAGACATGATTAATCATATTTTGGACGTTCCTGAGCTGAGCTATCCAGACCTATAAGGCTGGCCACTATCTCCTGGACACCTTGTATAGTGAAATGAGAATCAAATATAATACAAAATAAAGGGATATCTTACACGTTGCAGGATCATTGAGTACTTTTGATTTGATTTTCTTCTTATTTTTATTCTCTTTTAGGGAATATTTTCATTCGATAGATCAAAATGCTAGTATTTACGGAACCGACATCGTAGAATGGAACAGTCACGCATTTTACGACGTGTTCTTTCATCCCATCAAAGTGTAAAGCGTAAAATGTGTAAATAAGTTCAAAAAATTACCATAGATAAACAATATAAACATGACGAGCTTAGGTAAAATAAGAGCTCCAAGCTTTTGAACATTCATTTTGTTCAAGAGCTTTGCAGTCGCGTAGGATGGACTATGAAAAAGTCTCGCTTGTTAAAAGGAAACAAGTTTTAAGTTACATGTTTCAAAATTACACAGCGTTTTTAGCGTTTCGATATTTTTATAAAATGTGAGAGGAACGTGATTTTATTTAAGACGCTGCGCCGACGGGGCATAAATCAAATTTAGCGGGGTGCGGGAAGCGTTCATCGCGATCGTAAGTCGCATTACGGGCAAAATATTGTTAAGAACCTAACATAGCTAATTAGTTTTATGCCACATCATATTTATGCTCGCAGTTAACTGCAGTTGTTTGTAAACCTCATATACAGCACAATGAAATTCGACTAAAATTTAACTTTATTGATGATATTAATAAATAATAAATAAATATCACAGGACAATGTCACACAAATTGACCTAGTCCCAAACTAAGCTCTAGGCTTGTACAATGGGTACTAGACAACGATAAACTTACTTATATAGAGAAATATATACTTAAATATATAGAAAACACCCAAGACTCAGGAACAAATATTCGTGCTCATCACACAAATATCTGCACTTACCGGGATTTGAACCCAGGACCCCTAGCTTCGAAGGCAGGGTCACTACCAACGAGGCTAGCGTGTCGTCAGTATGTCGTCAGTCATGTATTTGAAATCATTTCTGTCACTGGATATTTTTTTGCAACTATTAAAGACACACGCTTAGATTAAGTATGTATGTACATATTTTAGTAATAGAATGATTACAATTCTCCATGCAACACAAAATATAAACAACAACATATACCGCGTGTGGCCTGTAATAGGAGCAATAAATTGAGGGATCGTTTCTACTCTACCGGGTGTGGCCTGTAATAGGAGCAATAAATAGAGGGATCGTTTCTACTCTATAAAAGTAGCAACATTTGTTCTACAACTTTAAAAAATTATGTAATTTAATATTTGCGATTTTTTTGAACAAACTTAATAGCATTTTAATGTACTCCATCCAATAGTCTAAACGACGAACGAAACGAGAATAAAAAGGATCCCTCAATTTATTGTTCCTATTACAGGCCACACCCGGTATTTGGTTAGCAATAATTTATTTAATTTATTTTTGTTTTAAATGTTGTTACGTTTGTGGTTTGGAAACGATCCCTCAATTTATTGCTCCTATTACAGGCCACACCCGGTATAAACGTAGCAACATTTGTTCTACAACTTTAAAAAAATATGTAATTTATTATTTGGGATTTTTTCGAACAAACTAAATAGGATTTTCAATGTACTCCATCCAATAGTCTAGTTGACATCTACTGTCAGCCTACAAACTTCGTAGTTTTCGCAATACATTGCTTACTTGGAAAATCTAAATGTATTAATATTTAGTAAACAATAAGTTATTATCAAAAGTTGTAGAATAAATGTTGTTACGTTTGTGGTGTGGAAATGATCCCTCAATTTATTGCTCGGATTGCTCCTATTACAGGCCACACCCGGTATATGAGACAAGGTGGCCTAGTTGGGAGTGACCCTGCCTCTGAAGCCAGCGGTCCTGGGTTCAAATCCCGGTAAGGGCAGATATTTGTGTGATAAGCGCGAATATTTGTTCCTGAGTCTTGGATGTTGTCTATATATTTAAGTATATATTTCTCTAATATTAGTATGTAAACGTACGTTGTCTAGTACCTATAGTACAAGCCTAGTTTGGGACTAGGTCAATTTGTGTAAGATTGTCCCCTAAATGCCTGATATTTATATATTTTTAATTTTATGGTTGAATAGGTTTATAAAATATTTATTCTTACAAAATTCAGTTTCTTTGTAATATCTCTCTACACGCACGAGTAAAGATCCCATGAATCGAAAAGTAAGTTAAATAAAAGTAAGTTACTTTTAACGTTGTGAAAGGAAAGCAAGGGGAAACTTAGATTACTTGGAGGGACGCGCAAAAAAGTAACCTGATATCTATCATTGGTTATTCCAGTTTTCTTGCATGGATTTTGAATTATCGTATTGACAAGTAACTTTTCCTTTTCGACTCGAACTTTTTAACAGCGTCATATTTCAACGTAAGTACTTTCCACAGAAATCCCTCCCGACGCATAATTTAATCCTTTTCTGTATGAGGAAAAGATGTTTCCACCCGCCAAGCAACAGTGTTCGCATTGTTGTGTTCCGGCGTGGGGATAAGACAACTGACGAAATTACTAGCATAGAGGCATTTCATCTTAGTCCTCAGGGTTCGCAACGTATTCGAGGTTTTAGGATTATAGTCTTGAGAATTCAAATGTTATGGGTCTCAGATTCCACTTACCATCGGGTGGCCTGAGTGCTCGTCTGCCTTCTCCTTAACATAAAAAAATAAAACTAAAATAAATAAAATTATTAATGTTACTGTTCGATTATGATTTATGAGTGGTGGTTTGGTTAGGTACTTACTTAGTAATTAAACTTGCGCGCCAAAGCACCCCAGCTCAGTGTTGTTTGAGAAAACGAAGCGTTCTTATTGGCTAGCACAGATCTTATTCTCTGTGTTCTACGTGTGCGTAAAGAAGACGCGAGATAACAAAACCGCTTAGGTGCGAGTGAGTCAGCGCAAGAGCAGCGATTGAAGCGCCCCCACGCCCGCGGTTTGGTTGAAAAAAAAAACCGCGATCCGACGGCAGCGAAAACTTTTGATGCCGAAATCAAGTGACTTTAAAGTGTTATATTCCAACATTACAAAGGAAAAACATCGTTATAAGTGTTATGAGTGTCATCACGCCGGCCGGCAAGTGTGGTTTAACGTTTATTTCCATGAACTAACACAAAAGGTTCGTTTATGACGCTCGATATCTTATCTCAAGCCGCCCAAGTCCAGCCTCAACTCCAGTCCAGCCTCACTCCGGAGATGAGCACAAGAAACTCAATAAGGTACGTACATGTAGCATATAGCCATGTGAACAAATCGTTTTTCTCTTAGACCCAATTATGACAAACAACAAACAAAAACGAGAATTGTCATACATTTTTTGGTGCCGAAACCAGGGACCTGAGATTATACCGACTCAGGACCTTTGATTTAAGCTGATAAATATTATTACACTTATTACCTACGAAACTTTCGCCACCTGTATCACGATAAATCGATCGAATCGGCTAGAAGTTTCTAGTATACCTACCTAACGTTACCATTTATCATAGTCGTAATGGAGGCCTAAGTTTTGATTCCCTTGTAAAATACGTCAACAAGTAGGTATTCAAAGTGTGTAGTGTATGAGCAACTTTATTTCTTTTCAATTTACTTTATCGTAAACATTTTGTTTCATCTAGTTCTTTTTTATATTTTTAGTAAAGTAGTCAACAACGAGAATAATTTACGAAGTCCATTTAAGAAGGTAGTGTCGCATATTGAGAGTCGGAAAATACGCTGAACATCTGTATTTAGCAGTTTAATATAACCCGAACATAATCAAAAAGGCATAGTGTTGCATAGGTTTGGTGATATTTCTTGTTGCGAATTAAACGTCTGTATTTAGTCGTATATGCCGAATTATTTGGTGGTTTGCTTACTTCGTAGATGTAAAATTAAATAATTTGTTAAGTTAATTTGATAATGATGGATGTACTTATAGCAAAATAAGTTATATCCGTATCCGTACCTATAATTCGAACTACTTAGTACAGTAAACCTATTGTGGAATATTTCAATTTATTAAGTAAGTATTCCTTTTGGTTACTTAGGTAGTTTAGTTACCTACTCGTATTATTATCGGCTAACATTCGTTTAGGCTCTGAGACTTTACCTATGACGGTTGGCATATTTTGTCAAGTAACTTCATTTAGTAAACCTTTCCTTAAATTGCGTTTTGTATCCCAGGTGAGGAAAAATGTATCGAACAAGGAAACCTAAAGGAACAAAAACAAAATCGGTTGAAATGGAAGGGTTAACTACGGAAGACCTACCCGTTCTTCGTCGTAAGCGTACACTCGCACTTAAGCGACTAACAAAATTATTAGACGTCGCGCGGCAAGCGAAAAGTGACGTAAGTCACATCGATAATTTTTTGTCATATTACTCGGGACTTCAGAAACTTATAGCCAACTTCGAAGACGCTCATGAAGACATTCTGAGTCTTATAACCGATGACTCGGAAGACAGAGAGGATTTAATTCGTTTGCAGTTCGATGACAATTACCACGAAGTCTTAGTCATTCATCGTAAACTCGTAGGATCTTCTCCGAACAATCAGGATGAGACGAATACCTCTCATGCTTCGAACGATGTTATTAGGGTTAAACTTCCAAAGATCAGCTTGCCTGAATTCTCTGGGAACATTAAATTGTGGCCTGAATTTTATGATGTGTTTAATTCAATAATTCATGAAAATAAATCGCTGTCTGATACAGAGCGTATGCATTACCTCGTGTCGTGTTTATCCGGGGATGCGCTTGCTCTTATTCGTAGTTTTCCTGTGACCGGATCTTATTACAGTGAAGCGTACACAACTTTAGTCGAACGATATCGAGACAAGCGCGATTTGGCTTTTACTTGCTGGAAAGAGATGTCAAACTTAACATTCAAGTCAAACTCTCCCCTTGAATTTCGAAGAACGTTCGATACATTTAATGAAAATCTTACAATTCTTACTCGACTGGGCTTACCTACCGACAAATGGGATTTTGTCTTAACGTACCTTGTTCTATCCAAACTCGACTCTAAATTGCGTTGCAACTTCGAAAAGTTACCATCGAGCAGCGAATTACCTACTTATGCATCTTTAAAGAGCTTTGTATATATGCATTGTGAGGCTCTTGTTCGTGACACACATTTTTCGTCATTTGAAAAACCTCGTAATCCGGAAAAGCCTCGTCTAGCTGACAAAAACCGTACCGCGGACAAACCGTATAATAAATATAATTATATGAACAAACAAGCTTCGACTTCTGTATTGATTTCGAATGAAGACGGTAAAGCTCAATCGGAGTACTCACCGCCGCAGGCGTCCGGGTCACAGCAGGCATCCACACAATCATTCGTGCCCGTTTACAGTTGTTCATTTTGTGGTGAAGGTCATTCAATAATTCACTGTAAAACTTTTGTTTTAAAGTCACCTCAGGAGCGATTCGACTTCGCTAAGCAACATCACTGGTGTTTTAATTGCTTGAAATCTTCGCACGGCTTAAAAGAATGTAAATCTATATTTAGGTGCCAGACCTGTCATCAGCGTCATCATACCCTTCTCCACCTTGACACTTCTCAATCAAACGTAGTAGAAGTAAACTCAGATGCGGACGATATGTCTAATACCTGCACTCAGGTGAGCATGTTAACAAACACTCGTGAAAGTTCTGTAGTATTACTTTCAACCGCCATTATTGACATTCGAGATTCTTCAGGAAACTTCCAATCGTTTCGGGCCTTGATAGATTCAGGCAGCCAGGCTCACTTTATCACAGACCGTGCTGTGAACTGCTTAAGCTTAAATCGTTCATCTACGTCCCGTACCATTCGGGGTTTGGGGCAATCTGTAGCTCCCGTGTCTGGGACTGTTAAGCTTGACATAGGAGTAAAAGGTGAACGTGTATTCAGTGTTGAAGCCCTGACATTGCCCAATATTTGCAGTCCAATGCCATCCGTTAAGCTGGATAAAGCCTCTTGGAAACATCTCCAACATTTAACATTAGCAGATCCTAACTGTCACGTACCCGGGAACATTGATGTTCTCCTTGGCGCTGAAGTCTTTTCGTCGCTCCTCGTCCCAGGCAGCATTACCGGCGGCCTGCAGCAACCTTCAGCATTGAACTCAATATTCGGATGGGTCCTATTGGGAAACGTTAGAACTTCACAAAAAACAGATCTTGGTTCTTTTTTCATAACGGAAGGCGATCCGCTTAACGACCAGGTTAAGCGGTTTTGGGAACTTGATTCCATCATCCAACCTCAATCGAAACGTACAGACGAAGAGGAACGATGTGAGCAATTTTATCGTGACACCGTATCTCGTGACACTACTGGAAGATACATAGTCACTTTGCCATTTAAACATGAGGTGAAAAATCCTGTTTTTTCGGGCTCGCGAGAAACAGCATTTAAGCGTTTTCATGCGTTGGAACGCAAACTCATTAGCAACCCCGAGTTACATGCTCAATATTCAGAGTTTATGGCTGATTATTTACACAGTGGTCACATGAGTTTAGTCCCTATTAGCGAACTCAGCACAGGCAAATATTATATCCCACATCATTGCGTCTTGCGACCAGACAGTGTGACAACTAAACTTCGTGTAGTGTTTGATGCATCTGCAAGAGACTCCCGGGGTTTATCTCTAAATGACACGCTTATGACCGGCCCGAAATTACAAGCCAACATTCTTGACATCTTAT
The DNA here is from genome assembly GCA_949316455.1 of Acleris holmiana. Taxonomy (NCBI): domain Eukaryota; kingdom Metazoa; phylum Arthropoda; class Insecta; order Lepidoptera; family Tortricidae; genus Acleris; species Acleris holmiana. The sequence goes on along the minus strand of OX438781.1, from coordinate 9,218,616 downwards.
GCAAATTTCGTATTCATCCGATTGTATTCACCGCAGATATTCGTCAGATGTACCGTCAAATATTGGTATCAGGGCATGATTGCGACTATCAAAGAATTTTCTGGCGTTTTAATGATTCCGAACCTGTACAAGAATATCGTTTAAATACTGTGACATACGGTGTTGCCTCAGCTCCATTTTTAGCTTGTCGCACTATTAAGAAGGTTGTTGATGATGAGGGCGAAGATTTACCATTGGCTAGATCAGTTTTGGAAACAAATATTTACGTTGACGATATCGTGAGTGGTTCTTCCTCTCTCGAAGAGGCCAATCAAACTAAATCTGAAGTAGCGTCTCTGTTAAAACGTGGCCAATTTGAACTGCGCAAGTGGGCAAGCAATCGACCCGAACTACTAGCTGATCTGCCAGCTGAACACACTCTCACTGATTTTGTCTCTTTAGATTATGATCAATCACATGTTCTCAAGGTCTTAGGGCTTAAATGGAATCCTCTTAAAGACGTTTTTACCTTTGAAGTTAAAACTCTAGAACGCAAGTGCACAAAACGTACCATCCTTAGTGAACTGGCTCGCATTTATGATCCGTTGGGATTCTTATCTCCACTTACCTTTCTCGCCAAATGTATTATTCAAAGGTTATGGATATTAGCCATTGGTTGGGATGACATCCCTCCTAATGATATAATTGAACAGTGGAAAAAATATTCTGACCAGCTTGAATTATTAAAATCACTCGAGATTCCCAGATGTATCTCCATAGTTGGAATGCATAATTGTCAAATTCATGGATTCTGTGACAGCTCTGAAGCAGGTTTTGGGGCCGTAGTGTACTTACGTACCACAGGTGTTGATAATAACGTACACGTTTTCTTCCTCTGCGCTAAATCACGCGTTGCTCCTACTAAACGAATATCCCTTCCTCGATTAGAACTATGCGCTGCAGTTCTTTTAGCTGACCTGCTGAAATATGTGACCGAAGTTTATCTAACAGCCATACCTATCCAAAGAACATATGCGTGGTCAGACTCCACAGTAGCTTTGTCATGGATAAAGGCACCTTCTTATCGGTGGAAGACGTTTGTCGCGAACCGCGTCAGTCACATTCAAGATGCGGTTCCCGAGTTAAGCTGGCATCATGTTCCTTCTGCCGAAAATCCTGCTGATATTGCTTCGCGCGGTCAACTTCCTGACGACTTACTTAATAACTCCCTATGGTGGACTGGGCCACAGTGGCTTAGACAATCCTCAGCTTCATGGCCATCCTGCCAATCATCAACTCATATACCATTCGATAATGCAGATATAGTGGCTGAAGAACGCGTGCATGTGTTAACGACACTCGACGATACTCACTTTATCGATAACTTACTTGAAAAATACTCATCGGTCAGAAAAACTCAACGGATAATAGCATATTGCCGTAGATTTGTTTTCAATTTACGTAACAAGAAGTCACGCCGTAGTGATGCTTTCCTTGACCGTATAGAATTAAATGACGCTATGATAATAATTGTTAAACATGTACAGTCGCATCACTTTAAGGCGGATATCATTCGACTTAAAGAAAAAAGATCGCTTTCAAAATCTATGCGTAAACTTAACCCCTTTTTCGACGATCGTGGAGTTCTCAGGGTGGGCGGACGCCTATCTCGATCTGGCCTTGAATTTGAACACAAATACCCGGCGCTTCTTCCTCGAAGTACTACATTGACGTACAGAATTATTGAAGCAGTTCATCGCGAAAACTGTCATCCAGGTATTAACACTATGCACTACCTTCTGACTCAGCAATTTTGGATACTTTCTCCCAAGCGTGCGATCTATCATTGCCTGTCTAAATGTATTCGTTGCTACCGTGTTAATCCAACTCCAGTTGAACCGTTCATGAGTGACCTGCCTGCAACTCGTGTCAACCAAGTAAAACCGTTTTCTATCGTAGGCGTTGATTTCGGTGGTCCTTTTCGTATACGATTGGGTACGCATAGGAGTGGTAAGATCGGGAAGGCATACTTATGCCTTTTTGTGTGCTTTACTACGAAAGCATTGCACCTGGAGACGGTGTCTGATTTGTCCACCGAAGCATTCATTGCGGCACTGCGTAGGTTTGTTGGTCGTCGAGGTCGCGTCAGCATCATTCATTCGGATTGCGGGACAAACTTTGTAGGTGCGCATAACTATTTTAACAATCTTGTAAAATTAGCGTCGCGTTCCGAAAATATCGAATTAAAATTTAACCCACCATCGAGTCCTCATTTCGGAGGTGTTTGGGAAATCCAGATAAAATCAGTTAAAACACATTTATACAGAGTAGTGGGCGAACAAACACTTACCTTTGAGGAATTAACCACGCTGTTCGTTCAAATAGAGTCTATGTTAAATTCACGTCCATTGTGTCCTATTAGCTCTGATCCGAACGATTTAAACGTGTTAACTCCTGGTCATTTCTTGACACTTGAACCTTTAACTACTGTGCCTGATGAGGATTTCACGACAGTAAAACTTAATCGCTTGGGTCGGTGGCAGCTCATTCAACGTTTTCAGCAAAACTTCTGGAAGCGTTGGAAGGTTGAGTACTTACAATCTCTAACACAACGCGCTAAGTGGACTGTTCATTGTAAACCTTTAAAGGTCAACTCTATTGTTGTTCTAAAAACTGAGAATACAATTCCTTTGCATTGGCCTCTTGCACGCGTCCTAGAGTTGCACCCTGGCCCTGACGGTGTGGTGCGCGTGGCTACAATTCGCACAGCTAATGGCTCTTCTCTTCAGCGACCATTAGTTAAACTGTGTCCTCTACCTGACCAGTGTGATTAACCCGTTTAAGTAATATATATTTTTTTTTGTTTTTTACTTTCTTTTATTTTATGATTAGTTACGTTTAAGGTTGTTCATTCATACGTATATATACGCACATTTATTTGGGCTAAAATAAAACATATTTTATTTTGGTGGGCGGAATGTTCGATTATGATTTATGAGTGGTGGTTTGGTTAGGTACTTACTTAGTAATTAAACTTGCGCGCCAAAGCACCCCAGCTCAGTGTTGTTTGAGAAAACGAAGCGTTCTTATTGGCTAGCACAGATCTTATTCTCTGTGTTCTACGTGTGCGTAAAGAAGACGCGAGATAACAAAACCGCTTAGGTGCGAGTGAGTCAGCGCAAGAGCAGCGATTGAAGCGCCCCCACGCCCGCGGTTTGGTTGAAAAAAAAAACCGCGATCCGACGGCAGCGAAAACTTTTGATGCCGAAATCAAGTGACTTTAAAGTGTTATATTCCAACATTACAAAGGAAAAACATCGTTATAAGTGTTATGAGTGTCATCACGCCGGCCGGCAAGTGTGGTTTAACGTTTATTTCCATGAACTAACACAAAAGGTTCGTTTATGACGCTCGATATCTTATCTCAAGCCGCCCAAGTCCAGCCTCAACTCCAGTCCAGCCTCACTCCGGAGATGAGCACAAGAAACTCAATAAGGTACGTACATGTAGCATATAGCCATGTGAACAAATCGTTTTTCTCTTAGACCCAATTATGACAAACAACAAACAAAAACGAGAATTGTCATACAGTTACAACACTCACAATATTGTTCTAGGCATTCTCATTCTGTATACCAGTATTTATATGCATACTGGCTTTTGCGCGACTCCATCCGCATGAAGTTGTTTATCGTTATTCCCTTGGGTTCAATACTACATATAATCCATCTCATCATAATATACATATAACATAGTAAGTATAGTAATAAGTAAGATAAATTATACGTTTCGCTAGGAGTATCTAACAGACAAAAATCTAGACTAGGGGACACGGTTTTTGTAGGAGAACGTATCGAAACTTTATTTAATTTATTATTATAATTTTATTTATTTGCTCTTGTTTATTAGAAGTTTCGACACTTTTTCCTACTTAACTACGCATGATATGTTTAAATTGTATTAATTGATTTATATAATGCTAGGTTAAGTTCTATAGTTGTCATAAGCAATATTTAAAAAAAAATACTGACTGTTGAGTTTTGCCAGTAGAGTTTTGACGTGTAGAAGTACCCGTGCGGCCTACTTACTGAATAAACAACTTTTATCTTTTATCTTTATGGCGTAGTATAAGATAAGATAAGATTAAAGATGTTTATTCAGCAAGAACGGGTACTTTTATACGTAAAAATCTACCAGCGCTTTTCAAGAGGCGACCACTGCTGAGAAGAGAAACAGGCACAGTAAAGATTCCTCATAATACATTCGTAGTCGCATGTTAGCTATATCCGAACAATGTTGGTTTAACTTTGCTTTTAACATAAGCATCCGCCCGTGACGTAGATATTTCCAGCAGCATGTGGCAAATGGAAAACAGTGGGGAAAGTGCCGAATCACAAATAGTTGCCGCGCATGTTATATAGGGTGTACCAGAACATGACACAAAACTTCCTCCATTTCAAACCTTTTTGCGGTTTCATCATGATCTAGAAAAACCCACTAATTCTGGGGTCCTGGTAAAAAAGGATATAAGTCTACTGAAGATCAAGTGAAATCGGGTTTAAGTCTCGTATACTCCGCCATGTATGTACCTACCCTTTTTTATTACGAATTAAGTCGACCCTAATAGGTTTTCAATAGGTCCCCAGAAAATACATTCTTTTTATTTTTGACTGTCTCATATTCTATCCATAACTAGGATTATCTCTTCTATGATATAATTATCAAAATTAATTTATAAATGAACAAACAAGACCGTTTACTAGCCGACCGACAGCAGTAAGTACTTACTAAACGTGACAATTTCCTGTAGGTATTCCTGGAAAATTAAAACCAATAAATTGTCCACCCATAAAACTCAAAACTACAGCGGAACACGTTACTGAAAAACTATAAAGAGTGTTACTAGAATATTACAGAAACCTAATATCTTACTTAAAAATCTTTAAACATACTTGAAATCGTTAGATCTTGGTGTATTCTGTCAACCCTGCTTCCTGATGGATGAATCAATGTAAATATACTATAAGGTTGAAAATAGAATAAATAAATAATAAATAAATAAATAAATAAATATCAGGGGACAATCTCACACAAATTGACCTAGTCCCAAACTAAGCTCTAGGCTTGTACTATGGGTACTAGACAACGATAAACGTACTTAAATAGAGAAATACATACTTAAATATATATAGAAAACGTCCAAGACTCAGAAACAAATATTTGCGCTCATCACACAAATATCTGCCCTTACCGGGACTTGAACCCAGGACCGCTGGCTTCGGAGGCAGGGTCACTCCCAACTAGGCCAACGTGTCGTCAAAGAACGAAACAACGCAACGTGTCGTGAAGAACGCAATCTTCATTGCGTAGTCCGTTTCGCTTTACAATTTGCAACATTATTTTCTTTTAGACACGCGAACTGTATTTAAGAAGCATTTAAGCTATAGCAAGGCCCTCAGTTTGCATTTGCCGCCCGGCGCCTCTGTAATCCATACAAATGACGATGTTGGGCGCTGAACGCGTTAACACAGGGCTGTGTTACCACGAGTCGAAAAACCGCTGACCGAACCCTTAAAACGTTTTTAATGGCATGTAAAATACGATGCGTTTGGGAGTGATGTCCGTATCTACATAGGGTTGTTATTCTATATGTTTAACTTTTGTCGTTAAGTTAACTAAGGTCGAGACACGCAATACCATTTAGACATTACGCACTCATTGGTCAAGTTATTGATGATCTTTTTGACCGTAGTTAGGGCAGTTAAGTAAGGATTTGTTAGTAATAAAGAATTCGTTTTTGATATGCATACATGCATACATAACATCACGCCTTAATTCCCAGAGTGGGGTAGGCAGAGCTACAGAAATACCAACAAATCTAAAAAGACTTGTTGATAATTCTGAGATGTTTACCAGTGTATTAGTGACAGGTTGCAAGCCCATTGCCTAACAGCACTACAAGCCCTCATTCCCTTAGCGCTTTTGATATGTTTGTTAATAAATCAGCCCTTTAAAAAATCTAATTTATTTATTCCGTGAAATAATGATAAAAGGGTCGTAAAGGAGTTATCACAGTTTTTTATTGGTTGCCGAATTTGTTTTGAGTGATGCGTGCCCAATATTACTAAGAAACCACTGTCCGTTCGTCTGTCACAGGCCTGTATCTTTAAACCTTAATAGCTTAGACGGTTAAAAATTTTAGTAGTATTATTATAACCGCTTTAATAATCAAATAAAGTTTAAAAAAACCTATTACAATAAACATTTTTTTTTTCGAAATGTTTGATCGATTTTAATATTGTACGCTTATACGGAACCCTTCGTGTTCGAGTCAGACTCGCACTAAGCCGTTTTTTTAATAAACGACCTCTTTGCAAACTTTTATGTATCTTTACGTGTTTTTTTTGTTAAAGTATGTTCGAAGTCCATGGGAGTGTCTACAAATGGTAAAAATAACTGGACATTGGTGAAATACACCTAAACCGAAGTGAAGCCATAAACTAAAATTAAAATTAGAATTAGGCAATACGGAAACACTTATATCTACCTACATTCGACATGTTGTACCTTCCGTTTTGATTAGCAGTTGTTTCCTGTACAAATACTAAAAAAATAGACAGATGATAGGGTAACAGTGAAAACGCGGGGGAGGCCTATCAGTGGAACACATCAGGATCTTAATAAAAATAACTACCTCAGAGCATAAATGAGTGAGTCGAAAGTGTTACCCATGCAAGTCACGCACGCCTGCCAGCAAACAACAACATAAATGTAAAAGCTTCGCTATAAAAATTTAATAAACCCAGGCTCCCTAATTTGTATGCTGATTTTTACGAATAAAGAGAACTTGCCCTTTACACTTGGCAGAATATTAAAATGAGCTCAAAATGTTATGTACTCATTATTTTATTCTAAGGAAAAGTAAAACAGCCGGGTCTATATTTTATGCCTAAATTTGTTTTAGTCATAATGTGGTTTATAACTTATTATTTTGGAAACCGATTTTCTTTAGGATTTCTATTATAAATCAAACCAAACCTAACCTACACGTTATATATTTAGGAACTTCTAAAAAGTTTACTGTTCCAGCGATATTAGCTTCCTCCTATTAGATCAGTATCACTAACGAATAGGCCAACGCGTCGTCAAAATAAGCATCTCAAGTTACGTGTGTTAGATTTAGATATTAACTGCTTTTATATTTTAAAATATACAAAACTATAAGCCTACTTCAAAAAGTACCTATATTAGTACATAATCCTGGGTTTACGAGCCTAGAACCGTTGTACATAATTAATAATAACGTTGGAAAGCGATGTTGGTGCGGTAACACATCTTATCCGATCCATATCCGAGATTCACACGGCCCGAAGTACAAGGCCTATATTCTACTGGATAAAGACATTATTGCCTTTGACATGACATATTATCATATTATACTTATTTTTAACTCGGCCATTACTGTCAAGTAAATAAGAGCTATCGTAACGTTGACAATGACATGCCAAAAGCAATCTGGCTTTACCGAGTAGAATACAGCCTCTGTCAAGTAAATAAGAACTGTCATTTATGCCAACAATATGATTACGATGTCGAAGCAAGATAAACTGATGCATCGTGGAATAGAGGCCCAGTGTAGTGGGAACCTAAATAGTTTCGTCATGTTCGACTGTCCAACTGTCCAACTCTCCACGGTTTAATTAATTACGCCGACTAATTTATAAAACATTATCTTGAAAAAACCTAATATTTTTTTATATCATTAGAATACCGAGTATCATTAGATAGCTTATAGAAGAATTATTACGTATCTACATGATATTATTTTTTAGGATTTAGGGGACCGTTCAGGAAATATTGAACTCAAAAAGTGTAATGCACATTATAACGATCTTAAAAGGAAAACTATCACGAAATTCACGACTAAGTAAATGAAAATTAGTTCATTTGAGTTGCCTTTGATCGTATTTAGGTTAGGATTTGTAGCAATAGGTGCCGATGAATATTACTCGAGATAATGAAAGACTATTCTACGGAATGCTTTACATAAAATCGGTACGGTGCCATTAAATACGCATTAGAGATTGCGAAAACCTACGCACATCTACCTTCGGTGCGAATTACTTGACATTTATTGAGATTAAAGGGATTCCAACTACAAATATTTTAATATCCTTTAACATAGGATAGCACTTACTAAAATTATTTTACACGCCTTTATGCTTATACAAACCTAATTCTAGGACTACAGTTCTTTAGAGGATATTAACACGGATTAAATACGGCAATTTAAACCCCAAACCCCAATGAGCTGCAAATTCAGACAATGCGTAACGCTAAGTTAGCAATTTTCGAAAATCGACTAAGTAAATGTATAGGATTGACGTAAGCTGATGACAGATCGCATCGACCGCTACGTCAACTCCGTATATTACTGAAAACAGAGGCCCAGGGCTGGGATTCTACACGGTAAAAACGATATCGTCTTTGACGTGTATCCGTATTGTCAACGTTTTGATAACTCTTACGTCATTTACAATAATGGCGACTGTGACATAAACGATTCTAAAACACATCAAACGCGATATCGTTATAACGCAATAGAATAGAGGCCCTGATCAAGATGCGTTCGCTAATTAGAGCTTCTATTCGTTTGGCTTTTAAACCAATCGCGTCACTACGACGTGATCTACCAGTGACGGGATTGGTTTAAAAACAAAACGAGTAGAAACGCTACTTGGCGAAAGTATCTTGGCTGGGGCCTCAGAAACGTCAGCAGCGTATGCATCTTGGCTACGCGTATACTCTTAATTATGTCAATATAGACTAGGTGGTTCTATTTTTTTTTTTTAACTAACGTAGTAGTTAATCTAGACAATTGGATATTTATGTGATACGTTTTTTTACGGAAATAATTTTTGTACCTGCTGAACGTTGTCGATTACGATTATATTGAAATAATACAAAACAATATAATTATTTTATTACACAGGAATAAAAAAATATCTAAATTTGTTAATAATCAAACGAAACCTACTACATACATACATAACATCACGCCTTCATTCCCAGAGCGAGGTAGGCAGAGCTTCAGAAATACCAACAACTCTAAAAAGACTTGTTGATAATTCTGTAACCACATTTTGCACAAGGTGGGCTAAAACGAAACCTACTAAGCTCCTTAAATAACAAAATATAAAAAACACCCCTATTTGGTGAGTACTTACATAAATTCAAAATAAAAGTTTAACTAAAACGGCGCATATTTTGTTAGTCAGGACATCGTAAAAAAATAAGGTTGATAAGTCTCGTCTGCAAATTTTGAGGCGTCAAACTTTAAAGACCACTTACTTTGGCATGAAGTATATGGTGGCATATTTTACTCCTCATTAAAAGAGATAATCGATGATCTTGACTCAAGCTAAATATGTAGCTTCAAAAATCAAAATGTCTAATGATAACAAATATCCTTAATACTATTGAAATCATTTTGATAGTCTAAAATGTGCGATACATTAGACGACACGGTGGCCTAGTTGGGAGTGACCCTGCCTCCGAAGCCAGCGGTCCTGGGTTCAAATCCCGGTAAGGGCAGATATTTGTGTGATGTATTTAAGTATATATTTCTCTATATAAGTATGTTTATCGTTGTCTAGTACCCATAGTACAAGCCTAGAGCTTAGTTTGGGACTAGGTCAATTTGTGTGAGATTGTTCCCTGATATTTTATTACCAAATATCAAAATAATGTAGTTAAATTTTGATCTTTGCACATTTTTGATACACACATTTACAAAATTTTGCATTCTGTAAAGGTAAGGATATCAAGGAACGTCTGCGTTATTTATAAAATAGAAAATAAGAACGTCGCTACAAGCTAAAGCGATTTTTGATGACCGCAGCATACTTGGGGCTCTATTCTGTTCAGTAAATCCATATTGCTCTTGACATGTTATCGTATTGTCAACTTGACATTGACGGCGACTGAGTTAAATACAATACGATAACATGTCAAAAGCAATGTGGATTTACCGAGTAGAAGGGGATAATTTTTTGTAAATATATGAAATATTAGCTACCTGCGTCTTTGCTTGTGTTGAAGGGGCTTATTTTTGTTCCCTCACATGCATATTCCGAGATAAAAAAGGTTCCATCCCAACTCATCGTGACAAATTTTAAGGAAATATATCGCAGTTCAGCAAGCGTTTTAGTTGATGGAAAGAGATCACTGGAGGCTTGTACTCTGCACAGGGTGACCATAGACCAAAGAAGAAGATCATCGCAAGTCAGAAACACCTGCATGGAAGGAATGGCAAATGTGTTGTCGCCTTTAAAAATAAGGGTAGATTCGTTCTTTAACTGAGTCATAGCCAGTAACTTTAACCTTTTCAAACCTATGTCAAATACAAAAGCCGTCACTCACACGCCAATGCCCGCTTAAAACCAGAGCAAATGTCAACCTTCCTCATAGATACTCAGGTCTCTTTTGCGCTGTCTACCATGACGGGAATATACGTCCGTAACGTTGAACTAGTGGTGCGGGTATATCCGTCAATGCCGTTGAAAAGGTTAAAGAAGGACGAACACATAGATATTCTGTAGTAACGTTGCTGATAGACATCTTTGCAAGGAATGAAGGTTTATGAGAATTTAAGGATACTAATATTGGGTTGAAAAAATACTTCGTCCCGTACACCCTTGTTTAAAAAAGGTTTTTTAAAAGCTCGATAGCCTTATTAGCTGCCAGTGATAGGTATATAGATACGTTGGTGTTCCATTACCGAGTCAAAAGCCATTGCAACTTCCATGCATTGGAGAAAGCTATTGCAGCCAAGCAAGCTAATACAAATTCGAAGAAGCTTGAAAATCAATATACACCCATCAAGCGAAAAGCGAAAGAAAAAGGAAAATGGTACTACTACAAATATGAACTGACTATGCAAACTGCGACTAAGGAAAACCCTTCTTTTATACCTGGCGAACCCTAGAACCCGTGATTTGATTCTATCTTGCTACAGTTGCATTAAAAAATCTACCGGCAAATTTATGAATTCTCTTTTATAACTAAATAAACCTCAACGAGGGTCAATTCTAGAAGCCGCGTTTAACAGGAAGTAGCCTCCTCGAGCCACGACCTGTGGGCCGTAATTCTGCCCTCCTAAGCTAAAACACAGTATGTCAGATTCAATTGCCAAAGTAGATTCAATCTTCTCTTGTTAGTAATAAGGTTTTGATTGCTACAGGAGACTTATTTGACATACTGCTTTTTGGCTTAGCAGGGCAGAATTGCGGCTAGATATTTGCAGAATAAAGATGCTAGAGCGTGGAGAAATAAGAACGTAGTATTTTAAACCATTCCGAATGAATATTTATTTATTTAATCTTTATTTCACAAAAGAAATACTTAGTATAAAAAGGCGAATTTAATGCCGTAAGGCATTCTTTACCAGTTGACCTTCGAGCAAAGCAGATTGCAGTGTCGTTGCAACATAAGGTCTAACTGGCCGGTTTTCAATATAAGTATACATCGTTAACGACAGAAATTAAGAAATATTAAATTTTCCATTTCGAAATTAAAAATAGGCGTACATTTAGATACGTTAATTTTCGTGACGAAATGGAAAAGTTAAGGTTTCTTAAATATTGTCCTTAACGATGTACACTTTTTTTGAAAACCGCCCAACTATATAGATTGACTTACATATTAATATGCTATAATAATATAAATACATACATTCACTAAAAAAATACATACATATATAATATAAATGTATAATATACATACATGAAGATAAGAAAAAAACAATACAGATAAAGCAATCATAAAATCAACAAATTTGCGAACTTTCTTTTTGAAGGGGTACTTATTTAGATCTCGCTTGATTTTTTAAATCGTAGGTCGAACCAAAAGCGTGCTGCCTGAAGGGCGAAATAACTGGATATAAAGTCAGATCGGTGAAGACGGATAAAAATTGAGAGATTATCAGTGGGACATAGCTGACATATTATGTGAGTGGAGCCCAGAAATTTAAAAAGATATTTCAGATATTTAGGTTTAGCAGACTTAACAAGACTAAACAAACTAAACAAATTAACAGACTTATTCGTAATCTGCAAATGCTAGTGCTGTTGTGCTCAGAGATATTTTAGACACAATTAATTGCTTTGCTAAATCCATTGCTTTTTCAAACTTGTGTAATAAATTGCAATTAAGAAACGACTGATCGATTTGTTCCTGATTCGTCATATTCCAAATTAGTCATCTTCCAAACTCGACAATTTCCTAACTGGCCATATTCCTTACTCGTCATATTCCAGATTCGTCATCTTCCAAATTCGACAGTTAGGCGACAATTAGGCTGGATTTTGCACAAAGTCCTACCACCACTAACGATAGCGTTATGATACCTCCTATTTATTTTGAAAGTAATGGCGGCAAAGTTAAAAACGATACGACGTTAACACTGCCGTGATACAAGTAGACAGTAAAAGTAGATGATAATTTTAGTACTTTATTGGACTAACGTAACAGTACTGCGACAATTGGGTTGCTGCAAAGTAGTGAAAGTAACAAAGTACTAAAATAATCACCTACTTTTGTTGTTGACTGTACCAAAGAAGGCGGCTAACTGCATAGTTATTACTACTGTAAGCATTTTAAATTTAATGTGATTACCAATAGAGTATAATAATGCTTTGACTACTAACACTTTAGTATAGACAATGATGAATAAGTCACTAGTTGAATGAAACACACAAAGTTTTGTTACGTATCTTCGTAAGTTCATAGCACTACTCATAATGCTACGAACTATCAGTGCTACGGTGTAGAAAAATGTGCTACCCTGTGCTACGCTGCAATCAATTAATGGCCGAAATTACGTTCAAACATTCTTAATAATAATTGATGTTTAATCTCAAAACTGTTTGTCTTTAATTTGCGGAATAATTAATTTAATATTTGTGAAATAAGTTCCAATAAACGATTCTAATGTTGGAAGGTCCAACATAAATTCTGCTTTTTATTTGTAATGAAAACTTCGTACATAAACTTAGCCCCTGTTTTTATTAGAAGGCTCGATTTTTTAATATTAGAGGGCTATTTGAACGGAATGTGACGAAATTGCGAATCCCAACTTTTAATTAGTCTGACAATCAAAAGGCTGTGTTCTGATTTAACGGATACCTAACTACATTAAATTTCTCCTTATCCGTTTTTTTATTAATAATTATAGTACTCGTAATAAACCTATAATTTACTCTTTCATTGGTTGTATTAGTAGATATTCGAAAGTTGTATTTTAAGGTTACACAAAAAAATAGGTCTGCCAGAGTACATCTTCGATCTTATCAGTTAATATTAGTTCTACATTAAAAATCTGTCTAGTGCGAGTCGGGCGAGCACCAAGGGTTCTGCACAGGGTTACTTATATGAAATATAAGAATCTCAATAAAATGCTGCTGCTGTTTGCTCTCTTCCAAGCATGCATCACCTTCGTACGGTCATGAGCGTAAATTTAAGAACCATTTTAAAAAATTGCTTGGATTGTCAATGTCGATAGAGATGCCAAGTCATTTGTAACTAAGAGGAAACTCAAACTCGCACTAGACAGATTTTTAATGTAGAACTAATATTAATTGGGTTCAAATTTAATTCTTTTATTGGTGGTAGGACCCTGTGCAGGGTCCGTTCGGATTGCTAGCACCATCTTATCCATTAACCACCCGTCGTCAAGCAACAGTGTTTGCATTGTTATGTTCCGGTGTGCGGATAAGACAACCGGTGAAATTACTAGCATAGATGCATTCCATCGTAGCCCTCAGGGTTGGCAACGCATTTGAGGTCTTAGAATGTCTATGAGTCTCAAATTCCACAATTATTACTATCAGGTGGCCTGAGTGCTCGTGTGTCTTCTCCTTAACACTAAAAAAAATGTACCAAGCTTGTCAATTTTTATCTTTTTTCTAAAAAACTATAAGTAACCAATCTTGATATTTATTGTGGATTATATTTATTTTTTCCCTTTTCTATGTAATTGTTTGCGATTTGATTGCGTTTCACGTTAATTATCCTTTTTTTAATTTAAGAGCTTTCAAATTAAAGGCTAAAACCATATTTTTGGTTACACTGTTTCTATGAAAAAAAAAACATATATCTAATGACGAGGCTTCATTTGGACCACTAAATGCTACAAATACTCTAAATGTCAGCCCGATAACTTTAGTCGTTTTAGAGAAAATGGCCCCTGACGGACAGACAATCAGATGCCTTGGTGGTCACCAAGGCATCCAATAAGGGTTACGTTTTTCAGAATTTGGTATCTCTATACATCAAAGTGAGTCGATTAATCTAAACTTACCAAATAAATGTACTGAACTGAGATTCTACACGGTAATAACGATATTGTATTTGACGTGTGTCCGTATTGTCAACGTTTTGATAATTCTGATGTCATTTACAATAATGGCGACTGTGACATAAACGATTCTAAAACACGTCAAACGCGATATCGTTATAACGCAGTAGAAGAGAGGCCCTGATATTATGTGTATTATAATGATTGCAAATAAAGTGTTCAAGTTTGTATAAACCGGTTTACAATGAACTTAACTTACCGCACGACTGCTTAGTACACTTCAGAGCAACGAAAACGAGCCACGATATACATAATGTCATGTGTATGTGCATTGACCCATTTCCACTGCTCAAGTGTAATTTAAATAGCATGCAAACTAATTCGGACGCCTGGCCAACGTAATAGTTTTGATGCCGCCTAACCCGTTTATTGCTGGAGCCGAGGTGCGATATTACGTCCGAAGGAACTTTTGGGTTAACTGTAAGCAATACAATTAACAAAATTTTAATGATAAACGTGATAAAAATACGAATAAACTTTCAAAATGTATAATTTTCTTCTAATTATTTGTAATATGTTTTTATTAAAACCTATTTAGGAGAAACTCGCTCTGCTATCAAAGAAAAGAGAATACCACGTCCACGTTATCCCGCGTGCGATAAGGCATACGGTAACCATCAAATACCTAAATTAAGTACCAAATTTCACCATAACAATATTATAGAAATTTTGTTTCATATATTGTTAGTTACCATTCGCTGTTAAATTTAATCAATGTTAATAGACGGTTAGTTTATACATTTTGACAACTGTTAACGCTCTAATCGTCTGTTAAGTAGTTAACATTGTGTGGTGAAATTGGTACTTATAAGCATTCAAATTTAATGGTTAAACTATTCTGCCCTGCTAACACATATCGCAGTATCTCAGACCAAACTTCTGTAGGAAATGCAACCTTATTACTAACAGGATAGGATTGAATTTGCATTGGTAAATGAATTTGAGATACTGCATTTTTGCTTAGGAGCTTTTCAATTTCAATCTAAACACTATTTCACGCCCTTAAAATTTAGAGATTTCTGAACATCTAATCTGCTCCAATAAATGAAATAACTTGTGCTCAAGCCACAGTGATTTATCGAATTAGGAATTCAATTCATCAACTTGTCGAAGCGTCTGAATATAGAACACGTTTAATTACGCACTTATCCCATTAATACGCTGTTTACAAACAAACCTCTGCGTTAAATATGCGAGTCACACAGTAGTGGGATCTCTGGAAAGGTATCCAAATTGCGACGACACGGCACGTGATCCAAATCTCGAGCGACAGGCGACGAGATACAATAACCTCATCTACGTGGTGACAAGTTACACATGCGTACAGTAGGAAAGCAGTCGAGAAACTGAACACACATTTTTCCATTTTGTCTTTATGGATTACTTGCTGTTGCCCGTGACTCCGTCCGCGTAAAGGTCGTTTACCGCTATTCACTCAGGAATCGTCAATTTTGGGATAAAAATATCCTATACCCGGGACTTAAAATAATTGCAACTTTATCCAATTCACTATAGGGTGCATTATTGTTCAGTATTATGTCCTCAAGCGAGAATCTCGGGACTCGGTTGGGGCTCTTATTCACTTGACAGTAAAGACCTTAAGAACAAAATGATTTCGAATAGAGACCCAGATCTTGGGGCCTAGTCAAGATGCATAACGCGATTAATAAAGTTAGCGATTTTCGAAAATAGACAAAATGTATAGGATTAACGTTAGCTGATGACAGGTCGTATCGAACGCTTATGTCAACTACATTTACAGTACATATACATAATACATTAAAAAAAACATGGGACAATCTCACACAAATTGACCTAGTCCCAAACTAAGCTCTAGGCTTGTACTCGTACTATGAGTACTAGACAACGATAAACATACTTATATAGAGAAATACATACTTAAATACATAGAAAATATCCAAGACTCGGGAACAAACATTCGCGCTCATCAGACAAATATTTGTCCTTACCGGGATTTGAACTCAAGTCCGCTGGCTTCAAAACACACAATATATACAGCACATACACATACATACTACAATACATTTCGAGTCGTTAGAAAACAGAAACGTTAGTAACGTTTTTATCTTGCCTACTTAAGTTTGACATGACCTAAACGAAATCGCAATTCATTTTGCCGCTTGACGACAGCTCTTAGTAAATTGACAGCGAAGGTATAAGGTGTCGTTAAAGTGCAATATGTTTTAGTTAGTTAGGTAGTTGTTTTTTGTTATTAAATTAATTTTAAGCGCGATGCGTCTTCATACAAATAGAACTCTTATATCTATACTTATGGCAGCGTGTCCTGGGCTGGGATTCTGCACGGTAATAACGATATCGTCTTTGACGTGTTTCTGTATTGTCAACTTTTTGATAACTCTTATGTCATTTACAATAATGGCGACCGAGTCGATTTTAAAACATGTCAAATTTGATATCATCCTAACGCAGTAGAATAGAGGCCCTGACAAGTTTGAAGAAAAAAACTGATCGTCGTTTTAAAGAGCTGACCAATTTCCCGAAAGGTATTTTTTAAATCAGTTCACGGACTACCTGTGTATCTGCTTTTATACAAAGCTTTCCATTCGTTGTCCAATGGTGTAATATGTCCAGGGCGGAGATTCTACACGGTAAAAGCGATATCGCCTCTGAAGTGTTTCCGTATTATCAACGTTTTGATAACTCTTATATACTTGACATTAATGACAGCCGCATCATAAACGATTCTAAAACATGTTAAACGTGATATCGTTATAACGTAGTAGAATAAAGGCCCTGGAGGGCAAGCACATGTTGTCTGCGACTTGTTTTAATACTTGACTGTAATGGCGGCCGAGTTAAAAACAGTGTTTTACACGTCAAACAATATCTGCTGACCCTACTGTTATCGTCAATATCTAGGCATATTATACAATCCAAAGTTTTCATAGACTTATTTGGTACGTGAACGCGTTTGCATTATGTTAGCACGACATCACTGCCTTTCGAAATGTTTTCATAAATCCTCAATTTAAATGGTTCTTCTTCTTAATATTAAGTAAATAAAGGATTTCGCAGAGATAACATTTCTCAAAATACCGATGATCGTTGACCTATAAAGGATAGAGAAAAAGAGAAATAGATGGACTGGGTTAGCGTTTGTACGTGCATCAATCAGCTATTTTCCCCCACAAACCGTTCACAACAATGAATGAAACTGACTGACTCGAAATGAATCACACACACACCACATCCGGAGTAACCAAAAGAAACAACTATAAGTATACCTATTGGGGAGGTTGTTGAAAAGTATATTTTTTAAAATACCTAAAAAAGGACAGTCTCACACAAATTGTCCTATCCCAAACTAGACTAAACAGAAGCGTGCGGAGCTAACCCCATGTGCTGCTTAGCCCACAAGAGATATTACTCTTTTATCGAACAATTGTCTTCGCATGTTATATCCATGGACTTATTTCTCTAATAAATCCCTGGGAGTATCTATGAATAACTCGACATTGGTGAAATATACCTTACAATTAGTGAAGCCATTCAATGACGACAAGCTAGCCTAGTTGGTAGTGACCCTGCCTTCGAAGCTAGGGGTGCTGGATTCAAATCCCGGTAAGGGCAGATATTTACGTGATGAGCACGAGTAATTGTTTCTGAGTCTGGGATGTTTTCTATGTATTTAAGTTTATATTGACTAGGTCAAAATGTGTGACATTGTCCTGTGATATCTACTTATTTATTTACTTATTTAATTACAATTAGGATTATCCCAAACCAACGGATCGGGTAACTTGTAAAACTAGAAACTAACCAGCTCACCGCGTCATCAAACTGCAGTTGGCTACATAACAGCTGGCATACTGTTTTGTTGATCGGTGCTGCTACAAGGCGAGGCGTAGTATCAATAATCCAGGACATTGAGCTCAATCGTCGGCACAGAGAGCGTGACACGATCTTAACACGCTCAACTTATCTCGCCAAACACCATCTACGCCTGCATATTAATCCTATTGATACAATGAAAGTCATAGTTTTCGACAATGGTTTATGTTATGGATTAAAACATACGACACTTTTTAACCGACTTCAAAAAAAGAGGAGGTTAACAATTAGAATGTACGTTTTTTTTGTTTTTGTTTTGTGTGTTTGTTACGCGATTATTCCGTCAGTTGTCGACAGATTTTAAAAAATATTTTTTTGTTTGATATGGTGTATTCCCGAGGTGGTCCTATTGCCACCAAGTTGGTATCTAATGAGGGAATCCGTGAGGATTTAAGATAACTCCTCAAGTATTATAGGTATACGTGGACGACGTATGTGGGATAATCATAATAATACTTTTATCAGTATTATTATGTATGATAATCACTAAAAGGTATGAAATAAAATAAATCTTAAAAAAAAACTAAAAACCGTCTTCAAATAGCAAGAAATAACTTCTTATAAAATTATAGGTAATAGGTTTGTCCAACTGAAGTCGGCGTCCCACTCCATTTTTAACAAAAAGCCGAATTAAGTTAGTACCTATCATTTTAAAAGAAGTTATTTCTTGCTATTTGAAGGTTTTTAAATTTTTAAAACGTTTATTTTATTATTACTGAATGATTGATAGACCCAATGAAAAAAACGTTACTCGATGTTTTGTCTGTCTTGTCTTGGTGGATTAATATTTTGATCTTCAAGAAGATGTCTGTCTTAAGATGTATCAGAAACGACTTTTCATGATGGACACAACCTTAAGTTATCCTAAGGTCGTGTCCATCTAAAAGACCTTTTGTTTGTGTTGTAGGTATTACGAGTTTTTGAAAGTCTACAAAACTAGATAACTAGACCTACCGTATATTCAGTATTGCTTAGGTTCTATACCACTCGGTGAAACCATATTGAGGCATATTGCCTCTGACATGTTATCATATTTAACCTATATAATTCTGCCCCCATTACTGTCGTGTATATGCTAAGCTAGATATCGTAACGTTAACAATAATATCATGTTAAAAGCAATACTCGTATGGTTTTAGCGAGCCCAAGGAATTCACGAGATGAAACATTGTCACTATTCTCGACTTTTGTATTGGGTAAGATTACAGTTCTTAACAATCAATCAACAAATGTTGCCCCAAAATTCAATTTCAAAAGATGTTTACGAATTTGTAAGGAGAAAAAGCCAAGATTTACAAAATGCTAAAACGCTTTCTAATCATTTTAGATTACTGGGAAGTTTTATTTTAATTTAAGGCTCTATTACATTCCAATTATATTAAAGGCGGCCAACGTTTCTCGTGTCAGCGCGGCTCTAATTTGGGCCAGTTCGGGAAGCCTAATGAATATGGAATGGATATAATTTTCCGTTTTAGTTTGTTGCGAACTATTTCAAAGCTGGACGGACGAGATCGCTAGTATATTTATATACGACCAACTTCTCAAATTCGTGAACAATTTGGGGCCTAGACTTAATTCGACATATTAAATGCTTTATCTATTGCAATCGTTTGGTGTTTAGAGTTGAACAACTAAATCAAACTATATTAATAAACCTTATATACCTACCGGTGAGCTCGCTCCACAGGTCAATTTAAGTAGTACGGCCTGGAAATATGTTTTTATCGCCCTTTAATATATGTATAAAGCTGAACAAACCTCCTTAAGTTACAATTACGGTGTATTATAGCCTTGGGTTCTTTAATAATAAAAAAATAATAGTTACAACAGCCCGTGTAAAACAAACAACAAAACTGTCTAATCATCAAAAATATCCGTTTAAAATATCCAAATAATGCGGGAATATTTTATAGCTGAACACTTTTGGTGAGTTTAATTCTACACAGGCCAACGTAAATATTTCTTTTCCACTATTGAAGAGCCAAAGCTACAGAATACACCACAATTCCAGCTAAAAGAGGTTTGTGCAGCTCTATAAATATTTTATAGAGTGATATAAATATTTTTCCAGGCCGCATTACTTAAATTGACCTGTGGAGCGAGCTCTCCGGCGCCAGCAGTTTATTGAATAACGCCAGCCTTTAAAAACTTGCACTCTATTACATAATACCCTTTGTTTCCTGAAAACCTGGCTACAGAATAAATATGATGACCCTCAGATCGTGTGCGCTAGTAAACGTAATGAATATTAGTTACACTTTTTTTTAGAAGAAGATGTATTTGATTTGAAGCTGAAATTTACTCGGTAAAAGAAGCCGTTAATTACTACAAAAACAAAAAACAACAGGTAATAACTAATTTCCTATGTAAAGTAATTTGGTGCCGTCTTAGATGATTTCAATAGGTATAAAAAATCACAATGGAACTTAGTTATTATTGGTGGACTTTAATCGCCTGTATCTCAAGAACCAATTATGTCTTCATAGTCGTGATAGTTTTTCTTTTAAATTCAGTATATGCGCTTTCATTGAAAATATTTTTCTGATTTTTTGTATTTGTAGTTTTGGCTGTATGGGGGGTGGGGGGGCGGAGACTTGACTCTAACAAAAATTAGTACACTCAGTAGCACTTAAAAGCTCAATATTTCATAAACGGATCCCTTAATCGAAAAAATTATATTATAAACCTACAATGTTTTTGAACGACTTATCCAACGATTCCCCACACTATGGGGTAGACGAGAAAAAAAAAACCCCAAGTTACGTGTACGGGAAGTACAGTATTATTTTATTTTTAGGGTTCCGTAATCAAACTAGGAACCCTTATAGTTTTGCCATGTCCGTCCGTCCGTCCGTCCGCAGCCTAGCGCAGAGACTCTTAGTACTAGAAAGCTGTAATTTGGCATGAATATGCATATTAGTTACGCCAACCAAGTGGTACAATAAAAAGTAAAAAAAAAACTAAAATGAAAGGGCATATAACGAATTTTAAAGGAAAACTATCATGACTAAGTAGACATCATTGGTTCTTGAGATACAGGCGATTAAAGTGTTTATAACTACTAAAATCATCTTTTGGCACCGATTGACTTTAAATAGAAAATTAGTTATTACTTGTTGATTTTTATGTTTGTAGTACTTAACGGCTTCGGAACCCTATGCTGAGCATGGTCCGACATGCTCTTGCCCAGTTTTTAAGATTTTATTTTACGACTTTCTTAGCGTGACTAATATATCATATTCATGCAAAATTACAGCTTTTTAGTACTAACAGGTTCTGAGCTCGGCTGCGGTAGGACGGATGGAGGGTGGACGGACATGGCGAAACTATAAGGGTTACTAGTTTGACTACGGAACCCTAAAAAGAGTAAGAGTTCAAACTAGTCCTAGTTCCGTAGTCAACTACGGAACCCTAAAAACGAATGACTCCAATTCAACAAATGAATTTTGTACAATAAGTCTTCCTTTCCAGTACCTTATGAGAATGTCAAGGATCAATTAGGATGAAGATAGAAAATAATGGAAACAACTCCACCGACAAGAACGTAGCTCTTAGCTGATGACGATGCGTACAGCAACTTAAAATTGCCTTTTTCTTTGGAAAAAAGAGATAAACTTCTATTTTTTTTAAAACAATTGAGACAAGGATAATAAAAATAACTCCACTGACAACGGAGTAGCTCTTACGTCATATTGATGATAAATGCGTTTTTAGGGTTCCGAACCCAAAGGGTAAAAACGGGACCCTATTACTAAGACTCCGCTGTCTGTCGGTCTGTTCGTCTGTCACCAGGCTGTATCTCATGAACCGTGATAGCTAGACAGTTGAAATTTTCACAGATGATGTATTTTTGTTACCGCTATAACAAAAATACTAAAAACAGAATAAAATAAATATTTAAGGAGGGCTCCCATACAACAAACGTGTTTTTTGCTCGATATTAATAACGGTAACAGGTAGATGTTTGTTATATTCACAGTTTATTTAGGTGTTTATTCACTTTAAGAATAAATAATTAAAATATAATAAAATAAATATTTAAGGGCTCCCATACAACAAACGTATTTTTTTGCCGTTTTTAGCTCGATCTTAATACAGACACCGTGGTTTTATAGATAATGGCGCAGGGTCCATACATGCATACATGGCTGAGATTCTACATATACGTACACTGTACATAATAACGACATCGTCTTTAACATGTTTCCGTATTGTCAACCTTTTGTGATGGTAGGACCCTGTGCAGGGTCCGGCCGGATCGTTACCACCATCTTATCCATTAACCATTCGCCAAGCAACAGTGTTCGCATTGTTGTGTTTCGGTGTGGGGATTAAGACAAGCGGTGAAATTACTAGTATAGTGGCAATCCATCTTAGTCCTCAGGGTTGGCAACGCATTTGAGGTCTTTGGATTATAGTCTTGAGAATTCAAATGTCTATGGGTCTCAGATTCCACTTACCATCAGGTGGCCTGAGTGCTCGTGTGCCTTCTCCTTAACATAAAAAACACACTTCGTGCGCTAGACCGGCTCGCACTTTCAAGGTTTTTTGTTTCTATGGACATTTCCGTGTGGTTGGCGGGTTAGAATAGTGTTACTCCATGGCCGTGGATGTCGTACGAGTAAAAGGCCACTAAGGGAATAAAGGCTTGTAGTACTGTTAGGCGATAGGCTTGCAACCTGTCACTAATACAGTGGTAAACATATTAGCCTGTTTTTGCAAAATGTGGTTACAGAATTATCAAGAAGTCTTTTTAGAGTTGTTGGTATTTCTGTGGCTCTGCCTACCCCACTCTGGGAATGAGGGCGTGATGTTATGTATGTATGTATGTATGTACATTTCTAATGATCAAAAGAGGATAGCAACAAAGTAACAACTAAGTTCCATTGTTTATTTTAATACCAACTTAAAACAAACTAGTCTTACTCGTAGTTCTAAATTAAATAAATTAGATATTTAAAAAAACCTGTCTCACCGTCGTCACGCGGTAACAATCAGCGAGAAAACAAAGCCCGCACTTCAGGCAAAACCCTAGAGGATTTAAAAGCGCGATACGAAGTCCCTCCAGCAGATAGCACGCTGGCATCCAAAGCAAAAAGGCGGTATATACATGTTGTCTTCACACTCTTATACTGCCTTTTTCTTTCCAGCGGGACCGCCTTTGTATAAATATCGTTATCTTCGGCTCTCGCACGGCTGGACGCAATCAGCACGCATGGCTGTGCTTCCTTGCTCGCCGAACAACATCCACGATGACACGATGGGGTTAATTTTTCAGTCACCACGAAGTTTTTTTTTTGTTATGAATTGTTTTGTTTTCATTACTTGACAGGTGTTGGTGATATTGACAATGTTTTTAATTACCATCACCTATCATGGTAGTATAACGTCATCCTAGCTTCGGGGCGTCCTTCATTTCTCTTTCACTCATTCAAAATTTTATTAAAAAAAATCATGCGTGTATACCTGCGCATTAAAACGCGTTTAGAAGGTAATTGGAGAGAGGATTCTTTAGGATCGAACGTTCAGGACTTTAGTGTCGAAGTGTTTTCGAAAAGTAAGATCACCCTTATGACTTTAATATTACTCATATGAGTTTGAGACTCAATTGTAATTGTTCATATTGTTACATTGAACCCTTTTAAACCCATCGGAGTTTAGGGATTAAAACCGTTCTATCTAATTGCGGCTTAAAAATAGCCTTTATTTGACTTTTGTTTTTGAATTAAGCCCTCGTAAGCGTTTATGTAACGTAACCCAAGTGCAATATGAAGAAATAAGCGTTAAACTTAATTATTAAGTTTAATTCATTTGTTATCTCCAAACAAAATAAACAAAAAATATATAAAACTACTGCGTCAGATGAAAAACATATAAAGGATACACTGAAACATCATCTCTAGTCACCTTAGTCACTTTGAGATATCGCGAATTGAAAGTTAGGTACTATTGAATTTAGTACGTAGGTAAGGTTAAATATATGTAAGTAAGTGGTACCTCAGTAATTACTTCTTTCTGAGTATCCTTCACCATGGGTTTGGTATAAATGTAAAAACCGGTCAAGTGCGAGCACGCACAGCAGGTATTATAAGATTATATTTTGAATCCTATTTTGAATAAAGTCAATGCGAGCCCAACTAAACCCTAGACCATTTTTTTGTATTTATTGTTGTTTTTTAGGTTTGTACCAACGCTTGTAACAAAAATAAAAATACGTTAACATATTTTGGAAAAAATCTATTCGCCATCTCTTACGGTTCAAAAGATACAGCTCTTTAAAACTAGGACGGACGGACAGACAGACAGCGTAGTCTTAGTAGGGTTCCGCGTTTGACACCCTTCGGAAACGGAACCCTAAAGATTGAAATTATTTGGGTCCTGGAAAACCTCATAAATCCTGAGTAAGGACCAACAAACCATCTAAGCAGCTTCAATCGCCAGCAAAAGCTACTTTTCAAAATCTATTAGGAATTAGGTAAAAAGGAAATTATTGTAAAATATTTTCTCGTGATCCCTGCGGCCCCTGCGCACGCTTCCTGCCTACAGACCGCAGTTTAAAGATCTCGGTAATATCTCGCGAGCTCCCCGGACGTCTTGCCAATATTCTTTTGATAGAAGTACAATTGCGCGCAAATTTCATTTCGATGAAAACGGTCGGTGCCGCATGGTGATAAATAAACAATTTATTTGTAACTCGTCCTTTCTTAAGAAATACAGGTTTTTGTGTTGAATATTTACAATGATTCAGTTCTTTGTTAGTTTAAACGGTCTATTACCATTAGTTCTATTGTCAACATATAGCTGTAGTTGATAGTCCGTTTCATACAACTAGTGAGCGGGAATAGACCTAAACCTCGTTTTTACCGATATTTTTTTATTCTAAAAGTATTTCCCTACGGAAACCAATTTGAATCCAAGAAATTAAGTCTCTGATTAATTACTCCGTAGTCTTTGTCTGGGCACTTTTGTAGATACCATTTCACTTTAACGTAAAGTTTTATTTTGTTACACGAAATTATCACCCAATGGTCAAGCGACAAAGACCAAAAGTCATTATCTATATTTGATGGCAATAGACACGATGCTAAACCACTCCTGCTTTTTTCTGGGAACAAAAAAAGTTCTTTCCAGATGCCAGATTTAAGATGATTAACTTTAATGTAGCTTACTTCAAAATGCGAGCAATTTATTCTAAGCCGGCTTACAACATAAACTAAAGCACGCTCGTATTGATACTGTAATGAGCCCTAATATAGATCTACGGGAAAGTCGAGCAAATAGCAAACACAAAGTGCAAAGTCAGCGTTCCGTTTCTCATCATAACCGACTAAGGATGAAGCCGAAACGTTTCTGCCTCGCGTCTGCAAACGTATATGTAACCGTGTAGAAATAAATCAAATTCAAAAGTACCTACGCGTTAGCCTAGTTGTTTGAGACTCTGCCTATACGAAACTAGCGGTCCCGGGTTCGATTTCAGGTACAGGCAAAGATTTGTGTTATGAGCACGTATTTGTTTCTGAGTCTTGGATGTTTTCTATGTACAAGTAAGTTTATCTTTGTCTGGTATCTACAGTACAAGCCTAGAGCTTAGTTTGGGACTAGTCTAGGTCAATTAATAATAATAAATATAATAATCACAGGACAATGTCACACAAATTGACCTACTCCCAAACTAAGCTCTAGGCTTGTACTTAAATACATAGAAAACATCCAAGACTCAGGAACAAATACTCGTGCTCATCACACAAATTTCTGCCCTTACCGGGATTTGAACCCAGGACTCCTAGCTTCGAAGGCAGGGTCACTCCCAACTAGGCTAGCGTGTCGTCAATTGGTGAGAGATTGTCCCCTATTTATGTATTTAGCTGAACATTCAGCACCTCGTCACATTAACGTATAAAAGTAAAAATGGTTTCAATTTAGTAAATCGATAGATGTGCCAAGGTACTAAAATGTACAATTACTTCTGTTCGACCGTACCAAACATACAATCTCACACGAGCAGCGTGTCAAGTTTGCATTAATATTGTTTTGATATGACGATGCAGTCTAAGTATGTCTTCCGTGACACTAGATGTTACCGTGAAACGCTTTTGTAATGCAAGTGTCTGGCTGGAAAGGTTAAAGATCTTAGTGTTAAGACTAGGTTTGTCTAGACGTTCTTTGTTAAGAATACGATGTTTTTAAGATTCCAACAATACCAAAAATATACCATCTAAAAGTTATTATGGCCCTTTATACTACTATATTGTAGATTTTATATCCCTATTACAGATCTGTACTGTATTAGAAATTAAGGGGTTAATGGAAATAAAACAAACGTTGAGTGCCACCGGCAGAGCTCCGGGCGAGAGCGGCCAATCTAAAATGCAGATGCAATCCACAGTTCATCCCAACTTACTGCAGACGACGTCATTATCAACTCTACTCGATATGGCGCAAACTAACATTAAATTTTGTGTATCTTCTGATGTTTAATATACGGAATAAACTGTCTAAAGTAAACTTTTTTAGTTTGTCTAAAAAAACCAGGTAATATTTATACTCCTATCCATTTATTCAATTACAATTTATCCACCAGTACATTATGGTCCATGTAGCAGTCTACGAAAGAGAGGGACTGAAGAAATCTGTCAAAATGTTAAAAATTACAGAGATAAACGCTCGACGACGTTAACTTCTGCAGTCGTTGAAATTTTCATTGCTATTTCTAGGCCTTCCTTATATCTCATCGGTTTTGCACTTATCGTATTTTTTGAAGCCCCACCGTTTTAGCAAATAAACAGCCAGCGTAGAATTGTATAATAAATTTTAACGAAACTCAAAATATTATTAAATCTACATTGCTTTAGCCTTGTATTTGCATACGTACGTGCAAATCAGATCCAAATAAATAGATGACACTTCAAACTTACATTTTTCCACAGTAACACGGTGACGTGCGTGCGTCAATTGTGTTTATATTTATTGTTGTAGGTACTTACAATTAGAAGAAAGTATAAGATTTAATAATACTGTTGTTTACTGCTGCTGCTGAGTGTGAAAGCGACAGATAGCCGAGTACAAATAATACTCTGGTTTTACATCGGTATACCGTTCACCATAGGTACTCACGATCGCATCTGCTAAGTTTTTTTTTTATTTAGTATTTATTTTGTTTAGATATTTAATGTAACATCTAGATAGATTTTACGCCCTGCTACATAAAAGTTAAGTTACTATATTTAATACATTGAGCGAGGGGCAATTTATAAATATATACTGAAACAGTTCCAATTATAAACGGTTCCCATTGAATCTTTATCAAAATCAAAATAGGAAGAAAAAGAAAGAAGACTTTAGTAACGCATTTAAAAGCAAAATATTGATCAATACATTAGTAAAAGGTTCGCAGCATCCTGTGAGTAAAGCGACTTGCAAACAGTATTACCTCAGACAGGAAGGGAGCTGTTAGTCTTGTTTGAAGCTTTTATTATTTTAATGGCTTTAGTTGCGCAGTTAGCGATAACAAAGGAGTTAACTTTAGCCTCGTTTTTAACCCAATATTAATAACAAGGCAACTTTTGTCATTTACAACTGATATTAACAGCGGGAGAGGTAAGTGCGACAAATACTATAGTATAAGTATAACATTGTAGTAAAAGTACCTACAGAAGGCGCTCTTCCACACAAAACAGCGTTTAGACGTCGAGTGAGCCTGCTGTGCTTCCCCTTTAATCGCATAATTTGTCTTTGTACTCTTAAAAATAACGGGGCAACTTTTCCAATCATATTTTTCTAAATACCTCATTCGGACTGTAAACGTGAAAAATATTGACAAGTCTGCCCAGCCAGCTTAACAACATACACCGTTTAATTTTTTATCAGTCAATAAGTCCTGGGGGCTTAAGATGGTTGTGTTTATCAATGTGGATAAACGTGGATAAAGCTTCCGTCACTCTCGCACTGACATACTGGTCAGAAAGTGACAGATGTGTTATCCACGTTTATCCACGTCGATAAACACGACCATCTTAGGCCCCTTGGGGGTTTATTATGACATTGCTATATAGTGCAATTTACGGCAAGCGTAAAGGACAGAGCTATATAATATAACTTTCATATCTCAGGGGGGTTATTATGACCTGCATAGCTATGCAGTTCATTTTACGGTGAGCGTAAAGGACCGAGCTATGACAGTTATATAGCTCTGTCCTTTTCTCTGAGCGTAAACAGAACTGCATAGTTATGTCATAATAACCCCCTGTCCTTTACGCTCACCGTAAAATGAACTAATGATATCTAATATCTAAATACGTCATATAATAGCCCCCTTGTTACTCCCTCCTTACATGGATTAAAAAGCTAATTTATGAGATAGGTATCAACTTTGCTAATGTGCCAACATCTTGTAATTACTCGTCGGTGGCGTTTACGAGGTCTAGAGATCTAATAAAATCGTCGATGACAGTTCTATACATCTGTCAACTTTAAGCGTTATCAATAGTTTTTAAATTTCCATATATGTGTCTGTCTGTCACCAGGCTGTATCGCATGAACCGTGATAGCTAGACAGTTGAAATGTTCACAGATGATGTATTTCTGTTTCCGTTATAACAACCAATACTAAAAACAGAATAAAATAAATATTTAAGGGCTCCCATCCAACAAACGTGATGCTGTTTTTTGCTCGATAGTTGTATATTCACTTGAAAAATAAATAATAAATTAAGGGAAGCTCCCGGTTTTAAAAAAAGAAAGTTATAATAGTGTGTGTGTGTGTGTGTGTGTTTGCGGGTGGTAGGACCTTGTGTAGGGTCCGTCCGGATCGCTACCACCATCTTATCCATTAACCTACCGCCAAACAGCAGTGTTCGCATTGTTGTGTTCCGGTTTGGGGATAAGACAGCCGGTGAAATGACTAGCATGGAGGCATTCCATCTTAGTCCTCAGGGTTGGCAACGCATTTGCAGTCTCAAGATTGCAGTCTTGTGAATGCGAATGTCTATGGGTCACAGTTTCCACTTACCATCAGGTGGCCTGTGTGCTCTTTTGCCTTCTTGATGCCATAAAAAAAAAAAAAAAAAAAAAAAAAAAAAAAAAGTGTCTAATGTTGTATAGATAATGGTACGGAACCCTTCGTGCGCGAGTCCGACTCGCACTTGTCCGGTTTTTTTACTATCATGACATCACTATACATAGTTACAACATGTATGCCTGCTTAGCTTTATTTGTACAGTTTAGTGTAATGTTATGTATACGAGTATGCGACCGGCGGCGCCATTGAACTATGCAATTATGCATTGATCAGCCTTTGCATACGTAACACTTGCACACTAAAATGCACAAATAAAGCTAATAATCACTACCATCTGCAGTAATTGCACAAATTAATAAAATATTTTATTAGATTACTTATACTTTTTGACGTTGTTGAGTCGTCAAGAAGCCCTGTGACTAAATCTGTTGCTAGAATCCAAAGTTAATAATATAAAACTTTGTGAATGTAAATACTTAAAACAACATTGTACAATTTGTACGCGGTAAGTTAAATAAAGAAAGAAAGAAAGAAAGAAAGAAAGAAGTAATAAATTCATTTATTTTGCAAACAATTAACAAACCTAAAGAAACTACAATACATAAGAATTGGATACAATTGCATGCAAAAATGGATACCACTCAGCATGAAGTCGAGTCGCTTGTGAGCGCCACGACGCTGATCTTCCGTGGATCCAGGCGCCCGCGTGTGCGAGACAGCGAACAGGGAATTACATAATTAGAACATAATGACATTGAAATAGAAATTATGAATAAGATAAACGTAAATAAATTATGACATCTCATGTTGGTCTGATATTACAATTGTTGTGAGCATAGCTGGGTGAAACTACTCTTAGCTGCGCATATAACCTAACTATTTTGTGAATAAAATAAAATGGGGAACAAATTCGGGATAACAGGAAATATAGCAATAGGATGTATACAAATAATTTATCATACTATATTAATAGAGGCGGATGATAAAAGAGGCGAACAATGGACGATGGAAGGAGGAAATAAGCAAGTATAATCATTGAACATAGCCAATATAATGATGGAGATGTATCAACTTTAAAACGATAAACAAGCTACGTTTCCAAGATCAAGTTTACAATCAAGCTCGTTAAGGAAGTATTTTATTTTGAAATTTTGTACAACTTGAGCACGAACTTGGGCAACATTTGCGTGTGTTACGAGGACACGTCAAAAAATCCGGAAATATCCGGTAAACTTGCAGGTGACAAACGTCTGGCAACATTACCCAATCAAGATAAATGTCAGATTTATGTTTTGTTGGCAATAATCCTGGCGTTTATGAGCGTTCCCCATGAAACAAATACTTCCAGGGTTTTATAGCACACGTGTACTTAACTCGTGGTGTACGAGTAGGTATAGTCAGCACTGTCAGCAGCAATAATATACTATACAACATTGGGCTTAAAAATATCGGACACCACTCCAATGTCTTACTAGATATTTCCATAAAATAACATAGTTTTCAGCCGGTCATATTGTCTAAACATAACGCGTAAGGTGAATCTTTTATGTTTGTGTCTACAAAGTCTCCGTTCACGTCTTCAGGGCTGGCAACGTATTTAAAATAAAATAAATAAATATTAACATAAATTGGCATAGTCCCAAACTAAGCTCTAGGCTCGTAGATATACGTACTTAGGTACACTGAAAAAACGAATAGGTTGATTTTAGCTATATTTAGGGTCGATACAGGTCCTATCCGTGAGTTCAGTCGAGTTAACAAAAACCTTTGTAGTAATAATAATAACACGTTGAAAAGTTTGCATCAACCTTTTTATTGTTATTTTTACAATACTCAAAGGTAGGACCAGTATTAACCCTAATTATAGGTAAAATTAACCTATTAGATTTTTCGATAAACACATACTTAAACAGATGCTCGCGATTAACACAAATATTTATCCTTACCGGAAGTTGAACCTGGGATATTTAGATTCGTAGCCAGGTTTACTACCAACTTGGCTAGCCGCGTCGTCTTTGATTTGCAATCTAAAGTGTTACCCCCTTACTACCAACATTGGGCCTAACGTGCTGCCATGGGAACTAGTCTCAAAAACTCATACGTCAAACTCGTAGAGGCAAATATTATTATGGAATTTTTAAAATGACAGCCACCCGGGGTTTAACACCCTTATTTATAGACAAGAAAAGTAATCACTTGAGTAATAATGATCACATTTTTTTATTTTAATAGCCTGTTATTGTGTCCCACTGCATGGCAAAGGCCTCTCCTCTTTTTCGCCAATCTTCCCTGATTGCGTGTTTCCGCCAGTCACTTTCAAATTTGTCCAAATCATCACGCCCCCTTCGTTTTGGTCTGCCTCTGCTCCGGTGGCCATCCTGTGGGGTCCATTCGGCGACAATTCTGGCCCACCGTCCGAATGCATACGACAGACGTGTCCAACCCAGTCCCACTTGAGCTTAGCGGTCTTGACACCCACATCCAAATGTCAAATGTCATAAAAAAATCGTTCCTTAAGTCATTACTTTTGCTTAAGTAATGTTGCATTATTTTTAGGACATGACGGGTGTTAATTTGACGACACGGTGGCCTAGTTGGGAGTGACCCTGCCTCCGAAGCCAGCGGTCCTGGGTTCAAATCCCGGTACCTAAGGGCAGATATTTGTGTGATGAGCGCGAATATTTGTTCCTGAGTCTTGGATGTTTTCTATGTATTTAAGTATTTATTTCTCTATATAAGTATGTTTATCGTTGTCTAGTACCCATAGTACAAGCCTAGAGCTTAGTTTGGGACTAGGTCAATTTGTGTGAGATTGTCCCGTGATATTTATTTATTTATTATTAATTGCTTAGGACTCCAGTCACACAAAACACACTTTTATTTTATAATCTTGTCCCAAGGCAGCGTGTTTTGCCCACATGTTTGTGTGCTCGTTTGTCTTCTCCATGCCAAACAACAGATCGCTTCATTATATAAATAATTTAAACAAAGAAAAAGTTTTACCTAGACTAATTTTCGTCCTCTAGTGATCACAGCTTTACACGTTAACAAAAAGCGGAAAACGTTTTTCCAACTAATAGGTTATTTCAAATCATTGATGACCAATTCGAAATTGTATTATCTCCCTTACTTTTTTTCTTTGTTATATCTCATGCTTCGTCTGTTGTCATTGTTTGGCTGTTTTTGGAGGATGTATGTATGTATATATTATATAGATGTATAATTATATGTATTTAGTATGTATTTATTCAATTATTTACTTTATGTATTTATATTTAGTATATTTATAAATAGTTCTAATTTCAAAATTGAAATAATTTAATTGTTTCTTGTAGTTATTTAGTTTGAGTTCTAAACGAATTAGTTTACACCCCCTGCCATGAATAATGTGTCCTCAGTTATTTCTCTTACAAGGTTGTCTGGAAGAGATCGCTATTTAGCGGTAAGACCGCCTGTTGTATACCTATGATTTAAATGTACTGTTCTATGTTCTGTTTTTATTTTTTATTTTTGGTGTTCAATAAAGAGTATTTGTATTGTATTGTATTGTATTCGTTAGTCATTATTTCGCACCCGGTAAAAGGACGTTGCTTTTGACATGATATCGTATTGTTTTTAACTTTACCGTCAAGTAAGTAAGTAAGAGTTATCATAACGTTGACATGCCAAATGCAATATTGTTTTACCAAGTAGAATAGAGGCACTAGAAGGTAGACAGACAAAGGGTTACTTTTAAAGAAATAATTTGGGAACTTTCCGTGGAAAATGGGAAGAAGGAAGTCACCGGGAAAAGTAGTTTCGTTTTCGATTTCCTTTCAGGTGTTTTTTTTTACCTCTTTCAAGTAGAGAAAGTTTAACGAGTTATGGCAAATAAGCGCTTGACTTGGTGTCCGTTGGATCTTTAATATTCTCAAGTGACAACCATCAAGTACACTCGGCGTCAAAAAATCGCACCTTTTGAAATTTTCAAAACGGCCTTTAGCCAAATATTTTACGTAAGATGAAATTAATATAGTTTATATCTGCTTCATGTCAAAATTTCAAAAGGTACGATTTTTTTTACGCCGAGCATAGATGTTTTTAAGTAAAAAATAGATCATGTTGCCAACTACACAACTTACTAACAGTCCATGCTTACCAAATTCGTAATTGACAAGCAATATATAAAATTTTGAAGAAACTACTCTAATCATTAATGCGAGTTGCAAGCCAGAAAACCACTTTTAGAGAGTAAACAAATTGAAACACTCCGAACTAGCCAGCGCTTCATCCCCTGCATAATGCATAATTCCCAAACCCCTAGCCGCGACATTAGGGGGAATTTGGATCCATCTCATTTCTGAAAATCACATAATGACGTAATCAACTCGTTAAACCTAGAGGATCTATCTATCCGTCAAGATTAGTGGCTCCATTCTAATTAGTCGTAGGCGTTCATTGCTCCACTACAGAGGGTTATTCTCGAATGCAAGTCAGGAACTCGACAATTAATTTATACTTATCAAGTGAAAATTAATCTAATGATTTACGAACCATATACTTTCAATGGGTAAGGGGTGGTTTACAGAATCCGTAAACTATAGTTTTGCGGACGCGCTCAGAGTCAGTTAAATGGCCATTAAGTAGATCGTTCATGGTGATTTTTCATACACAAGTTTGAACAATGAACCTGTTAATGTCTCTAAAATGTCTAAAACGATACGTTGTATAGTAGTGGGGTCTTCCGGTAACCTTCGAGGAGGGAAGATGGCCGATTGAAAGATGTCTGGCTTTTGCTTTTGCTCTATTCTGTTTATTGTTTTACTCTACTCATTTGACATTGGCGAACTGTGTATATCGCGGTGGACCGCTATTACTGAAAAAGAAGAAGAAGAAGAAGAATAGTAGTGTTTCTTTCTTCTAAGTCAGACGCACCGCGTGAGTCTTCCAATTCGCTGACTTTTCAACGCATAGTTTTTATTTTATTTGGTCTTACTTATCATTTATATTTGTATAATGCACGCGTTGAAAAAATGTTTTCTATGCTATGATATTCAATTCTATCATTTGAATTTTTCCCTATTTCTCAGTTCTGTTTTCGAAAGACCGTTTCTTCGTTAAGGGCGTAAAGTCAGTGTATAAACATACGGTCCTGATGGACTTCATCCAGTTTAAATTTATGAGCGATTTTGTACCGAATTGAATTAGATCCGGGAATTTTATATAGCGTTGACATTCGTATCCTACTCGTAAATGGCCGACGTTCCTATAATCCGCCTGCCGTAGTGGGGCTCGGTGAAAAGCTTGTAGTTTTGAAAAAGGAAGGCCCATCTAAAGACGACGTAGCATTGCAGTTTTTACCTGACTGCAAATAGATGAGGGTAATGTTTTTGATCTGTATATGTATACATAAGTATAGTATATGATTCTTTGTTACCTTATGAGGCTGGATAGATGAGCCGATTTCAACAAGCGCGAGGTGTCGTAAGATTCGTCTTAACGTCTCTAGTGTCACTGGGTACTTAAATGAAAACTATAAACATATAAATGGTAGTTACCTAACATAAATAGACTAATTGAAACATTAAGTCTAGTTTTTATAACTTAATTTTTGCTTGACTTGTCTACAACGTAATGTTTACTTTGACGTGTATCTCATTACGATCAGTTTATAAATACGGCCCTGAGAGTTGGGTTCCGGATAAAACAATTGTCTCCATAATAAATGATTTCAATCTACGGCGGCGCGCCTCACTTCTCAAGTTGATTTTTAGGGTTCCGTAGTCAATCTAGAAACCTTTAAATTTTCGCCATGTCCGTCCGTCCGCAGCCTAGCTTGGAGACTCCTTAGTGCTAGAAAACTGTAAATTGACATGATTATACATATTAGTCACGCCAACAAAGTGGTAAAATAAAATCTTGAAAAAGTGTGGGGTGTCGTTGGATAGATCTTTAAAAAATATAACAAGTTTGTGAAAACAAGTTTTTTATTAAGGGATTTGTTTATGAACTATTAAGGTATAAAGCGCTAATTTTTGTTAGAGTCAAGACTGCAATCCTAAGACTGCAGCCTTTGCCAATTGTTTCCATTTGGCAAGGGCTAATCCTGAGAACTAAGATGGAACGCCTCTATGCTAGTAATTTCACCGGTTGTCTTATTTACAGCATACGAGTAAAACCACTGCTGCATGGTGGTAGATTATAATAATAATAATAATAATGTAATGCACAGACATAACCTCGTGGCCATCAGCAACTTGCTCTTCAATATGGTCTTGTTGAGTCCGAAGTGCCGTACTATAAGTACAAACCGGCACCAGTTCTCGAAAATGGTCGTGCTACGCTCTATTGGGATCGATCTGTCATCACGGACAGGACTATTGTTGCCAATAAGCCTGATATCGTGTTAACAGATCGATCTCAACGCCGGGCAGTGCTCGTTGACGTCACCATCCCGCATGACGAGAACCTCGTGAAGGCTGAGAAGGACAAGCTCAGCAAGTACCTTGACTTGGCTCATGAGGTGACCGCTATGTGGGATGTTGACTCGACGATCATTGTCCCGATAGTTGTTTCAGCGAACGGTCTTATAGCGAAGAGTCTCGATCAACACCTTAAGAGACTCTCGCTAGGTGGCTGGATCAAGGGCCAGATACAGAAAGCAGTACTCCTCGACACGGCACGTATTGTGAGGAGGTTCCTCTCTCTGCAGCCCTAACCACCGGTAGCTTGAGCCCTGCCCCGCTGCCGGCGGCACCCGTAGGTTAGGTTTTTTATAGTATTTGTTTTTTATATGAGTATTGTTATTTTACTTCTATATCTTAACATTTATTGTAAAAAACTTAACTTACAGATTTTAAATAAATATTGACAATAATAATAACAATAAATATTTATTCAGATCACTTATTTTACAATATATAACACTAGGCTAAAAATACCAAAAGACAAATAACTAGCGTACCTGAGCTAGGAAGTTCCTGTGTTTCAGGCGTAAGAGGACTTACAAAACTAAGTTAAGTAATAAAATGAAAAAAAAAAAAAAACATGCAAAGTACAGTGAAGAGATTTTGAGTCGATAATTAACTTATATAATAATAATTAACTTACAAAACGTAAACAAAACAATAACAGCAAAAAATATAATGTGTCAGTATTATGAACAAAGTGAACGTAATAATAATGTTCATTTTGCGACCGTCAATAATTTTTCTGTATCTTCGTAGGACATCATTTGTAGAGCATCTTGAAGGATTATTTTAGTTTTATTATAATTAAGAGGATATATGGTAAATTTGGCATTCAATCTATTGTAAAGAAGTGGTCCGAGAAACACGAAAAATCTGTTAGAGAATGCATGTTTTGTTCCTATACTTTTAGGGCAAACTATGTCTCTCCGCCTTTTGTTAGTAGTTTCAGTGTTATAGGGAAGCGCAGCGTGCTGTTTAAGGACTGTACACATTACAAATGGTATTAAAGGTTAAGATGGTGGTAGTGATCCGGGCATACCCAGCACAAGGTCTTACCACCACTAAAGAAAAAGTAAGTAAGTGTTATTAAAAAAAAAAAAGGTAAATGAAAACCTGACGGAAATAAAATTCAGACCTTGTATTTGCCTGTATAAAATAAGTAGTTACTACGAGTTTGATCCCTTTTCATACTACTCATCCTAGCAATTATCCAGCATAGAAAAAGTTTAGAACCTGTTCTACAAATCGCTGCTCGGCACATCGCTCTATCCTGAGGCCCTAGCCGAGATGCGTTCGCTAACTAGCGTTTCTATTCGTTTGGTTTTTATACCAATCGCGTCACTGGTAGATCACGTGACTTTTCGTATGACGCTATCTACCAGTGATGCGATTGGTTTAAAAACAAAACGAATTTGAATTTTTGTTTAGCGTTTCTACGCTAGTTAGCGAACGCATCTTGGCTAGGGCATCTGGACGTTGGCTCCTTGAGATGCGAGCTGATGTTTAAATCTTTGGTTTTTACGCCGAGCTATTCTATTTCTGGCTTAACGCTTATCTGATTACATACTCGGGTAACCTTTTCTCACTTTTCATTCTTTGCCAAAAAATGGACCCAAATAAAAAATCGTGGCAATATGAGTATAATTTTAAAATACCGAGTATACGTCGGGGTCAGCGGGCCTATTACCCTATTTGTATCTAGTTGCACTTATCGCTGTATGTAGGTAAATTACCGTCACTAGGGCTCATAGTCCCATATTCGAACTGATTTTGTATAGGCTAGCCTCGAAATTATCGGTTCAGTCTGGGCTGCAAACAATATCCGCCACTTCTAAACGCAAAACAGGTGCGCGACGGACGTCACGTGGCGGAAATGGCCCGCTTTAAAATAAATTCTAGCCTCTTTTTGACGAGCGCGAAAGTGGCAGATGCTTTATTTTTTATATAAACGCTACCAGAATAGGCCCGCAGCTGAACGTATGATGGGTCAGTCAATTTGAATTCGACATTGATAGCGATAGAGAATAACGCCCCAGGCTCCCGTCAGTCGCCGCGTGTCGGGTCGTGTGCGGTTGCGCCGGGAAACCCTATTTAGTAATTAGACATCGACTCACACTTAGCTGTGGTGCCAGTAAATATACACACACTAATCTGGGCCCCAGTGTGGCATAAACTAAGAAGATAATGAGATCAGATTATAGCGAAACGTAGACGCGTAGGTGTGTATTGTTAGTGTCATAGATAGTTCTCAGTGACTTGGTAAAGAATGTGACTTTGTAAAATGCCTGAGGTCAAATAAATTTTATTAAACTAAATACACACCCCATGCTGTCGCGTCTAATGCATAGGTACCTAAGCAGCACGAAGAACTCGTTTTCAAAAATATTTGGAAACTGGCCTCGCATGCTTATTTTTAGGGTTCCGTAGTCAAACTAGGAACCCTTATAGTTTCGCCATGTCCGTCCGTCCGTCCGCAGCCTAGCTCAAAGACTCTTAGTACTAGAAAGCTGTATTTTGACATGAATATAATATAAGTCAAGCCAACAAAGTGGTAAAATAAAATCTTGATAAGAAAATCTTTTTAGTTTTCCTCCCCTACACGTAACGTGGGGATGTATTTTTTTTCGCGTCTACCCCATAGTGTGAGGTATCGTTGGTAAGTGTTTCAAATTTTTTTTTTTCTATTATGGGATCCGTTTATCAAATATAAAGCTTTAAAGCGCTAATTTTTGTTCGAGTCAAATGCGCCTCCCCCCCCCCCCCCTCCTCCCCTCCGCACAGCCAAAACTACAAATAAATGAAAGCGCATATAAAGAATTTAAAAGAATAACTAACACGACTAAGTAGACATCATTGATTCTTGAGATACGGGCGATTAAATTGTTAATACTTATAAAATCATCTAAGATAAGATTGACTTTTATGTTTGTAGTACTTAACGGCTTCGGAACCCTACACTTAGCATGGTCCGACATGCTTTTGCCCGGTTCTGCTTGCTTTTAACAAAAAAGCTGTGCACGCCACTGAACTTGTCTTTTCAGCTCGCTATTGTTCAGTCCGATGATCAGTTTGCTCGGGACTGTAATATAACTGGAAGTCAGCGGGATATTATTTTAATGAGATATCGTTTTCAAATATGGAATAAACATTTTTTTTTGGTTAAGTTTTCATAAATATTGGACTCTTGTATTGTTGTATTTAGGTATTTATATTCTTTATCGCACAAAAGGAAAATAACAAAGTAAAAAAACACAAACACAAAAGGTATGTACGAGTACAAAGGTGAACTTTTCAATTTAAGGGACCAGCATCCAGGAGGTAGTGTTAAAAAATAAAAGTTTGGTGAAAAAAATAAGCCACGATTAATCATATCTATACTCATTAAATGCTTCACAACCCTAAATTAGTGAAATAATGAATGCCGGGCACGCACATAACGTTTTAATTTTACCTACTTCAGTGCAGTTAATATTTAAATAAAAGATACGCTGAATAAGCCACCCATCATATATAACGTCAACCAAAACCATAAATTGGTGATATCATTCCTGAAGAAAATAGGAATAAGAAAACTTTGCATATTTAGATTACGGTGCCAAAAATAAAACAACAAAATATACAATTATTAATATATTATCATATTTTAACAACCACGTAAATAGCCATAACCAGAAAAATCAACAATTATGTTCTCAATTATTGATTTGTACTTTTTCTCGGCATTTGCTTTCTCTTCATCCGTCGTCAGTATCTGTTTACTCCGGACATGACCCTCCTGCTGCAAACCACTTGATAACCATAAAGCTGTATTAGCCACTATGAGACACGCGGGACCAACTATTCTTAAATCATTATCAAATAGCTGTCTAGAATATAAAATAGAGGTATCATACCCAGCTGCGCTAATAAAGTTCTCGAATGTATGATAGTAAGTGTCCAAAAGTTGGCCAAACTGTTTTTGCCTTAATTCCGAATCTGTGCTGCTCGTGATAAGGTACAAAATATCATACGCTGGGTTGCCTGTGCGACTTGTTTGGTAATCTATCAGACAAGCTTCTAAAGGTTTGGAATCCTGAAAAATAAAAGATAATTTATTGAAATAGCATTTTTCACCATTTGACTTTAGTTCAATATGTAAATACTTACCTCGTACTTAAACATAATGTTCTCTTTCCAGATGTCACCGTGGCAAATACAAGTTTCTGCAGTTAATTCTGTCACTTGCGTTAAGTACTTATTACAGTTCTCCTTAATGTTAGTCAGAAGTGGTACATATTCAGAATCGGAAAATTTATCCAGTGCTTTGATAAGTCTGTCCTTCATGACTTCCATAAATCTTTTGTCAGTTATTTCATTAAGTGGCACACATTTCTGTGTTATTTCATCGTAACATTTCTTATCTTTTTGCTTTAATATAAACGATAACGCGTGCAGCCTAGCCAATGACTTCACAGATACAATAATGTGATCCAAATCCAAGAATGTCCCTCCGGTATGAGACACGAAGCCCTCTTCTCGCATGTCCTGCATGGCTATAACTTCCTCGCAATAATTCTTACAAATGTAGTAGCATTTCGGCACTATATATTTGGTCGTTGGCAAAGTTCTCTGTATTTCTTGATACTTGCTAAGTACCTCGCTGTAAATGAATATTTCGCGGTCAAACATGCGCGTGACCGCGTCGCTCAGGCGAAATCTTTTATCAGTTGGGGCCAATTTGAGAACTAATCGAATACTGACCTCTTGTTTACTGCCATCGATACCGGATAAGTGCAAGGGGACCAACACGCCAAAGTAGTTCTGTCCCACACTCTCAAAGTTGTGTAAAGAGTATCGCCACTCGACAATATGACATGACTCGCTTACGTTCTTGACAATAGCATTTAAATTATATTCTGCTAGCATTGTCTCCGTGCTTGGCTGCTGTGACATCACTATTTTATTTTACTTTATAGTATTCAAATTTATGCGATAAGATAAAATTAAACGTGTTTTTAACACTTGCTTCTGTAGTCAATGTATTACAATAGTCAATGTCTTTGGCTGTTTATTCCCTTTCAGTTTTACGGTAGTTATCTGAAACAAAGATCCACTACAATATGTTACTTAAAATTTCCTCGTGACAAAGCCAACACCACTATATAAACTAGCGTTACGTTTTTCAACATAAAATGCTGCCTAGAGAATAAAATTGCATCTATGTATAATACATTGTTAAAAATAAGTTGTTTAGACCTTTCTTCCAAAAAGAATTACTGCTAGTTAACGCAATAGTTTAGTATCATATCATTACCTAATGACAGCGTAATAGCATACTAATGTATGCTATCAAGCTATCGAAATTGAACATAGTAATTGGGGCTAAATTATGATAACAAATTTAATGTCGACCAAAACATGGCCCTTTATGATCCTATAATATACGTTGAAATCGTGACTTTTTCTAAAGGTAATAAAATTGAAACAGATGGCTTACTGACATTTGTCCATATAAGCTAGCGCCTCTATCGGTTCTAATTTAAAACACGTCGCATGCTATAGCATAACCTATAGGTTAAACCTATTCAAATTAGTATCAAAGCTAATCAATTCGTTCATAGCGAAGCGCACAGATGGTGCTCATGTTAAGCTATAAATAAAAGTCTACCACACCGAAGTAGCGTATGGAAGTAGTACCTACAATATGTTCAACTATTTGAATATTTTTTAGCAAATCAATAAGTTGGCGCGATTATTATGATGTTAAGTTTATAAAAATTACCCCAAAATTCAGGAAACGAAGCAGACTCGCAACAGACACAAGTATCACGTTCAGTAGTTCGGCGTTGACTGGGTCTCCGTCCCCCCCCCCCCCCCCCTTCCCCCGTGACCGCGAACCACACAAAACGCGCACAGCCACGAAGTAAGTACTATTTAATCTGTGACGTAGCATTCTTTTGTATGTGTGCGAATATTTTTGCGAATGTTAACAATTGCAGAACAGAAATCAAATAACAAATTGTATAGGATCGATGTAAGCTGTCTTGTGTTCGCCCATTTCATTATCTAGGTACATGGCGGAAAGTTGAGATGTGTGAGTATGACCAGCTACGCAAACCCTTGCAGCCACGCAAAAAAGACCTAGAATTCCAGGGAAGTTACCAAAAATCACAAAATATATTTCTGGTGTTTTATTTTAAAAAACTTCGGTTTCAAACGGATAGGTACGTACTTTAGTAACATCGTTTGTGGACAACTTCTTCTATTTTAAGCTGTTTTAAATAGTAAAACGACTGACATTTGGTGCTGATATTTTGTTCACCTACAATAAACTTTATAGCAATGCTTATTAACGCCGTGCCGTCGCCATTAAAATATGCTAAACTCCAGGGAAGGATTGTCCCTCAAAGATTTAAATGTATGCAAATATAAAATGAACTGTCACCTCGTTTTACTGATTTAACGCCTCTCGCCGCCTAAGCCGTGGTGCGACACTGCGTTTAGATTATCTCTCGGGGACTGATAGGGGGTTACCTTTCTAAATTTGAAAATTCTTACGAAAATAAGGATAGAAAGTTCATAAAATAATTATCACAAGCGTAGAGTTCCTTTCTTTCCACTAATAGGTATTATAATAAAATTAAAAACGTGCCAAGTACGAGTCGCACTCGCGCGCCGAGGGGTCCGTATACACCGTGTACACCGTTTCTGGATATCCCCTTTACATGTGCTACCTTATAGGTTTTGATTCCCTTGCGAGTGTCAAAATATGCGGCATAAAAGACCGTATCTTTTGATGGCTTTGACGTAGAAGTTATTTTTTTACAACAGCTCCAAAGGGATGAACCATGAAGTGATCTTCCAATAACAGACAGTGCTTAGTATATAATCTCGATTTCTGGGAGTTTTGGGTAATGTGAAGGCTTGATCTCTTGTAAAGCCTTGGAATATATCACGGCCTAGGATCTTATTAAGCTTTACGTCACAACCCAATAGCTTTGTACGTGCCTGTGCGTTAAAATTATTAATCGGAGAACAAAAAGTAAAAATATGTTTAGAGTAGGTAATGTTATTTTAATACAACTATCGATTATAAGTAGTTTCTTTGCTCTGAGCTAAAAGACATACTCGTAATGTATAAAAAGTGTTACTATACTCCCCTACACGTAAAGGGGTACCTCCCCTTTACGTAACTTATCGTATCGTTAGATAGGTCTTTCAATTTGTCGATTAAGTAATCCGTTTATGAAATATATGGCTTTAAAGCGCTAATTATTGTTCGACTCAAGTGTCCCCCCCCCCCCCCCGAGCCAAAACTACAAATACTAAAAAACTGAAAAAAAACTTAAATGAAAGAGCATGTAACGATTTTTTTAAAGGAAAACTATCACGACTAACTAGACGTCATTAGTTCTTGAGATACAGGCGATTAAAGTGTTTATAAATATCTACTAATATCATCTAAGACGGCACCAATTGACTTTAAATAGAAAATTTGTTATTTCTTGTTCATTTTTATGTTTGTAGTACTTAACGGCCCGTGTGGTTGCCGGGTTAGAATATTGCCATTCCATGTCTTCCCGTGGATGTTGTAAGAGGCGACTAAGGGAATGAGGGCTTCTAGTACTATTAGGCGATGGGCTTGCAACCTGTCACTAATACACTGGTAAACATCTTAGCCTGTTTGTGCAAAATGTGGTTACAGAATTACCAACAACTCTTTTTGTAGTTGTTGGTATTTCTGTAGCTCTGCCTACCCCGCTCTGGGAATAAAGGCGTGATGGTATGTATGTATGTATGTATGTACTTAACGGCTTCGGAACCCTCCACTGAGCATGTTCCGACATGCTCTTGCCAGGTTTTTTGTACAACTTACGTAGTTATAAAGAGATGTTTCGTTCAAAGGTTCGTGTTTGCTTATTGACATGAAAACATTAATATCGACGCCGAGATCCAAACCGTTATCATTTATGCGGTTGCAGGCAACACAGGGGTTATTTCTAACCACAAAATCTGATCCTTCGGAATCCCTATCCCTCTTTCGGCCACACTAAATCAGTTAATAACGAGTGAGTCGTCCCCTAAGTAGTGTCGATTTTTCAAACACAAATTTTAAAAGGACACTTGACGCTAGCAAAAATTTGCGCTTTAAAGCTTAATGTTTGAAAAACGGATCCCTTGATCGAAAAATTGATTAAACAACCCCACAAAGTTTTTGAAAGACCTATTCAATGACACCCCTCACTACGGGGTTAACGAGATAAAAATACATCCCCACATTACGTGTAGGAGGGGTATTACCTTATTTTTTTTTTTTTTTATTGTACCACTTTGTTGGCTTGACTAATATGTATATTCATTCCAAATTACAGCTTTCAAGTACTAAGAGTCTCTGCGCTAGGCTGCGGACGGAACCACGGACATGGCGAAAATATAAGGGTTCCTAGTTTGACTACGGAACCCTAAAAAGCACCGAGTTGATTGTCTCTCAAATGTCTCCGAGTACTTCAGTCTATCTTTAACGAGGACGCCCGCGACTGTGTACTCGTATGCGTAGAATTAGTTTCCCGTTACTCCCCCTATTTCAACCCCCAAGGACCAGCGGTTTGGGCTGTGCGTTATAGATCATAAATCAGTTTAAAATTTCATATTACATAATTATACAGATCGTAACAACCTCGAAAGAAAGTGACAAGGCTAGGGTAACTTGGAATTTCAGTTTTCGTAGTCGAGACCCTATAGTGCAGGGTCGGGATAACCTACTAGATATACCCAAAAGCTACGGTTGGGTTACGTCGAAAGGAATGAAAGAGGTGCATTTATATATGGGCCGGCCTTTGGCAACCCAATTTATTTTTGCACAAAAACAAACAATATTTCTA
Organism: Acleris holmiana; assembly: GCA_949316455.1. Taxonomy (NCBI): domain Eukaryota; kingdom Metazoa; phylum Arthropoda; class Insecta; order Lepidoptera; family Tortricidae; genus Acleris; species Acleris holmiana. The sequence goes on along the minus strand of OX438781.1, from coordinate 9,174,021 downwards.
GCGTATAGGTATGGCCAGCGGAGAATTGGTTAAATACAATATTTCATTCCCGAATCCAAGGTCGATGCTAAAGTTCTACCAACTTGAATGATATTTCGATGACCTAATGTTTTTTAGCCTTCTTGTCAGGATCAAACTTACTCGTAGCTTTAAAGGGATTTGTAAATTGAACTGTTTAATCTTCTTAGACATTTGGCTTGTTTGGTTTAACTTCTCCTTCATGCAATTTGACGACACGTTGCAGTTGGCCTAGGTGGTAGGGACTCCCCCCCCGATTGTGCTGCCACCTTGCCGTGGTGGGGGGGCTTGCGTGTCTCTATGATCCCCGTGGCTATACCGGACAGGGCTACCCATACCGGAAAGGCTCGGGGTGAGGGGCCTAAGAGCGGCACGTCCCTATCCCATTCCCACCTTCCCGATTTCCCATTCCTTCCCAGCTCCCATCCTTCCCCCCTTTTCCACCGAACCAGTGGCGGGATATCCACTTTCCAGGGCCAGCGCGGGCCCGGGGAACCAAATACTCCCCAAAAGAGCGCACATGAGGGGGGCGACGAGGGGGAGTTTGAAGGGACGGAGCTCGGGTAGGTGTCCCCGTATCCCGTTCCCGGAAAGCGACCCTGGTTCGCCTAGACGTGAGTCTCGGGTCTAGTGACCTTTGTTTTCAGAGGACATTTTAGACCTGAGACAGGTGTAGTGTGGGTGTTTGAAGGAACGTGGACTTACCCCGGTCACTGCGACTGGGGGGAATAGCCTGCCGGAAAACACCCTACACTCCATGCAGGCTGTGAAGGGAAGGCGAACCCAGCTCTTGCTGATCGCACGGCTCCCCCAGCTTGGGGAGATCGCTGTGTGCATACGCAGTCGTCTCCTCCTTTGGCGGTGTGCTCTTCGGAGCGGGCTGGGAGGCGCCCAGCGGTCAATGCCTTGGCGGTCCCGCGGCGTCTCCGTTAACCAGCCAGGAGGGTTACGCCGGAGTGGTTTTAAACGGTAGTTCGCTTAGGTGAGAGTCCGTTATACCCCCCATGGCACGGTCATCCTTAGGCCATCGGGGGGATGCGTAAATGCATTTCCACTTCGCCATCAAAAAAAAAAAAAAAAAAAAAGGTGGTAGGGACTCTGCCCCTGAAGCTAGCAGTCCTGGGTTCAAAACCCGGAAGGGCAGATATTTGTGTGACGAACGCGAATATTTGTTCCCGAGTCTTGGATGTTTTGTATGTATTTGTGTTTGCCTAGTCACAAACTGCTTAGTTTGAGACTAAGTCAATTCGTGTGAGATGGCCCCTGATATTTATTATGTACGTAGTTTATGTCGAAAACAATAGATACGTACCACGCCAGCTTATAAATTGCTGGCGATGTGATTCTGTGCGATGTGCCACATTCTACAGGATTTCGTCCAAACGGCACAATTGTCTCTATGAAACTAAGTATTTTGTAGAAGTGACCGTTCAAATTCCATCAATAATAAGAGTTAACTCTGATCTGGCTTGTTCAAATATATTGTAACTACCATGTGCAGCAACTGTTCATACACTACAAAATAAAAATATTGATTCCATTTGAGCATAATGTCGTCTATTAACTCGTACTTTATATGTATTTTTTCTATTCTTCTCTACTGTGTGCGTTGAGTAAATATTTTCTATTCAGTTCTATTCTATTCTATAAATGGTAAATGGCAGAGAGTAGGCAGAGTTATTTTTAAGAGAGTGACACGAATGATACTGGTGATTCTACTGTAATCTGAAGCCATAGGTATAAGGAGACTGCAGTTGCTCGTAAACAGAAAGCACGTGTGAGGTTACGTATACCACGGTATAATTTTTAGGGTTCCGAAGTCAAACTAGGAACCCTTAACTTTAGGCGTAACTTTATGTAGTTTCGCCATGTCCGTCCGTCCGTCCGTCTGCAGCATAGCGCAGAGACTCTTTGTACTAGAAATCTGTAATTTGGTGTGAATATCCCTTCAGTCGGCAAGATAACTATAAAGTTACTTTAAACTTGAATTTTGAGTTATTGTCAAAAAGCATTCATTGTTTTTTTGACAGCAGCCGTTATACGGCTGCTTGCCGCTTAAAGGGATATACATATTAGTCACGCCAAAAAGTGGTACCTACAGAAAAATACTTTTTTTGTTAGGGAAGCTTCCCTACACGTGACGTGGGGATGTATTTTTTTTATCGTCTACCCGATTGTGTGGGGTGTCGTTGGATAGGTACTTCAAAAATATTGTGGGTTTGTGAAACCAATTTTTCGATCGAGGGATCCGTTTATGAAATATTAAGCTTTAAAGCGCTAATTTTTGTAAGAGTCAAGTGGCCCCCCACAAACAAAACTACAAATAATAAAAATCTGAAAAAAAAAGAAATAAAAAAAAATGCATAGGTATAACGAATTTAAAAGGAAAACTATTACGACTAAGTACACATCATTGGTTCTTGAAATACAGGCGATTAAAGTGTTTATACCTACTAAATTCATCTAACGGCCGAATCCTATATTCAAACCGCGGTCAGATTAATATTTGACATATTTTGTATGGGCAACTCCATGTCTTCCCGTGGATGTCGTAAGAGGCCACTAAGGGAATAAGGGCTTGTAGTACTGTTAGGCGATGGGCTTGCAACCTGTCACTAATACACTGGTACTGGGTACTGGCCTGATTGTGCAAAATGTCGTTACAGAATTATCAAGAAGTTTTTTAGAGTTGTTGGTAATTCTGTAGCTCTGCCTTCCCCACTCTGGGAATAATGGCGTAACTTTATGTATGTTTGTATGTATGGGCAAATGTCAAATTTCAACCCAAAGTAAGCCTTATCTATCCGCGGTTTGAATATAGGGTTCTGCCGTAAGACGGCACCAATTGACTTTAAATAGTAAATTAGTTATTGATGTTAATTTTTATATTTGTAGTACTTAACGGCTTCGGAACTCTACACTGAGTATGGTCCGACATGCTCTTGCCCGGTTTTAACACGGTAATATTAGCTCCACTGTTAACTCCAGCTAGCGAACTAACTGACTAAGCATCTCAACAAGTATCAAGGTACTCTGCACAGTCGGGTGCGTCTAACGAGATAGAGATATAATATGGTATGATTTAAATATGAGTGAGTGGGCGAGCGAAGCGAGCGAGCAAGACCTCTCTGGGCAGAACCGACTAGGATAGGTAAGTTTACGCCTTCGAGGGTATTTTTTTTACATTCCTTGAAAAACAATTTGATTCAAAACAAACATGATGCGAAACAATTTGATTGTAAATTAAAAAGGCCACGTAATACTGAAAAACGTTGTAGGCGTTTATATTATACATGCATTACAGTTTTTGATGTTAGATTTATTGATATACTATAGAAGCTATCAACTTCAAATTTTTTTTTGCTAAACACAGATGCGGGCAAGCTAGTTATACAACTATGCTAATAGTTGTATACCGCCGTGAAACACAAGAAGTATTCCTGTATTCTGAAAAGTAATATTTCAACGTAGGTATCATGTTTATACATGTTTTTCACTTGATAAATCGTCTCAACCATTTGGGTAAGCGGTAATAACGTGAGATCAGCCCGCGGGGCGCGAGGTGAGCGAATGGAGTCGCGCGCGTCTATGAACCCGGTACGAATTGGACTCATTTGTCCGCGCGGTACATTCATACGGAGTAAGCCTCACTTTTATTAAGGCCATTTGTTTCTTGATACTACCGACGTTAAAAAGAATTTGGATCAAAGGCGTATTACGCTTAAAGCAATTTGGAGGGGTATGTTTTGAGAGTCTGTTAGCAGGCGTTGTAGTAAAAAATTGAAACGAATCCGCAACACTAGAAATGAGGAATCTAATTGTTTGATTAATTGTGTGTAAATTGTTGATTAATGTTTTCGCTCTACTCCGCTTTGATTGAGCAACTAGCGTACTAAAACGTCGCCTCAACTGTCATGGTACTAAAGGGTAAAAAAGGTACTAAATTTGTTTTTTAATATCATCCCGTGAATTTTATGACTTAGTCACGGATTGTAGTTCGCACCGCGCCGAGTAAAATGAGTGTTAATCAAATCTCCGGCGTCGCTAACTAGATCGGGCGCCCGGCTGCGCATAATTACATAACGATAACCATATCGACACGTGACGCGCAAAAAGAACTCATTTTATTACGTCTTCTCTTTTGCACGTATGCCGGCTAATGAAGAGCCCTCGGGGAGAGTTTTATTAGATTTTGTTTTAGCTTGCTTCAATAAAAACGTGTGTAGACGTAGGGGTATAAGGCGACGCTTGTACCAATTTGTAGTAATTGCCGCGCATTCGTTTTAGGTACTTATAAGGGGCCTTAAAATATAAATCGGACTGCGGTTCCCTTTTTCTTTTAAACAAATAAGTGGATAGAACGCAGAGTAGCTAAAAGTTCGATCCGCGTCAATTCTCCATTTGCTACCTTCTAACGAACAGGGCTAAGCGAATGAGCCTGAATTTCAGCGCAAGATTGAATTTTGGGTCTTATGGGTGATCATTATTATCTCTTAAATAGACTGGGCCTCTTTTCTACTGGCTTAAAACGATATTGATCGGTGAATTAAATGTTTCCGTATTCTCAACGTTTTGATAACTGTATTTACTTAGCAGAGTTAAAAAAAATACTAAAACACGGCAAACGCAATACCATTTTAACACAGCAGAATAGAGGCCCAATATGTGGTAAAATAGAAATACCTAATAATAATATGATGTCCAGTTATTTATATAACACAAGCCCTTCTTCTAGTAGTTTTTCATTAGTTTAGTTATATACAATTTTATTTACAATACCCTGACTTGTGAATTAAAAAGCGAGAACGATCGTTATTTTTACAGTTATATAAATGTATGTTTGTTGTAATAAATTGGAGGGCTGTGTTAAATATACTAAACTATATTAGTGCGGGTTTTACTAGGGCTTCGATACGTGCAGCTTATCATTCCAAGACATCCGGAAGGGGTGGATCACTCATATAATTGGTGCTGTAAATCTTAGCCGACCGGCCGCGGACCAACTCAGGGAAATGAGAAAAACTGATAGCCATCAGTGGACTTCTTGAAATGTCTGTTTTTTAGCTGTGGATTTGGCTGCAAAACATATTTTCTTTGAAAAAGGTAGTTCTAGTTAATGTTGCAAATAATCAACGTTTATGAGAACTTATTCGATATTATATTTCTAAGTTTAATGTATTTAATTCCGTTTCGCAATCGCTGTAATGAGATTCAAGAATTGAGTTCATCAATTACTAGTATGAGGCATTAAAAAGTTTAACACATTTCCTGGACTATAATTATGGAAGCTATTTGTGCTATTGTAATAATACTTACGTCAATTTCTGGGACACCTTGTATAACCAAACTACGATGCATAGAATTTACATTGGAATTCGAGCAACATTTTTGAAAGTGTCTACAAAAATATTCGTCGCGTGTTAATACCATCAATTCTCAAAATCTCAAACTGTTGACTGTGCGAGTAAGCGATCGCGAAAACGATATATTTTGACCCAATTAGCGGCACCCGAAGAACTAAGCCAATTTCATTTACCAACAAATAAAAGTTAGGTAAAGGGCCGCAATCTATCTTTCTGTAAGTAAAGTTACTTTATCTATTTCCTGGCGACGCCAGCGGCATCGGAGGACGGAAATCGTCTCACGTCGCCCTGACGAAGGTCGGCGAGATCCAGGGCCTCCGCGCTGCATACTAACTAGCGCGACGAACGGTGAACTTCGGCCTCACTGCCAAACTATACGTGACAACAACGCTGTGTCAATTGCAGGCGACTTGTGACAACGGCTTGTATCACAGATACTCGGGACGCAGATGCGAATCGAAACTGAAAATAGAAGACAGCTTCGTAAGCGTGGAATTTGTTTCGTGTTATTGCGTTATTTCCGCTACGAGTTGATTTTTGATGTAGTGGTCCAATTACCACACAGTACACACACACACTACAGGGATGCAACTAAGTACATATATACATAACAGCACGCGAAAAATATTAAATATTGGAAGACAATCTCATACAAATTGACCTAGTCTCAAACTAAGCTCTAGGCTTGTACTATCGGTACACTAGGCAACGGTAAACATACTTATATTATAGAGAAATAAATACTTAGGGCCTTTTTAATAACCTGATCACAACTGTTATGCTCGTCTCAAAATGCATCAAAAATGACAGTATTTTTATGACTTGACGTTTTCTTGGACGTATTTTGTGGCGGGCGACTCAGATAAGATGAGTTTATTAACCTTTACGAGACGCCAACGACTCATATAATCAGCACCGCAGGTTCACCGTCAACAATGGATATATCTGTCATGGTTGTCTATGGGTAAAGTTGACATTATCTCTGGTGTTGAGCTGGCAATGGCGTGTGAGTGACAAATTTTGTATTTGACATGCCGTTGAAAAGGTTAATACATCCCTTAGATACGTGGGAAACACCCAACACTCAGAAATAAATACCACAGAATAGATAATGCAAATACTCGCGCTCATCACTCAAATATTTGCCCTGACTGTAAATCGAACCCGATACCTGAATGTACTAAATAAGCAATCACGTTTAATATGAGAACATGTATATATTTCCAATTTCATCGTATCTTGGTCTAGTAGTTTAGGCCGTGCGTTGTCCGTTAGTCAGTATGTAAAAAATGTATCAGCAAATAATTAATTTTAAGCCCTTTTATAAGAGCTGGCAAAAATCACTAGATAAATACGTAAACTGTAGTGTATGTAGGTAAATTGAAATAGTGCAACACAGGGTGATTTGAACTACCGTAAACTCGGGTTACTTTAGCCCTAGGGGGTAACATTGCCCACCCTTAAAACTATAAGTATTTTAGTGGTAATCATCTTCAATTTGACGACACGCTAGCTTAGTTGGTAGTGACCCTGCCTTCGAAGCTAGGGGTCCTGGGTTCAAATCCCGGTAAGGGCAGATATTTGTGTGATGAGCACGAGTATTTGTTCCTGAGTCTTGGATGTTTTCTATGTATTTAAGTATGTATTTCTCTATACAAGTAAGTTTATCGTTGTCTAGTACCCATATCACAAGCCTAGAGCTTAGTTTGGGACTAGGTCAATTTGTGTGTCATTGTCCTGTGATTTATTTATTATTAATTGGTTAAATATGTTTAGAACCATATAAGTAGCTTAGTCCTGATGTATCGTTTAACAAAATAATTAACTATTAAGGATGGTTTTTGGGGTGGGCAATGTTACCCTCTAGGGCTAAAATAACCCGAGTTTACGCTACTTAATGTATATCTTGTCACGAAATAAATAAAGCAACCTGTATCTTTTATTGTATTTTAGCATGCCAAGCTAACTAACGATTAGTTTAAGGAAATTGGTTTTTTAATAATAGTTGTGTAGATAATATATAAATACATACTGTTATAAGTCTAAAACGGGACTTATTCGCGTAAAAACCTCTTTCTTGAGTCTGCTTGGACTCGTGACCATGACCTTGAACCAACACGATCTAAACGTATGTTTGTATGTAAACACTTTATTGTACAAAACCCCGAAATTCAAATACAATATTTACAGAATAGGAGTGTACAAAGGCGAACTTATCACTTTAAATCATCTCTTCAAGATAACGTCGATGTATAGGTACCTATACTATATTATTTCTACGCGATTAGATAAGTCCCGTTTTAGATTTTTAACAGTATTGTGACAACATCGCGAAAGTTTTAATCAATACTTTATAGTTAGTTTCCTTCTATACCTAAGTATAAGAAACGTTTACAACAAGGTTATTACATCAAGTTTCTGTTAATCGTAGCCGAATCACTAAGTACTGTTCCTACCTTACCTTATACCTTAATGTTGATAAATGCCTACATAGAATTACGAGTATTAGGCAAAAAGTTGTGGATTTTTACAATTTAGAAAATGCTGTAGATTAATACTTCATGCTGTGTTTTAGAAGTAACAATGTAGAGACGGCAAGAAACTGGCAGATAAAAATTTATTTTCAACTCACGTTAAACATTCGCAATAAAAATATATCTTGTAAGGCCAAGGACACACAAATAGAAAATTATGACGATAGGTCTCGCGTCCCTAGGCTACAAACGTTTTGTTTTTATAGCATAGAGCGACGAAAAACAAACATTAAAGACCGACGGGTGGGTGGTTGACTTCGTGGAGAGATATCTATTCGCACAACGAGATACACATTACACACGTAATTTTATAAAGGGTTATCCAATATGGACGGGTCAATTTTGACAGGCTGTGGCGGCCATGTTGTTTTGGCGGCAAATCTCAAATCTGTTGTTTATTATTCAGTCAGTGATGATGTTACTCGTACACGATTAAGCAGCACGTCCGAATAATAAAAGTTCATTATCAAAAAGACGCTAACTGGGCATCGAAACGTTTGGAAGAGGACCCGAATTTTGGTCGTAAAATCATCTTTAGTGACGTGGCTCATTTTCTAATGGATGACTATGTTTACAAACAAAATTGTCGTATACGTGACGACGCCAAACCATACGAGGTTGACCAGGTGGCAATGTATGATCCACAACAAGTTACGTTTGTTGCAGATTTTGGGCCTGTTAGTTGCAGAATAGGCGTCATTGGTCCGTACTTTTTTGAAACGATGTTGGTGAGGCCATCACTGTCATCGACGAGCGCTAAAGGTCTGTGTTACCTATCCAATATTTTTTTGCCGGAATTGAACGTAATGGACGTGAGCGACATGTGGTCTTAGCAGGACGGTGTTCCGTGCCACACAGTGAACGCCATTATGGATATTCTGAATGAACGATTTGAGGGTAAGGTCATCTCTCGCAGAGGTGACGTGTATTCTTGTGGGGTTTTCTGAAGTCGCAGGTTTAAGCCGAAAGGCTGCAATCGACCGATGCCCTTAAAGACAATATATATTTAACTCAAGCCATTAATCAAATTCAGTCGGATCTTTGCCGCAGAGGCATTGAAAATTGGACCTCTCTAATCCGTGCCACCGCGAGAAGACCCGGCTGACATTTTAATGTGATAATCCATCCTTAATGAGCCTTTCAAATAAATAAAAAAATCGATTTATTCCATTTCAACATCAACGCCTTCCTATTGGAAAACCCTTTATTTCTCTACTCTACTACAGTAGTTTTACGGAGCATAAATATATTTAAAATAAATTAACCAAGATATTAGAATTGTTCTTAAATTTTTAAACATTTCAACCAACATAAACCCCGTCAGCTTTTTCAAGGCTAAGAAAGATTAAATTTTATAGTTAAAATAAAGACACCAAGGAAAGCAATTGCACTTTTCCTCAACAAAACTGGCGAAAACGAGGTAATCAACGTAATGTTTAATATAAACGGAATGAAACTTCAACTCCGTTTTATGTCAAGCATAATTTTATGAAAACAAATAAATCAGTACAAAGTCAAGCAGCGCGTTAGCGCGCGTAACGCTCGGTGCATTGTTTGTCTCCTGCATATTCATACCGCCCGAGGAATGTCCCAGCTATTTCCCTCATAAAAGAATATCCTTGAAGACTCCCGAGTAGAGTGCAGTGTACATTGAAATAAACTGCACTCTTTGTCATAAATTTCGATCTTGCACTTTGCAAATTCATTTGATAGCTGTCGCTAAAGCAGGAGAGAAATGCAAGGTAAATGTGCCTCAGGCTCTCTTGTTTACACAACAAAAAATATTTTATTTCACAATACCACACTACTACGATTAAAAATGAACAGATTAACAATTAATGGAACATGGTATATAAGGGGGTCTTACATACATATAGAGCAAACCCTTCCAGACAACCTTATTATTAGAGATGTCAAAAATATTTTATCTACGCTCATATCATTAGTACTCTAAAATGCGTTCAGAAAATGTCCAGCATTATTTGGAACAGCTGTCAAACCCAAGCGGGTCTATATTCTAGTATCCACAGATATTAAAACAGTTATCGATACAAAACGTCAATTCAGTATGTTTTCTAATATAAACCGCACGATATTTGATTTCGAATGTCATGAGAATGTCCCTATTCTCATGACATTCATTCGTTTGTCTATGATTTGAAAAAGGAGGATTGAAGGAGGATTGAATTGCCGCCATTATTGTTGTCTTTTTGTTTGTTAGTTTTCTGCTGTTACAAAAGTAGGATTGTGAAAAGTTGTTCGTTTGTTGTGTATATGTGTGTAAATAAAGTAGTGTATGCAACTGTACATAATTAGGCCTTAAAACACTCGTGAGTCCTACACTCGTGTTTAAAGTCCTCTCATTATGCATCAGTTTCATAAATTATAGTTACGAGTCGACTATGGGGCCAGTTCGGATTGTGGTCTCTAATTTTTAATCAAAGTCTATTTTTGTTAGACTAGCATCGGGTTTGAAGTTTGTTAAGGGCATTAGATAAGTATGCATGAATACTATTGTCATTTTCAGCGGCCTTGCATGATTTTCTTACAATGCCGCATTTACACTACTTCGTTCTCCTAATGCGGTCGCCACACTTGTTTCAAACTACTTCGGCCAACGAACGTTGTCTTCACAGTAGTCGGTTTGCCTACTGCGGTCACATAGGCGGTTGCAGCTGTGTTCTTTACACAGTTGCGATCTCCGTATTCAACATGCGGCCGACGACACGAAAAAATTAAGGCAAATACACCAACTGCCGCAACAACACGATGGAATGGATAAAATCTATCTATATCAGAATCCGAAACGAAATGCAAATTTACATCAAACGCAAACGTCCTTCGTTAGAGGAAGCCGAACTATGATGTTAGATTGCAAGAGACACGGAAGAGCTACATGCCTAACTGAATCTCAAGCTTAAGTAAGTTTGTTGGCGTAGATAGTCAGAGAAATACACGCTGAATAATTCTGCCAAGCGCAATTCAAACAGTTTTCGCCGCAAAGATATATACTCATATTTTTTATTCAGTTTATAACTAGAGGATTATTATAAGCTCGTTGTTTGTCAGTCAGTCACACGTATAAATAAAAAAAAAAACAGAAATAGGAGGTCATTGAAATACAATAAACTATATTAGACATGTCATTTTAGTGTAGTAAATTATTTATACATAGATAAATCTTGAAACCTTCGAATTTAAATAACTTTGTATGTAATTTTACCGAGGACATATGTATGACGGTTTCAAAGAAGACCCGTTGGTTACGTAAAATCAATATTATAATATTGAAATCTCATGGTTTTCCGAAAGTTTACTTTGCCTTCTGAATTCCGACCGGTGACTAGCATTAAAGCAAACAATTTCAAAACATAACAGAACAAAATGGAGATTATTCGATAGAAGATCAAAGCGCGTACCTACGTTCGTCGGGTACACGATTTGTTCGAAGGACCCGCAGCCAGAAATGGAAGCCCTATTATTTTGATGCCCTATTATTATCCGCAAGACGACATTTTAATTGGCTGTATATAAATGTTTGGTTCGGAGTAGAGAATCATGAAGATCAATGATCTAGTAGAGGTCGCAGGAATTAGAGAAATCAGCGTAGGTGGAGGGTCGTTGGAGCGATCCTCGGGCCGACTAATTGCAGAGTTCAACAACAATTAAACTGACGAATAGAAGTTTGACGGCTGTCAAAATGTATTGACTCCCAGCCGATAACCAATTAACAGTCTGTAAAGGACTTTACAGAACGGGCAGTGATATCCCCACCCACCAACATGAGGAAATGAAACATGTCTCAGTTATATCTTCTTGTCAGTTAATATGATCTTGGCAACATGATGTTTTTTTTACTATGACGACGATAGCCCTATGGGTTTTCTTGGGAAATCTTTAATGCGAAAATTTTAATTTCCATTAGGTTTTGTTTTATTTCTAAGCCCCATCGATTTTGCGGGTAATTTTTTTTTTTTTTTTATTCAGAAACAAACAGTCGTACATAAACATGAGCACATACAAAAGGAAACAGAAAATAGACCTATAGTTTCATAAAGGTACAAGTTAATACATGGCTAATACATTACACAAAGTTACTAGCAAGCATTGCAAACAAAGACGATTTAATCAATTGCAAAAAGCGCAAACAGATTTACAAGCAATAGAGGAAGGAATTTTACGTAATGAGAAAGGATAAATACTCGTATATATATATAAAATATGACGTCATGCATAAGGCATGGTACCTATGCATAAAAATACCAAGCAAAATAACAATTTAACCTAACATGCATAATTATAATGTTATAATTCTTTAAATAGTCAAAGACCACTCATTTAAATGCTTTTTTCAACTGAGTACATGTACAGTTGAAGATATCCATGTGTATAAGTTTCTCATTGTTATTAAATAATTTACAAGCACGCTTAACAAATACATTCCCGGCGTAACAAGTTCTACTGCGAGGAATACAGAAAAGGTATTTTTTGCGACATTGGCGCTCTCGTCTTCGCGGAACTCTAAAACTTACTTTTTGTAATAGAGAAGGGGCGGCTAGCTGAGAGTGAAATTTTGAAAAGTAAAACAGAGTCTACTGAATCACGGCGGTTGCTTAGTTTTTGCATGTTAAAACGGTTACATGTTTCCGTATAATCCGTATATGTTTGTCCAGTCCTAAAAGCCAGCGATTTAATAAATTTATTTTGTAGATTTTCAATTCTATTGCTATGAATAGCGTGAAAAGGTTTCCAGACTGAACATGCAAACTCTAGATGACTACGAACGAAGCTATTGTATAGGGTTTTATACGTTAAAGGATTTTTAAAAGGTTTACCTACTCGCAAAATGAAACCTAATTGTTTATATGATTTATTTAAAACTTTGTCGATATGGGGGATAAAACTAAGTTTACTATCCATTAGTATACCAAGATCACGAATTTCGATAACTCTTTTCAAAACGATACCTGAAATACTATAGTTGAAATTAATTATATTTTTCTTTTTTGTGAAAGTAATAACGTTACACTTGTCAAAGTTTAAAAATAAATGATTAGTATCGCAAAAGGCAACCAGATTGTTCAGGTCATCCTGTAGTTTAACACAGTCAGCTTCACTCTTAATAACCCTAAAGATTTTAGTATCATCCGCATACAGCAACAAGTTAGAATTCTTAACGTGGTTATGCATGTCGTTGATGTATAGCGTAAAAAGCAAAGGACCCAAATGGGAACCCTGAGGCACTCCAGAACTAATTGGCTTCCATTCTGACTGAAAACCTAGTAAAACTACGGACTGGACTCTGTTTTCAACGTAAGATTTGATCCAACGAAATAGATCACCATGTATACCTAGTTGCCAAAGCTTCGACAATAATGTATAATGACTAATTTTGTCGAAAGCTTTCGCAAAATCGGTGTAAATAGCGTCAACGCTAAAACCATCATCCATTGCACTAAAAATTACGTCGGTAAAGTTTAAAAGATTGCTATCAACAGATCTACCTTTGAAGAAACCATGCTGATTGGGTATAATGTGGCGACGCACGACACTAAAGAGTTGATTAGTAACTATCTTTTCTAATAACTTAGCACACACACACAACTTGGAGATCGGACGATATTTCTCAATATCGCGGCTGACTGTACCTTTAGAGATAGGGGTTACCCATGCCTGTTTCCAGATTTTAGGTACCTACATAGCCATCTTTAAGGGATTTGGTAAAGAGCATAGTGATAGGTGTTGTGAGAGACGAGCAACAGCTTTTAATTAATAGTGGGTGTAACCCATCTGGACCGGCGCCTTTGTGAACATTAACTGACCTTAAATATTTTTCAACAATGAATGGATTGATTTCTATTGAACCTAAATCAATCAACGGGTCAGATGGTGAATTTATTACTATATCATCAGGATTAATACTACTAGGCTGTTCGAAAACCGACTGAAAATAATTATTAAATAGATTACAAATTTGCTTGCCGTCAGAACTAACGATTCCTTTGTAACTCATGGATTGGGGAAGTTTATTTTTAGAAAATAATGATTTTACATAGGTCCAAAAAAAGTTAGGATGGGTTTTTATTTTGCTTTCAGAATAGGATATATAATTATTGTAACTAAAAGTTTGATAATCTAACGGATTGCCGTACAATTTCCATAGTTTGTGATATTTACGTTTGTCTCTTAATATCTTTTGCAAGGGTTTACTGTACCAAACGGGGACAGAAGACGATGATTGGCGAATACGACGGAGTGGGGCGTATTGACGAATAAGTTTATTTGTCAGATTATTGAATTTCGCTATACAGTCATCTGAATGTAAGTTATTAAAGAAATCGACCCAATTAATTGCAGAAAGTTCAGAGTTAATCATTTGAAAATTAGCTGAATGGATATTATACACAAAATGCATTGCAGGTGTCAAACAAGTTAGATGATCGAGTTTTAAATAAATGCAAAGCGATTTATGGTGTGCATCTTCGGGTGTAAGTGGATAATCGCAAACGGTTACACTACAATTATTATTACTAAATATTAAATCTAGAATGCGACCATTTGCATTGACAATTGAATTATATTGTTTAGTTCCGGTATATGATAAGAAATCTAGAATTAATCGGGTACCAAAACTACAAGATGTCGCCAAATGCATTTCAGAACCTGGGTTACGAGTCCAAACAGCTTCCGGTATATTGAAATCGCCTGTAATTAAAAATAAGTCTTCCGGTCTGTCTATAATAATTTGGCCTGCAAGGTCAGTAAAATCAGTCAGCGCTTCACGGTAATTTGGTCCGTGAGGTATATAAATGCAACAGATGTTTAAAAAACGAGATCGGTCATTACGAATACTCAGCGGCGATAAAGTATTGTCCTTATCAGTTAATAATGGCAGTGAAACCCAGATACAATCACACGAGGCTCGCGATGGAACAGGCCAGTCGCGGAGCAGCGGGCGGAGGCGCTCCAGTACCGCTATCGCCACGCCGCCGCCACGGGATGCACCACTATCGACGACTGACCGATCACAGCGAAAAACATTATAATTATTATCAAAATACTCTCGATCGAAAAAAATCTGCCGTAAGCCATGTTTCCGTTAAACAGATTCCGTAATACAGGTAAGTATATTGTATTTTTTTTTGGTCCTAATAAACATATTGACATATACCTGGCTAAATTAACTCTTTTACCTCCTGTTTCACAATCACCAAGTGAAGCATATCTGTCAAATAAATTTATCCCTATCCCTTCCTTACATTTGAAAATAGACAAAGAGAGGGCTATCTTTATTTGACAGATGAATTTACTTGATGATTGTGAAACTGGCCCTTACTCTAATTGCCTGTGATAGCATGCGATAAATTAGTGGGTAATATAAATTCTACACGGAGGAAGGTGGTAATAATGCTTCGCTTATGCCTATCTATACTAATATATAAAGCTGAAGAATTTGTTTGTTTGTTTGCTTTAATGCGCTAAACTCAGGAACTACAGAACAGAAATAGACGGAATTTGGTATGGTACCTCCACTAAGGTCCCGGGGAAGTACATAGGATACTTATCCCGGAACATTGAACAGGTCCCGAGGGAATAGCGATAAACTTTAGACATAATATAGACGACACTATCAAATTGTGATTTAATAGTGTCGTCTACATACACGACTACGTCTACAGACTGATAGAGTAGCGAAAAAGTAATACTACGCGCGAAGTCGCGGGCGTCTTCTAGTTTCTAGTATAAACTGTATGACTACATAATAAATACTATTACCCAAAAAGTTAAAATACAGATTGCAGCGCCATCTTACGTTAAGGTATCATAGTAGAAAATTCATACACTAAGATTAGCGGCTACCGATTTCGGTAGCTTACAGCTTTGGTTTAGAGTACCTTTCAATTAACAACACCATATGGGAATCATTTCTTGAAGCATCTAACGGGAGTTCGCTCCCAGGCGAGCTCTTTGGAGTGGTAATCCAACTTGGCCGCGAATCATCTGCAAGGACTACGTTATTCCCCTGATAAACTTCGCCGTACTCCTCCATACGACCGACCATCATAACTTAAGCATCACGCGCATCTTTGCGGATTAAAATATATAACTTATTAAATTACATACACTGTTTCATCCTGAAACTGTCTGATCCAGATAGATTGTGTATGTAGTTGATTGACGAATTAATTGATAGGCGAACATCTCAGGCGATCATAAATTTTGAAATTTTGAGTTTGCGTGAGGTTGAATGTCTACAAACTGCCGCCAAAGGAATGAACGACAAAAAAATTACCTTGATTATATGGGAGCAGTATTTGTTGTTATAGCGGCAATAGAAATACATAATTTGTGAAAATTTCAACTGTCTAGCTATGTCGGTTCTTGAGATACGGCCTGGTGACTGACAGACGGACGGACAGACAGCGAAGTCTTAGTAATAGGGTCCCGTTTTTACGATATGGCTATGGAACCCTAATAAAAATGCCTAATTATATGTTAATTATTGTATTATATGATAGGTAAATTAATAAACGTTAACTTTGTCAGTTTTGTGACGAAAATTTGCCACACATTTATATGGCGAATTTCGTCACAAAACTGTCAAAAATTAACGTTTCTTTATTTTCCTTAACTAGGGTACATTCCATTTTGAAAATGCTCAAAAACAAGGCAATTTATTACTTATTCTCATTGGTTTACGCATATCTGACCTTTACTTATTCGTTTTGTTTGAAGTCGTTGAATTGTTTGTTATACAAACTTAACAAAATAGTTTAAAGAAAGTTTGTGATCTTTCTTGCAGTTCAATGTTGAACTTGCTATTGCTGTCATCACATGACAGAGTTGTGTGCGTAACCTCAACTCTCGTGGAACTACCTATACTTAAAAACATAATTTTCGAAATTGACTCATTATTCAGTGCTACCACTGCAGCAACAATGAATTGTACGCAATGCGAAGTATCAAGCATTCCTCAGTGGCTATACATATAATTATCTCGTTCCTAGGTTGCGTTCTCGGAGCGGGTGTCCGGGTGCAGATTGAAAAGTAAACGGATTTGCGGAATGTTTGTTTTCAGCTTACGCCTCACAACATCGCACTGTCCTAAAGCCGTCCCCTGACGGCGGCGCTTTGCATATCCTCAGGGTATAATCAAGTGTTGGTCTAGACTGTTTTCTATTTATCGTGTAAAAGTTTGGTTTGTGTTTAAGTGAATCTAGTAACTTTATAGTGGGTAAACGTTTTAATTAGGAAGGTTAATATAATACGGTGTATGCTGCACTAGTGTGGGTAGTTAATTTAAAAGGCTTTTAAAGCTATAAAAGTACGGGGCAAATGCTATGGGTGTTGAAACACATTAATCGTGTCAAAAGTTGTGACATCGTATCCGCTCCTTAATAATGATTTATATTTCATTGCCATCTTACACGTCGTAACTAAACACTTTTATTTGCGAATGCTGATATTAACAATTAGCTTTTTCCCGTGATTTTGTCCGCGTACAAGTCGTTTATCGCTGCTCCCTCGGGAACTGTACATTTTTCCGGGATAAAAACTGTCCTATGTCGTTTCCGGGACTCGAAATATTTCCATGCCGAATTAAATTGCATCTAAATCTGTTCGTCGTGTCGTGAAGGGATATGAGGCAGACAGGGGGAAAAAGATTTTGGGGAGAAGAGGGTTGTGAAGTCAATTCAGGTTTTACGCTGCTCGTGGGGTCAAACTAGCTGTGTGAGAATTGTCGTTGTCTACGTACCACGCGGGTGCGGCGTGCGTAAGGCAGGGTCTAACGTAGGTCTTGTAGACCCTGAGCTTCAGACACAGAGGGAGGCTGGAGTAGAGCACTGGACGAAGGAGCGCTCGAGCGGTTCTTGAGGGGGCGATGACGGTTTTGGTGTGAGGATCCATGACCCATGGTGAGTCTCCTGTCAATATTGATCCTTAGGTATTTTACAACCTGGGCCCAAGCGGCGCGGCTCCTGCTCACTAAGATCGCATGTGTCTTTGCGACATTAACGGTTAGCCTTAACCTGGCTAGCCAAACAAGGCCTCTATTCTACTGCGTTATAACAATATCGCGTTTGACGTGTTTTAGAATCGTTTATATGACTCGGCCGCCATTATTGCAAATGACATAAGATTTATCAAAACGTTTATAATACGGAAACACGTCAAAGACGATATCGTTATTACCGTGTAGAATCCTAGCCCTTTTGTATGTAGTAGGGCATCGAGTTGACGTTGCAGCTTGACGATGCACTAAAGCGCCATCTATTAAGACGTTTTGTTACTAAAATAAATATTACAATGGGCGCTAGATGGCGGTAAAAGTCCCCTTTGTTTTTCGGTCGCCTTCACTTTAATTTCACATTAAAGCATTTAAAGAGTTATAAATGATTGGTATTCGTGTTTCTTTGAAACAATGTTACTTATAAAGTGCATTATGGCTGCAATTATATGCCTAATATTGTGGCTTTCTATCATTTTAGTTTCATTCATATTTCATTCGTCATTGTGAGATAGCGTTATTAGTCAGTTTTAAGTTCAACATTAGTATAGGTTGTTATTATAAACAGCCTGTTTCATGCTTTTGAGTTTAAATTGATAAAAACCGTGAATTTCGTTCGAAAATAAGAGATTATTAACCATACGGCGATATTTTTCATCGTATACGGCTATAATATTGATTGATCTGATCACCGAAAGCGCCTTGAAGAAATGCCTATAAATAAACTTATTCGATAATTTTGAAGGATTATGGGCTTGAGTCACAAAATCCTGACACACCTGTAGTTTTATTATTACTTCTTAAGAGTATTTTCACTAAGTGTCAATTAACGTTGTACAATCCGGTAACTTTTTTCCATACAAAATTAACCCCTTTTACCCCCCTTATAAGCACAAAGGAAGCTTAAACAATGATCAGGGTCTTAATGTATACATATGAACAGTGATCAATTTCATGTAAATCTGTCCAGTACATTTCGAGTTAAAAGAGCACAACCAGACGGACAGACAGACAGAAAACAATTCTAAAAATCATTGTTTCGGGTTCAGTATCATTTTTAGTAAAGCGTACCGAGAAATAGTTAAGACCTCTTTTGAATGAGTTTGATTTAAATCGATGACTTTGAAAAGGCTCCCTTAACAACTAAGTCAATGTTTACTTCCGTCTTCTTCTTGTTTGTTTCTTCTATTCCCTGTTCATTTATAATTGTGTTGATTCCGTCCGACTGGCACTAATTCTCTCGGTGCATAATTCATAGCACAAGGCACTCCAATTAGACACTTCAAACTTCTCTATCTGGCAGACTTGCGCTAAAACATGGCGGTGGTGCAACATTTAGCGAAACTATTGTTCTTTGGTGATTCGAACTTCCATGCACTAAGTCGAAACAAGTCAATTTACAGTAATAAATTTAGCAAACTTCTCTCAAGGGATGCCGGTTGCAGTAGTCTGTTTATTGCAGTTTCTGAGTACATGCCTGGTATGTTCGAATTGCATACAACTGCTGATTAGTGGTAGTGAAACATACAACACAAGTCAGTACCTTTTTCTCATATAGCTGGAATTTTAAATAAAATTGCACGAAGTATATATCCGTGCATGGCGTCAATAAGTTGATAAGTCGAGATGAAAAGTTACTGAAATTTGTATTTAGAACAAATTGCATATAGTTCAAATTACTTCATTGTTTTTCAACGAGTTATCAACATATTCACGCCCGCCACGGATATTTTCCGCCATCGTTAAACGGGCAAAGTGTGGCTTTGAGGGCAAATCAGATCAACTTATTGACGCCATGCACGGATATATCCGTGCATGGCGTCAATAAGTTGATAAGTCGAGATGAAAAGTTACTGAAATTTGTATTTAGAACAAATTGCATATAGTTCAAATTACTTCATTGTTTTTCAACGAGTTATCAACATATTCACGCCCGCCACGGATATTTTCCGCCATCGTTAAACGGGCAAAGTGTGGCTTTGAGGGCAAATCAGATCACGCCTAGTGGCTCTGCCCCCGCAGGCACACACCCGATCTGCAGCGCAAATATTCACCTAATCAGGCAGTTATTGATTTACACTCGAGATCTAGCTGGCGAAGTCGCGTTGCATAAAAATGCAAAAAAACGAGTTTTGTAGAAGAAGTAGGGTATGCTGTAATGGGGGTAAGATAAAAGACTTTGTGGGAGTTCATTAGTTTAATAATTATGAAGATTTATTCATTAATTGAGATAGCTTATTACTAGGATTAACAAATAGGGTACCTACTTTTCATCCCGGAAAATTTAAAATTTCCCGTGGGATTTAAGATAATCAAAATGTATGCAGACTTAGTTGCGGGCGGAAGCTAGTTTATTATATACAAAAACCTTCCGAGAAAGATTATCTTACTGACGGTAAAAACAGCATCAACATGCTTGGTTAGATTATTGAATGATCAATGTAATGTTACATCATAAATTACATTGAAGTTTAGAAGGAGTTAGCGGATATACAGACAGACACTACCCTCACTATGTATGTCGACTATCCTCGTACAGTTTCCTCGTTCATGGTCGGGATAACTGGAAGAGATCCCTTAAAGGGATAAGGTCGCCATTGTACATGTTAATCTTAAGTTTATGTATGAAATTTCTTGTTATTGTTATTTTTTCTTTGTGCAATAAAGAGTTTACATACATACGTACACGGATAGCGACTTGTATATAATAAAGATGAAGAAGAAGTTCAGACAAACAAATGATATCTGAACCGCTATGACCCTGTGTCATAGTGATGTCCTCAATCAAATCCTAAGAAACATCTAAAAAACCTTTTTTGTTTTGACTTACTCACTTGACGTATACATATAGTAGTATAGCGCCATATAAAATAAATCCATTTGTTTGAATTTTGTTTGACTGAATATTACCCGATGATCTAACGATGAACAAAATATATCGAGAGAAAATCTGCACATTGGAACAGCTGAGTAGTTTCTACAGGGGCGAAGTGTCTCCGCATGGTAAGATAATATTAATATAGAAGTCACGTTTCCCACTCAGATATCCATATATACGCCGAGTGAGTTTTAAACTAGAACGCATGTATCTTTAAGGGGGTTCCTTCCTGGTTTGCGATTCATTTACTTTGAGCACAGTTTGCGGCACGGGTTCCGCTTCCGGCGTCCGGAGACGCGCCGCAGACGGCCGCGAGCAAACAACCACCATTACTCATTTAAAGCTAAACTTATGAAATATTACTTATTATTATTGCTTTTTACCCCACTGCGTCAGAAGCCCACAACAATCGCAATATTATTAGTTTTGTTAGTTATCGATCGTGTTATCATTTAGGTCCTTAAACTGATCCATTAATATTGTCCAAATTGACAAGGAGTCGAGATTTTTGTTTCATATCCATGTATAGGTGAAAAACTTAAGTAAAGGACCAGGGCCTCTATTCTACTGCGTTATAACGATATCGCGTTTGACGTGTTTTAGAATCGTTTATGTCACAGTCGCCATTATTGTAAATAAATAAATAAATAAATCACAGGACAATGTCACACAAATTAATCTAGTCCCAAACTAAGCTCTAGGCTTGTACTATGGGTACTAGACAACGATAAACTTACTTATATATAGAAATATATACTTAAATACATAGAAAACATCCAAGACTCAGGAACAAATACTCGTGCTCATCACACAAATATCTGCCTTACTGGGATTTGAACCCAGGACCCCTAGCTTCGTTGGTCACTACCAACTAGGCTAGCGTGTCGTCGTAAATGACATAAGAGTTATCAAAACGTTGACAATACGGAAACAGGTCAAAAACGATATCGTTATTACCGTGTAGAGTTCCAGCCCTGCCCTGTTGTATGTAGTTGTGTACAAAAATAATAAGGAACTTATGTCAACTTTCAAATATAGAATGTCAAACGGTCTATACAGATGTGTTACAACTACATACAACAGGTCCTTTACTTCAGTTTTTCACCTATAGGTACTGAAAATAGCAAGCGCGAAAAGTTTTATAGAGCTAACATTGAAAATTAACACGGGCAAAGCAATGGCTACCGTATACTCGTATAATCATCGCCATACCAAGACGAACCTGTTTGGACAAAGACGAACTTTAACATCCCTACCTTGAAAAGGTAACACTTCTTTTTGTTGGGTTCGTGCAACGCATATAGCTAAATTTGCATATTCTATAGAGACTCAATACAATTCTTATTTAAAACTAAAGACTATCCTTAGTTACTTGAATTATTCTTTTAAGGGCCCTGTACAAAAAGTGTATGGGAACAGAAGAGTTAAAACCCCAGCATCATGATCGGTCCCGTCGATAAATCGGCTCCCTCGGGACCTGCGACGCAAAGTTCTCAAAGGTTAGGGTCGACTTCAAAACACAATTGTTTTTCTTAACTAAAGAACACGCTTTTTTTGTTCAGGTCTAACGAGGCATTGCAAAAGGTTTTCGAATAGTTATGTCACCAGTAGACGAGTGTCGAATAGTTTTTTTAGATGCTTGCGTAAGTGTTTAAGATGGTGGTTTTTACCTGAACCCTGGTGTCTACCATAAACTTGACACAGAGTCTAAGTAGAGTAGGCATCTATTCCTATGGAAGTTTAAATGCTTCGATACTTAAGTCTGACTCGTGTTTGACCGAATATTAATTTAGTATACAGCAAAGAGAAACGCCAGCAATCGATATTTTCCGTCGGGTTAAGGTCACTTACGGCTGATACACGAATGTTCATATTGCTTATGCCAACGTCATAATCCTCAGAGCTGCGGCACATTCAAGTCGCCGAAGGTCATCAACGTAATGCGCAATCACTTATTCAGAAGCCGTGAATGGCTCTTTTCATAAGCGATTGATTGGCGGTAAAAGCGGCCTGTGATGAAAACGCTTACCCAGCCGTTTGTAGATGCATTAAAACCACGTTCGCCAGTCGTTTCACATCCTGTTTGATTAGCTGGATCGTACTGTTTATTTCTATAATTAAATTTAATGAAGTAGCCAGTGTAAAAAGTGGTTATTTATATTTGCTTAATAAAATAAATAGGAAGGACCTATTTATTATTATTATTATTATTATTATTTTATTTTGGACAGGCAGTTGACATTGATATGTCCAAATCACTGTTCACTTAGTATGATTGTCAAAGTTATTTTTAAACTGGTTAACACGACATCAGAGGGTAATTTGTTCCACATTTTTACTATCCTGGGGGGTTATTATGACATAACTATGCAGCTCTGTTTACGCTCAGAGAAAAGGACAGAGCTATATAACTGCCATAGCTCTGTCCTTTACGCTCACCGTAAAATTAACTGCAAAGCTAGCTCATAATAACCCCTCTGTTTGCTATAAAGCTTTTGCCGATATTTGTATAGTGTTTTTTTTTGCGAGTTTAAACTGGTGTCCTCCTGTGCGTGTGTTGGTGTTACGAGTAAACAAGTCATTCAATTCAGGACAGTCATAGAAGCCGTTTAGAATTTTGAAGGTTTCAATCATGTCTCCACGCTCAAGTCTCTTTTGGATGTCAAGTTCAGTTTCTTTAATCTTTCCTCATATGGCAATGATTTTAAATTTGTGGGAATTTTGGTGAATCTACGCTGGACTCTTTCTATAATGTCTATGTCTTTCTTAAAGTATAGGTTCCAGATTTGGAATCCGTATTCAAGGATTGGTCTAATGTAAGGTTTATAGATCTTAAGCATTGTTTCAGGCGTGAGAATTCGAAATGCCTTTCTAAATATATAGATCATAGAGTTTTTTTCACCATTTGTGATATATGAGGTTCCCACTTGAGGTTGTCGGAGATAAGGACTCCCAAGTCTTTTTGTGTAGAGGTTCCTGCTAGTTTGTTATTATAGTTATAGTTAAAATATGGTAGCTTCGGATTCTTTTTACCCATATAAAGTACTGTGCATTTAGTTTATTTAAGTCGTTAATTAAAACAAATATTTAAATTCAGTACTGATGGAGGTACATTCTGAAAAGGAAACCAACTAAAAACAGGTTCCGTCGTTATGAGCTGAACTATCACTAATTTGGTTCAAATACAACCACTGGATGATTTGCAACAAATAATTTAGGTAAGTTACTCACTAATTACCTAATTAGTCGACCATTGATTGTTTGAACATAAATCAAATAACAATGTGTGTGTGTATACCCAGACAATTTGCCATAACACGCTCTAGTGAGCTCAAACGTTAATACACCTCGCGAAAGTGATTCATCACGGCATGACGGTGTTGTTTCTAAGATGAGTAACAGGATAACTTAAATGACAAAGTTGTGTGTAAAGCGGCACCACTATCATGACTTGCCACTTGTCAGTCAAACTCGTTGTTTAAAGTTGTTCGCGGTTTCTTGCGACTTTCACCAGACAACAAAGGCGTTGCAGACGTCGAAACTTCCACGAGCTCCACGTCGCGGCGACGGCTTGCATGGCCGACGGTAAACACAAAATACTGGCGAAATACCGTGGAATATATTTAATTAAATTTCTTTACTGCTTTTAAGCGAACAGTTATTTCTGTTGTAATATGAAACAAATACCTTTTGTTCTGTAGGTATGTAGTAACCAACTAAGATGCATGTAATAAATAATGTTATCCATTATATACATAGCATCACGTCTTCATTTCCAGAGTGGGGTAGGCAGAGCTACAGAAATACCAACAAAAAGACATGTTAATAATTCTGTAACCACATTTTGCACAAGTAGGCTGAGATGTTCACTAGTGTATTAGTGGCAGGTTGCAAACCCATCGCCTAACAATACTACATTATTTACTTTGCCTTTATTCCCTTAGTCGCCTCTTACGACGTCCACGGGAAGACATGAAGTGGCACTATTCTAACCCGGAAACCACACGGGGCCTCGGATACCACACCATCACCATGATATCCATTTATTTGATTAAAAACTAAACACCTGTATTTCCTATTAAATATTATTACGTATTTACCTGATATAGGTGAAAAATTTAAGTAAAGGAGTGTATGTAGTTTAACTTTTTACGTATACCTACTTATTTTTATTTATGAACGGTTACTTAACTACTCGTACAACTAAAACACAATTCGACAACACGTTGGCCTAGTTGGGAGTGACCCTGCCTGCGAAGCCAGCGGTCCTGGGTTCAAATCCCGGTAAGGGCAGATATCTGTGTGATAAGCGCGAAGTCTTGGATGTTTTCTTTATTATATTTAAGTATGTATTTTTGTATTTAAGTATGTTTATCGTTGTCTAGTACCCATAGTACAAGCCTAGAGCTTAGTTTGGAACAAGGACAATTTGTGTGAAATTGTCCACTGATACTCGTACTCGTAATTAAAAAACAAACCCTTAACTAAGTTAAACTTAGTTGCTTCTTTCTATTTATTACATTAAAGATAAGGTCATATTTTAGACAGTTCTTATATTTTCACACGTATTACATATAAATAAATCTGAAGCTACCAGATTTCAAAGTGCCATTAACCATAATTACGTTTGAAAATTGGCAGATTTATAATTAATTAATTTTGTTTCTTGGCAGGGTTCTTAGCGCTAATTCTGCGGTTGTTCAGGAGGTCCAAATTTAAATATTTATTTTGAAATGA
>OX438781.1:8944829-9148282 GCA_949316455.1 Acleris holmiana | reverse complement strand
GTGTGGCTGTCACCAGTTCTCCGCTAGTCGAGTTGAGAATGCCATTAGGCATTGAGGTCACCATTTGTTGTCTTTATTACTTATTTAAGTGCATACATTTTTTTTGGGAATAGTCAATTTTATTATAAAAACGATACAAAAACATTTTTAAAATCACAAACAGCCTCAGCAGTGTGGCAAGCGTGCGCCATAATCGAAGCCAAATAATTTACTACATAATTTTATTAATTATATATGCATGCATGGTGCGAATAAAGTAAAATAAATAAACATTATTTTAGTGTAAACCAATGAAATATGTTTTATTGTCTTTATTTTAATTGTATCCTATATAGTTCTTAGTTAACCATATTAGCACCATTACTGAGGCTTTGTTCTACTCCGTGAAACCTAATTGCTGTTGATAGCTCTTATTTATTTGACAGTAGGTAATGGCCGCCGAGTTAAAACAATACGATAGCAATACTCTATTCTAATCGGTGAAAACTAATTGCTTTTGATAGCTATTATTTACTCGACAGTAATGTCAGCCTAGTTAAAATCAATATAACAAAGGTATTATGGTGTTTTGATTAAATTGGGTACGTTAATAACATCGTAGTATACTAGTAGGGTATTATTGGGGATTCTGGATCATTTGTCCTCGCTGCGCTCGGATGATCCAGAATCCCCAATAATGATCCAGGATCCCCAATAGTTTCCATCGATCAGTGATTCAGAATTCCATAAACTCAACAGGTAGTGACCTAACGAATGACCTGTCAATCCTTCAATGGTAAATTTGCATATCCTCGCCTCGTTCATTCGACTGATACTGTCGAAATGTAGATACAAAAATGTCTATAACAAAATATTTTGTAAATAGAAGCAAAACCGGAGTGCCGTATAATTCAATTTTATATTACTTATATTTTTGTTTACGGCACTCCGGTTTATTTTTCATAAATTTATTTCTTTGTTTAGTCATCTTTGTTTATTCATCTTTGTTCCTGTTAACACTTTCCACACAACCATTGCTGTACTAATGTTATAGGATAGTCCCGCTAACAGTTTTCTGGAGTGGCCAATTCCATACTAATTGTTTAAGGACAAGGTGGTCTTTCGATACTAGAACGCTGATCTATATATGCGAGCGATCGTAAAAACTTTGATAGCACGATTTAAAATAAATTCTCCATGTTTGCTCTCTTTCAGCCATTTTCATGATATACTCGTATGTAGCCCCATTATCCTTCTTAACCTTACTTTTGGTTTGATTAAATTTTATTAAAATTGACATTAGTAATTGACGTTGTCGTAATTCAATAAGTAAATACTATTTGATTTGAGAACTCAGGGTTAATTACCTTTATAAGATAATAAATAAAAAGAATTTATAAAACATGTTTATTTAAACACCATTTTCTTAAACAAGTTACATTTCTTAGCGCGCATACAGTTGGATGATATATACAGTTAAACACATCACTTGACAATCTATATTCTTCGTACAAACTTAACAATTTAGGACAGTTCATATCTTCCAGGTTAATAACATCATTATGATCTAAAATAGTTTTAAGCCAGGTAACTTTTTCCAGACCCTTACATAAAATCGTCTTATCAATCAGAAACTCTTGGATATACATTAAATATTTTTCGTAAGGTATAAATCCATCATTCCAATTAATTTTTCTGTTTCTCTGTATCCACGATACTTGTTTACGTTCGGTTGGAGAGAGATTGTGCAGTGGGCAAGGTGGTAGAATAAGTAGGTGTAGTAATTGTTCATTAACAGCTATTGCAACTTCTTTGACAATGAATGAATTGTTGTCCGTTTTAAACCCCTGCACATCAACTATTGCTGTCGACATCATGTCAACTTTCTAACAATATTACTCAAAGGTCTGTACTCCACCAAACGATCGTTAATAATCAAACAGTAAGCACTAGTGTTATCCGGCAAATCCTTTTCTGTTTCGATTTCTAAACGAACGTCAACAGGTCCAGTTTTTAAATGCTCATTTTGCCTCGAACAATCAATCACATATAATGGAGCTTTTTCCTTAAATTGTATAAGATCAAGCAGCGGATCTATAGGAAGGTTATAATACGACTGACGAAATCTCGCATACATATCGTATAATATACTGTATTTGTACTCATCAAATTTCAAGTTAAGACTATCGTATGGATAATAGTATGAATTTAAAAATAAAGTCACATTTTTAAGATTACAATGATCAAATACAGCGCTATCGTTTAATTTGTTATTTTTTCTATTAGTTTGCAATCCAAAAATTACATATCGAGGCTTTTCTAGTTGCGAAGTGGTTTTTATAGACCATGTATGTTTGGTTGTTTTTGGTAATAATGGATATTCATATAAATCCCAATTTCTAAACGCTATTTGCATAGGTTTATCTTTTTCTAAATGTTTAAGCAATGCAAGCCTTTGATGATCTGAAACTTTAACATGCGGCATGCGCCATTGAACTTTATTTACCTTAACTTCCACTGAATCATCTTTTTCGGTTACAACACCATTAAGATTTGTACTACTTCTATTTAGTATTAGTTCATGTTTACTATTAATAACTATTTTCTTGTAATCCTCCGCAAAACCTAATAGTTTATTAAGTGGTAAAAGAATACTAAATCTTCCACTGTGATCATCAAATCCGTCCACGTTCCAACCCCACATTGCAGCAGCTTTACTTTCTCCACCATTCATTGAGACTAAAGATTTCATTGTAGTAGTGATTCCAACATTTCTAATTCGATCTATTTCAATCCCATTCATTTCATATCTAATATCTTGAAAAAGAAATGATATAGCGTTATTTGTCAACTTAACATTTTTCACTTTTTTTACACCACTCACGTCTTTAGCTGTTATAGAAAAATATCCTTCTATGTATAACGCGCTAGCTGAAGGTAATACGTATATATCTTGCTGATGGATAGGTATTCGTATTTCATCATTTTCATTAAAACTGTTATTGTATGGGTTATAAGTATGGATTTCATAACTTTCAATTGAATTGTCGAATTGCGGATCGTCGGTTATATGGAGGATGCTCATATTTTTAATCCAAGAGCGCGAAGAAACTCTTTATTACTTTTTGTTATTGCTACAACCTTTTTGCGTCTAGTTCGTCTGACGTTGCGCTTGACAGTGGAGTTAGAACGACTTTGTCTTTGTATTTTGTTACAGATATCATCGTTAAAAATTATCATTTTGACTTTCGCAAGTGAAGACTTATATTAATATTTTCGTTATTAAAATTAATTAGATTTCCCTGTATATCTAATATTTTCACCGTAATTGACGAAATATGTTTCTTCTTTAGAGGAAAATATATTATATTTTTAGGTACTTCAATTACTTGATATCCGGGCGGACTGTTAAGCACGAATTCATGAATTATATGTGTAGGCAAACCGTTCGTATAGGAACCTTGGACAAGATCACATTCGATCCGTATCACAGACGCAGCAATAATGCATACAGGGTTGACTGATTCATGCCATTTATTTGGATCCAACATCTCTGAGAACCCTAATAATGCACCTACACTATTTTTTACCTTAAAATTAATCGGTTCGCTGCAAAAAATTGAACATTTAGAAGTATTGTTGTTAGGAACGATTTTAAACTGACAATTGTTCATATTACTTTTTAAATATTCATATAAATCAGACAGGTCATATGCGCCGCAAGGAATTTTAATATCCTTCTGTTTACCGTAAGCGAATACATTGTTGCTGTCAGTAATATTAGGTATTGAATTAAATGTTGAAAAATACAGTAAGCCGCACTCGTAATCGTCTTCTAATATTAAATGAGTATTTAATTCTGATCGAAGAATGGATTCATTTCCAGTGATTGTGAATGTAATAGACATTGTTATTGACTAAAATGTTTTTTGAAAGTGTAAGCTATTTATGAAGATCCCAAAATGAGTTTAAAAAGTCTATACACAAGTGGCCGCAAATGAAAGGATGAGTTTTTTGCTTGTTAACGTAATTATAAAAAATATTTAAGCCAACATATTTTAAAAATTCTTCAGGTGGTTTTAAATTACCATAACTGTCGAAATATTCGATATAATTATTAAATTTTGCATAGGCTACCCAATGAGTGCCAGAATTCCGGGAACTATCAAGATTAATAATTCCGCATTCTTTTTTTAATGGACGTTTTGGCAACTGATCTCGCATGAAAACTCCTCGAAAATTGGGAATTTCTTTGCAATATTCGAGAATGTCGATGTTAGTTAACGCTCGTTTAGGTAGCCTCTGCATTAGTTTTTTTTATTTTTAAAATAAATTCCTAATCCATTCTTGTGCTCTTTGAGATGCAACCCTCTTCCTAAATTTAATTCTTCCATTTTTTGATTGTGCCTCTTGAGTTCTTGAAAACGTTGTTTAGCAGACTTAATAGCTTCTACCGCTCTAGCAATACCAGCTGCGCCACCTGCTAAACCACCTGCAGCAGACAATCCGGCAAAAATGGGTATTAGGGGCAAAACTCCTCCAACTTTTGGCACAGGTATCACCCGGGGAATGTTTACTGAAGTATCTGAATCCCTCGTCAATTCTCGTGCAACAGCAACTGCTAACTCAATAGCCGCTTTTTTACATGTAGGTTTTAACTTTTTAATATGTTTTTTTGTAAGAGAAACAATATTTTTGAAAGTGTTTTTAAAACCAGCGCCAGACTTGGCTTTCTGTGAGGGAGTGAACACAATTTTTTTCTTGTTTTTTCCATTCGATTTAGGTTTTGACCCTACCATTTTTGTTGAATTGTAAATAAATTATTAATAAATAAGTTATTTTTTGTTTCGATGAAATACTCTGTCCAGTTTCAAGTGCGCAATTAAAATGCGCTTAAACTATGATGTTTGCTGCTTATAAGATTTCTGTTTTATCAATCCAACTATTTTCTTGCGAAGGTAGACCTAACCATTTTACATATAATTTTCGACCATTTTTCTTCAATACTTTTTCTACAAGATAAATGTTCTTATATTTAGGTTTTTGCAATTCGTGAGCATAAAATGATCCTAAGATGGGTCGATGTCTAGCATCTTCTATGATAAACGTTATTGGGTTTGTGTTTTGTACTTTCGTAATAGTAAATATTTCAGTTGACCAATTGGGAGTATATCCTTTTTCAAATGTTCCTTTATATTTGCTTATACGAACGGAATCTCCGACTGCAAATTTATTTTTTTCCTTTGTTGAACTCCTCTTTGATAAAAGCTTTTTATATTTCTGTAATACAGCATCCTTATTATTTTCACTGACTTCAATTGGTTTAAGAGCTATTGTTCTATGTATCGTATTATTATATTCATTAATTGCTTCCGAAAGTGTGTTTCCTATCCATTTATAGTTTCCTTTTAAACTAAATTGCTTGTACAATTTATTCTTAAAAGTCCTTATGAATCTTTCCACTATAGATGCTTTTTTAGTAGAGTATGTAGAGTAATGGTTTATTTTATGTAACTCAAGTAATGATTTTATTTTTTTATTATAGAATTCAGTTCCTAAATCAGTTTGCAAGTTTTTGGGTATTCGATTTTTTTGGAACAAATCACAAAAAGCTTGAGTTATATATTCCTTACTCTTTTTTTTTAATGGATATACCCACGCATACTTAGAAAAAGTATCAATAATGGCTAAAATATATTTAAACTGTAAATTATTGTTTGAAACAGATTGCATATCAATAAGATCAGCTTGCCATAAATCATCTATATCTTTCATCACTACATGTCTTCGAGGAAAGTTTTTCCGCGCTTGTTTATGTATTTCGTTTACTACGATTGCTTTACTCATTTCTTGTATTTGTTCTTAAATGAAACTGTTTCAATACTTTGTTGCAGGCTATTTACTTCTGTCTCTAGCTGAGCTAATGTTTGATTAATTAATTTTATTTTATTAAACAATTTATCTGCAGTATTGTCAACATACTGTTTTGTGGCGCAGTCCTCTGGATCGACAGGCTTTCCAATATGTTTAATTATCTTATTTTTTGCATCAAAACAATCGGTAACGTTTATGAAAGCCAAGGGAGGTTCATTAAAATTATTCATTTTATGCTTTTTTAACACATGGTGTCCAAACTTATCTACATTCATGTTCAACCAACACAATGAGACTGAATCAACAGTTGGTTCTGAAGTCTTTTTATTCCTTAATGATGTCTGCTTCTTTTAGTTCTTCTATAATCGAAATTATTTCGTTATCATGGTTAGTGTTGCCAGCATCTTTAGAAGCAATTAAAATTTTTAAACGTTCAATCAACTCATTAGGATCATCCCAATATACAAAATCCGTATTTGAATTATATTTTTTTAAGGAAGGCAGATTACCACCTTGCTTTGCCGTGCTGGATTCTTGAAATAGGGGTTTAATAATTTGACAGTATTTCATTCCTGAATTACCTTGTATCTGACCTTGAGGACTAAAACCTCTCTTATGGACATTAGTGTGCACCAAAATATCTTTATAGGTTATTTTATCCTTTTCATTTATTTTGTCGCAATTCGGTTTACTTTGAAATAAAAGCTCTTTTAAACCCGGCGTTAGTTCATAACTTTTATCATTTACATTAATCGTAGATATTTTATTAGGAGAATTCTCCCCATAAGATTTAAGCGTTGCAGGTGAATTTCCTATCATAAGTGTTTCACCGTCATGTCTTACTCCAAAGGCAACATTAAAAGGTTTATTTGGGACTTGCAAATAAGAATCGACATCCTCAAAGCTTTTTACTTTTGCCACATTATTTTCCATTTTCGTAGGAGTTTTTATTTCAAGTATGTTGGGAATATTTATTTTATCCTTTTTGATACAATCCGCGTTTACATCATTTGATAATATATTTTTGTTATTATGCTTATTTTCATTATAAGATGTTATTTGCTTAGGAGAATTATGAAGAAACATCATGGTTTCTAGCGGATCGGTTAATGGTTTCAAAATCTTCTTATTTTTTAATTCTAAATCATCCTCCTCTTGCTGCATCTTCTTTAACTTATTTTTAATATTCTTTACAGATTTAATTAATTGTGTTTTTATGTCTGTCTCCATGGCAAATCAATAACGCGGTCTAAAAAGACCCCCGATGTTTCTTATTGTTATAAGTAAAGTGATTTTATTTTAGTCATCATTTATATTTATTCAAATTTTACAAAAACATCGAATGACTTTCTATATCGACCATTATTTAATTTACAATCTTTGTTAATTATAAGACACGCATGTGAATCTTTCCATATATTTGCGGCAAGCGATTTGAATTTTTCCCAACTAATGTCAGAATTTACGTGCTCACGATAAATATGTTTTAAATTGATATCGTCTTGTTTAAAAATTATCAAAAAATTAACATTGTCTCGTATTAATTGCTTTGGCACTTTAGAGTAAGTCTGCGTTAAATAAAAACAGTCTATTCCTTTATGTCTGCCCATACAAAAGTAATTACGAATATTAGTCTGGTTTTCGCAAGCTACGTCATCAAAGATAAATATTGAATTGGGCATCGCCTCATGAGGAGAGATTACCTCTTTTTCATCGTGGATCATAAACAGTTTAATTTCGGGTATTCTTTTAAGAACTTCCTCTAAAAATCTATATTTAGGTTGAAAAGTTGTTTTAGAGTAAATGTAGACATTTCGAAATTTTAACCCATTTTCATGAAGCAATAAAGTTAAAATTATATTTGTTTTTCCACAATTTGATGGTCCACATATAATTCATCGTATAGAGTTGGGAAGAAGCATACTATGTCTGTTATTATAATTAGTGCAATGTGATCCATCACTTATTTTGCTGATTTCTATTGACACAGGCTGTTTAATAAATTTCATTTCGCCTTCTGTTCAGTAATTTAATATAATATCAAATAAATACTTGTAATAATATAATCATCCTAAATCAATGAATTATCTTTGTAAGTCTTTATCATTTCTCTAATTACACATTCCTGTCTTATATTAGGCGAAGAATATTATACACCGAGATCTAAATTGCTGCTACTCGAGCGTCAGTCGCAGTCGACATTTGTCTCGCTTCTAACGTGGGTCCTGCGTATTTAAAATATATAGGTAAGTAAATCTATTTTTTATTGCTTCATCCAGTTATGTTGGATTTATTGCCATTTTTATTAAATAAAAACTTATGACACTTTTATATTTCAGATAATTATGGAAGACAGCACGCAGAATGATCGACTTGATTTTGGCAGCATATATGATGTCAGCCCCGTTTTCCACGATGTGCCGGAGGATCATCCTTTTTATTATGCTCAAGACGTTGACGGTTACATGGAAAAAGTGGAAAAAAAGCGGCAAGAGCTTTTAGCCCGTAGAGAAAACATGTGTAACGCAACCGTAACGCGAGAGCCTGACGCTCCGCGGGACAAAAGGGAGTTGAAAGCATTAAATACCAAATCGGGTATTAATAAAAAGGATCGTAGTAGAAAAGGATCATCATTTGTAATTAAAAATAACATTCGCAATGGACGATATTTAATTAAAATAAACATTGAGACAATGGACGAGTGTTACAGTGATCGTTCAGTTAGTGCGCAATATCTCGTGTGTGATCCGTATGATGAAGTGTTGGACAGCACAGAAAATGTGTTAAAAAAAATTATGAAAAAACTTGAAAGTGATTAATTTCGGTGTTAGTTATATATGTATAATTGTGACTTATTTCTATTATATCTCCATGTTTATTTTATATTATAGTTCTGAATTATAAAATCAATTTATGCCAATTATATTGTTATTTACTTACTTTGTAGAGCCAATTAATATAAGTTATTGTCAACGAAGTTTGAATTAAGGAAGAAAAATAGTAATTATTATTATTTTTCTTCCGTAATGTAATTAATGTAGCGTTGTTTTAATTTTATCATAAATTTCTTTAATTTATGTTTATTTATAAATAATTTGGCGTTATAAATATGTTATTTTTTGTCTCATTAAGTGTAAATTAGTAAAGACAATGGTTTATAAGAAGTCTGCCTGCTATTTAATTATTATTGTTGTACTTTCACCTTATTAAGTTTAATATTATTATCAACCTTATTTTAATAAATGATGTTCATATAGAATGTGGAACTTATTTTACGTGCAACCAAAGTTAAATAAACAGAGATAACACGTTATAACATGTCATGATTTGTTTCCTCTGCAACAGTATTGTAGCGGAACTACAAACCGACATTATTTTTTTATTATTTAACTTGGGTCATACACTAAGAAGATAAAGTCGAATTGCGCGCACGCCGCGTCAGCAACTCTTTACGTAGCCACATTCCTACGCGCCGAGCCAAAGTTAAACAAGCAGGGACAACTCGTTTTAACATGTTATGACTTGTTTCTCTGCAACAGTATCAAATTCCTTGTCTGAATCTCAATTATAACGAAATAAAAGAATAGCAACTTTGTTTAATTAAATTCTTAAAGTTAATCAATATTTCAGCCACTCTATTGGTGACGTGGCTGGCTTAGTTGGTAGAGACCCTGCCTACGAAGCTAGCGGTCCCGGGTTCGATTCCCGCTCAGAGCAAATATCTGTGTAATGCATGCATGAGTATTTGTTTCTGAGTCTGGGGTGTTTTCTATGCATTTAAGTATTTATTTCTTTATATAAGCATGTTTATCGTTGTCTAGTACCCTAACACAATCCTAGAGCTTAGTTGGGACTGGGGTAAATTTGTGTGAGGTTGTCCCATTTAATAATTTTTATTAATGGCTCCTCACTCTATATTGTCTGATTGTTTCCCTGTTGCTAACGTATTATCAACGTTGTGATAGCTCTTATTGACTTGACAGTAGAAGCGATCGAGTCATGATAATACGATTGCAATAGGTGTAAAACCAGCGTAACTCAAAATAAAAAAGCCAACTTATTTTAAATCAAGAGTGCGTCTTGAAATATGGAAAGATTA
The DNA here is from genome assembly GCA_949316455.1 of Acleris holmiana. Taxonomy (NCBI): domain Eukaryota; kingdom Metazoa; phylum Arthropoda; class Insecta; order Lepidoptera; family Tortricidae; genus Acleris; species Acleris holmiana. The sequence goes on along the minus strand of OX438781.1, from coordinate 9,138,330 downwards.
ATAGTTTTGAGTTAGGCGGGTTTATTACTAAGCACGTGATTAATTAGCTGGCGGAGGTAAATGAAAGAAAAACAATAGGCATACATTCATCATTTATTGTTTTTATAAAAATAATATAAATGTTACAATTCACACGTTTGCATTAAATTTCTATTACTTTACAGTGCTGCCACATTAAAATGCTAATTTGTAATGTCCCCAAGGCAAAGTCGAAACATTATCTTCTAATACACACCTTTTATCATCATCCCTTGTAAGAACTAGCTTATTGATTTTTTGCGTGAAAATTTTATGATTTTTTGATTTTATTACACACATATTATCTCTAAAACATTCATTTTGAAATAAAGCATTTTTGTATTTATTAATATTAAGTTTTTTTGTAACACACTTTTTTATTCCCTTTGCTTTCCTGATTGTTGAAATTTGGGTATCTATGCAATATAGTTTTGCTCTCAAACCTACAAATTCCTTCACGATCTCACCCCCCATTTCGTCTTTAAAATATCCTGGAATTTTACAGTTCACTAAGGGCATATTAAATATGTTGCTAGCATCAAAATTGCTAGTATCAAAATACTTTATGTGTGTTTTGATATCTTCATAGAAATCTTCTGTATGAATTAAATACAAAAGACTATCAGTGTCCGTATAACAAAGATGAATTTTATTTTTATAAACACGTTTCATCACATCATAATGAAAGCGATACAAATGACTTTTGGCTATTTCTAGAATAGAGAAACCCACGTATATGGGTCGATCTAAAACGATTTTTGTCTGTTGCAACTGAATTGCTACTAATGAATCAGATATAACTGCCAAGTTTTTGAAGTTGGGAGCACTTATGTATTTTTCCGCGCCGCAAAATTTATTTGTGTTATTTGAATGATCTTTCCAGATATTAACAAGTTTTACATCAACCTGTTTTCTTTTATTTTCAATCGTTTTGCCAAATATTGAATTGTTTTGCTTTTTGAAAAAATCCCTTTCATAATCTGAGCTAGCATTTTGTCTCAAGGTGGTATTTAAAGATATGTATGGTTCTAAAAAGTTACTTTGATCGAAAGCTAAAACTTTATATGTTTTTAACAAAACAAGACCATTTTTCAAACATTCTTTTAAATGCATGTAGTGAATAATGTATCTATGTTTGTCGTAGAGGCTAGCAATTAATTTTTTATTTTTGCTTCCTCTAGGAGCAAATTTTTCAGCTGCAAATGGCATATCTGAATGAGACTCATGAAGTTCAACAGGATAGTGAAGGTCGACTTCAAGTATAAAACCGGTATCAGAATCGCGTGACTGTTTTTCAACGTTAAAGTTTGCTAATTCATCATCGTTAAGATACCTGAAATTTCCTGTTGGCAGATGCTGCATCATTGCATATCCATATAAATTTACACAGTCTAAATAGGCTAAAAAGCTATTCGGCTCGTTAATGTTAAAATCTGGAAGATATTTATTATTCGCCTTTGCGTATCTATGTGAACATTGAGCAAGACCTCCTCTTATTCCGTTTTCCAGCATTTGATACATATCTATATCGGAGAGTAGATCCAATTTTACTTTTGTGTATAATAACATAGCATCCCAACTTAATGATGGTGACGATACGTAATAACAGGGATCAAGATTGTAGTATTTAAGGCTCATGCTTCGAAATTTTTCAAAAACGTCACATAGAAGAAGCACATCACATTTCAAGTATAAATCTGTATATTCTCCTAAGTTTTTAATAGCAAAAGTTTCCCAAACATGTAAGGCATGATTATAATCCTCAGAAGATACAGATTCTGATGAGAGTTTACTAAAAAAATTGGAAGCCTGAGGCAACTGGGTTTCTTCATAACGTTGCCAAGAGTTTATATAATCATAACAATAGACACCCTTTCTTCGCACTATATCAAACTTGGCCCCATCTCCAAAAAATGATTTTAAATGTTGGAAATCATCTTTTTTCATTGTATTTACTAAATTGTCTAAACTTGAACTCAAAAAGTTGAAAGAATCAATAAATTTTAATTGAGCTACATTTTGCTGGTCTATTGGAATGAACTTCGTAAACGAAATATACTTTTCTTTATTTTTTGGGATAAGGTTTATTCGACCGCATACGTTTGTGAGTTCATTAATAAACAAATGGCAGTCATATCCGGAAAGGTTATGAAAAATTATTGGTATAAATGGGCAAGGTTTTGAATTTAAATTACAACTATTGTGAGCGGGCCCTCTATATCGACCTGTGAAGTGATCATGATCCTTTACAATGTTATCACTAGATGAAAACTTGTCTTTACAAATATGACAAGCAGTGCTAGTTTCAAATGATAGCTGTTCCTCTAGCGTAAGCGGAATCATAGGTTTGCTGACAGATAATATTGAGTACAATCGCTGCACATCATTACATATAGACTCCACAAACTTTTTCGAACAGTTGGGACCGCGATAAGAAACATAGTCGTTTAAATAAGGCTCGCTTCTACAACAAATGTAATATGCAAAGCAAGATGCCTCATGCAATTGAATATTTTCCACGTACATAGATTTACTTTTATCTGAATACTCTCGTAATAAGCTTTCGAAGTCACCATAGATCACAATAGGCACCTCCTGAGTTCTTTCAAAATTAGAAAAAAAAAGTTGTGTATTTGCCTCTGGTAAAACAGTTTGTACCCCTGCACAACTATGCTGAATTAATTTTTCCTCTGTTGAAAAATATAAAAAACAATCTTCACACAAATGTATCTTAGATTTATGTTTAGTTATTTGTTTGCGAACAAGTTTCTCAAAGTTTTTTATTAGGCAAAAGTGTGCCTTACTATTTTTAGTTATTAATAACAAGTTGATGTGCTGTAATTTACGATTAGCGGTTTTATATAAAGGGCCCATAACACTACCATTTTTTGTTAAACCATAGATGTTAAAACTAATATCAGTATTGTTGGCTTCGAACCACCTTATATCAGAGATGCTTGGTGGAAATGCCATGCCGGAAGTGTTTAAAACATTTTGGTATTTGGGATAAGATGAGACTCTGTTTGAGTTAACCTTGCTAGGATACAAGTGAGCCATTATAGACCATATAAAACAGTGATTATCCTCATTATTTATATTCAAACAAGCTTTTGTATTAGCAATATGATTTGGTAATGGTATAAACGATCCAGCTCTCAAAGGATTGTATTTTACTATGTTTATCTCTAAGTGACTAACTGATTCGATTGTCCATCCTGATTCCGAGAGCTCAAATTCCGCACATTTAGTAATTAGTACATCAGCAAGTGATTTATATAATGATAAAACGTCTGTACTCTGCAAAACTATATCGTATTTAGTGTTAAATGACTTAATGGAACTTTCACTATTTTTTGGCAAACAATACTTTACGAAAAGTTCCAAATTAACTTTGAGTGAGACATGCTTTTGTAATGAATCTTTAATAAGTTGTTGTGCTATATCAGAGTTTTCACATAAAAATGAATCTGGGGTAATATTCGTATTTGAGGGATTGACTTTATAACTAACAATTCTACTCCGAAAAGCATTAGCTATTATATAAACGTTTTCAAGCCGCGTACTTAACAAACTATTAGACTTGTGGATATTAGTCTTTTTATGTGCTGCTAATTTTGGAACGGAAACATTACATACATCGCAAAAGAACATCTTATACTATTTTTGTTCTATGTAAGACGTGCTTTGTTTTGTAATAATTACATTTGTTGAAAACCGCAAAAGTTTTAAATTTGCCTTTAAACCGACTGTAAAGTAGCAGATTACAATAAACACATAACTAAAATTAGTTAAAAAGTATTTGACGGGTACAACACAGGCTGCACGCCTTTATACTCTTCTTTAGCAGCCTGAGCAACTTGTCTGACCGCTTTGAAAACTGGGCTATTATTATTTACAGCCCCTTTATATGTGAAAAAGGCATGTTTCCACCTGGTTGCTTCCGTCGCTACCGGCTCAAGCTCCCGCGTGGTGAAGACTCGGAGTTCGACGTAGTACTCCCCGCGCCGGCTGGGATCTCGTTGCAGCGTGTACCCGGAGCCCGTCCTTCTTGTCAAAAAATTACGTAGCGGAGCGGCCCTGATCGGTTCCTCTTCGTCACCCTGAAATTATTTAGCAACCTTATATTATTCACCTTTATAAATACAATTAAGAAAATCACTTAAATTATTAAAAAAATCCAGCGACAAACTGTTATCATGACCTAGGTCAGTCCAACTGAAATCGGCTTAAAGTTGGGTAAAAACAGTTTTAATGAAATCATCATAATAATAAAATCAATCTTACACAAATTGACCTAGCCAATAGTTGAGAACAAATACTTGCGCTCATCACACAAATATCTGCCCATACCGGGAATCGAACCCGGGACCGCTAGCTTCGTAGGCAGGGTCACTACCAACTAAGCTATCGTATCCTCGAAGTATTTTTGATAAACAATCGCCCAAGATAGGCATCTTACCTCGGAATCAAGAAACACAGCGACTCGTCTCTTTTTCGGTTGAGCAGCTGATGCATTCGCGACGCTGTCCAGGTCTGAATCACAGCCGTGCAGTTCCGCCGCCTTCTTAGTTCTTCTCTGCTTCGCCTTTACCGTCTTAACTTTCGCTGCACTCGTAGAAGCGGTAGATGCAGTCTGTTGCTGGGCACAGCTAATCTCCTCATCGGAATCGAACGGATTGAACACTGCCGACCTATTTTTATTAAAAGTATTTGAATAAGCATCACTAACCAAACACAATCAACATAAATAATAAAAAATAAAAAATATTACGTACATACTTGCTGCTTCTTTTTAATTACTTGTCTCACTCACTGCACTGCCACTACCAATTGAATGCTCAAATAAATGGAAGCTCCATTTATAACCCTATAAACTAAGGCTGCATTTAGATGTTACCAATTAAAATTATTAGTAATATAATTTTATTTCAAATGAGATTGTCCAAACAAAATCAAACCTTAATTCTGCATTACAGACGTTCGTCTATTAGAAAATAAAATATAATTATTGTGAATCACTCCCAATCCTTTACACCTATAAGGCGCGGCGCCAGCTTGCTGCGTTAACCTGAAACCTTATTCGTATTTGGTAGCTGCATGTACTTTAATGCGTTTCTATGTACCGAATGTAGCCTAACTATGAAGACGATATGATGCGTTAGCCGAGTTGGTAGGGACCCTGCCTACGAAGCTAGCGGTCCCGGGTTCGATTCCCGGTATGGGCAGATATTTGTGTGATGAGCACGAGTATTTGTTCCTGAGTCTTGGATGTTTTCTATGTATTTAAGTATTTATTTCTCTATATAAGTATTTATATCGTTGTCTAGTACCCATAGTACAAGCCTAGATCTTAGTTTGGGACTAGGTCAATTTGTATGAGATTGTCCCCCTGATATTTATTATTAAAAAAAAAAAAAAAAAATAAGGAAATATAAAACAGGCACTGGTTGGCTTGAAGACAGCAACGACTTACTATACTTATTGTTTAAATAACTTGTTTAACTCTCAGAATTTGTGAATCGGCTTTAGCTATAAAGAAGAAAGAAAAACACATATATTTGTTCGAATCATGTGAAGCATGAACATAAATTACTTACGCTTCCTATTATTTACATGTCATACAGCATGCTATGTAATGGCTCTCAAGGTTCGAAATTATTTTACTTTATTGCATTCATGCACACAATCTTAACATTGATTAACGAAGTTCTTAGTAAACAGTAAAAACATCGTGCTAGTTTCATATCGATTATTTGTATTAATAGCGCCATCTTAACATTGATTAACGAAGTTCTTGATTAGTAAACACAGCGCGGAGTTTCTTGTCAATCAGCAATAAAGTTGACACTTGATTTACCTAAATAGATGTCGTAACAATGTTCGAACTTTGATGTACATCGCGAACGATTACAGTGTTGAGATAAACTTAATAGTTTCAGTCGATTTATTTATTAAAGTTTCAGTTCACCTACGAAATTTTTACTTTATTAAAGACCGCAGATTCATTTCACTGTATTATTCCATTCAAATAGCATTGTCAAATAGCGCCATCTTACGCTAACAATAACATTGAGAAGCGCGTGAGTCACTTTATCGTCAGACTAGCAGATGTTAAGTACCTACCTTTTTAAATAGATGTCGTAACAATCTCTCATTACTTGAATAATACACAAATATTGGAATAATTAATGTATTTCACTTTAATCAACACTTTTAATAATGTGGTTTTTAATAACAACTGAAGATAGCTTGAAATCAAAAAAAGTTTGCAGTTTTTATTTTGATTTGACAGTAATAATTGAAAAAGACCTGAATCACGCTATCAAAGTTTTTACGATCGGTCGCATATATAGATCAGCGTTCTAGTATTATCTTGGTTGAGTAAATATCAGTACAGAGGAGGCGCCCCTTTGGAACGTATCGAAAGACCGCCTTGTCCTTAAACAATTAGTATGGAATTGGCCACTCCAGAAAACTGTTAGCGGGACTATCCTATAACATTAGTACAGCAATGGTTGTGTGGAAAGTGTTAACAGGGACAAAGATGAATAAACAAAGATGAATAAACAAAGTAATAAATTTATGAAAAATAAACCGGAGTGCCGTAAACAAAAATATAAGTAATATAAAATTGAATTATACGGCACTCCGGTTTTGCTTCTCTATACAAAATATTTTGTTATAGAAATTTATGAGGCGAGAATATGCAAATTTACCATTGAAGGATTGTCAGGTCATTCGTTTACCTGTTGAGTTTATGGAATTCTGAATCACTGATCGATGGAAACTATTGAGGATCCTGGATCATCCGACTAGATCCCTGATCGATGGAAACTATTGGGGATCCTGGATCATCCGACTAGATCCCTGATCGATGGAAACTATTGGGGATCCTGGATCATTATTGGGGATTCTGGATCATCCGAGCGCAGCGAGGACAAATGATCCAGAATCCCCAATAATACCCTACTGCCGGTAATTGGCAGTGCCCGGATCGCATTAATTCGCGCCATGCCCTGCGGCTCCCGCTGTTTGCTGTGGACCTAGGTTTCCTTTTAATTGTACAACCAGTATTTGTTTCTTTCCCGGTCCACTTTACTGTTTCGTAGCTGCGGAAAACCACTAGGTTTAATTACATCAGAGTGGAGCCGGTTTTATCCTGAACCAGCTGCATTTTTACTGTCTTTTCACTAAATATGACACTTGATTTTATTAAAAAGGTTTTTTTAATCTATGTATACTATTTTATTCAATTATTTTTAATGTCTATGATTTTGAGTGGCCGGACGATAGTTATTGATGGAGATCATAAAATGTTTGTTTTTAGTATATATGTTATTGTTAAAAGTCGTTATACATTTCACGTATAACCTTGGCTAAAGCCTGCCGGGCTCAGGGTTAGCATCTTATTTAAACTATAAAAATACTGCTCTAGAATATGTTTGATTCAATCTGTTCACACCAAGAAGTCATAGAGTTTTAACTTTTGAACTACTTTCCGAAAAATTCGCGGTATTCATTTTTTTACTATTCTATTAGTTAGTTTTACGTGAAAGTAGAAAAGTGCTTCACAAAGTCTACGGAAAACATTGTTATAGTGTCAACTACTTAATTATACTCGTACATACATTGATTGTACAAGTGAAACCAGTAAAATGACTAGCATTCCAGCTTAGTCTTTAGGGTTGGCAACGCATTTGCGGTCTTAGGATTGAAAATCTTGAGAATGTCACAGATCCCACTTAACATCAGGTAGCCTAAGTGTTCGTTCGCCTTTTCCATGCCATTAAAAAACCGGGCATGTTCATGTCAGAGCATGCACAGTGTAGGGTTCCGAAGCCGTTATGTACTACAAACATTTCTAGGGTTCCGCACCCAAAGGGTAAAAACGGTACCCTATTACTTAGACTCCGCTGTCCGTCTGTTTTTCTCTCTGTCTGTATGTATGTCACCAGGCTGTATCTCATGAACCGTGATAGCTACGTAGTTGTTCACAGAATAAATGATATATTTCTCTTACTACTATACTATACTATACTGTACTAAAAACAGAACAAAATAAATATTTAAGTGGGGCTCCCATACAAAAAACCTGTTCTTTTCCCGTTTTTTACTTGATATTAATACCGGCAACTGGTAAACGATTGAAATATTTAGTTGTATATTTGACTTCAAAAATAAATAATTAAATTATAATAAAATAAATTAAGCAACAAACGTTTTTTTGTCTAATGTTGTATAGATGATGGTACGGAACACTTCGCGAACGAGCCCGACTCGCACTTGACTGTTTTTTTTATTTATGGCAAGGTAACGTCACTCGAGCACTCTGGCCACCCGCTAGGTAAGTAGAATTTGAGACCCATAGACATTTGAATTCTCAAGACTGCAATCCTAAGACCTTAAATGCGCTGCCAACCGTGAGAACTAAGATAAGTAGAATGCCTCCTTATGCTAGTAATTTCACCGTATGTCTTATCCCCACACCGGATAAAAAGCGACAAGTAGAAACAAATTTTCTATTGAAAGTCATTTGGAGCCATCTTAGATGATCTTAGTAGATATAAACATTTTAATCGCCTGTATCTCAAGAACCAATGATCTCTACTTATTCGTGATAGTTTTTCTTTCAAATTCTTTATATGCTCTTTCATATATTTTATTCTATTTAGTATTTTTACTTTTGGCTGCAAAATTGTTTTTAAATACAGCAATATTTTTGAAAGACCTATTCAACGACAATGGGGTTCACGATAAAAAAACATCCCAGCTTTGCATGTAAGTGGAGCTACCATAAAAACAACATTGTCGGCGTGACTAATATGTATATTCATGCCAAATAATAGCTTTCTAGTACTAAGAGTCTCCGAGCTAGGCTGCGGGCGGACGGACATGGCAAAACTTTAAAGATTTCTAGTTTCACTACGGAACCCTAAAAATCCACTTGGGTAGTGGCGCGCCGCCGCAGGTTGAAATCATTATTATGGAGTAAATTTTTTGTCCGGTTCAAACTATGATATTTACAGATATATTTTTGTATAAAAACCCATTGCGATATCTAACAACCTATCTAATAGCCCAGTGATATAACAAAACTGTGGTGTGCGTATTCGATCGCATTCAGGACGGTATCTATCACGTATGAAAATTATTCAATTATTATAATTTTCTTTAAAACACTGCGAAAAGTCAAGAAATATTTCAAATATTTGAGGAGAGCCTGGAAAATCGAACGTCGCTTGAGTTTAAAACGAGTATTTCATCTTTAAAACCGTGTTCGCGAACGTTATATAAAAATATTGCTCGTTTAATAAGGATATTATGATAGAATAAAGTACAACCATTCTTAAGAGGCCGTACACGAAATTTTGCCGATTTAGCTGATTTTCGTGATTTTACTGTTGAAATACTTTACTTATACAAATTTTAATGCGCAACACGAAAGATAATTTTGATTTTCAACGAATGTATGAAATACTTTTTTGTTTTTATTATTTAATTTTGATTAATCGACCTGAAACCGGCGACTGTTTCGTGAGTTTTGCTGTAAGATGTTTGGAATATCGCATATTCACGAATCGTTTTGACGTCTTAAAGGTATGAATAAATAGCAATTGATTGCTGTAAAAGTTGTCTAAAAAATGTATGAATTACTTTTTAGCACCTTTATATTTTTTTTTTGTGTAAAAAAATTATGAACTTGGTAATTTTTTATAGAAAATGGACAAAATATAGTTTTAAATTTCGGCTTCTTAAAACACTCGTTCATAAAATTCAAAGAACAGTAATAAACTTCACTTCAAAATCAATCCATTACCTTAAAAACACATCCAAAAATTAAAAATTAAATAGCAATATATAATGTTTTAAAATAACCTAAATCCCAAATTTAAATTCTCGACAAAGATAAAAAAGTAGCTCATTCATTCGTAACTCATTTATTCGATTATAACTGCAATGATATATCATGATGTACATTAAAACTTATAGAAAAGCAGTATTTAAACTGTAAAATCACGAAAATAAGCAAAACTGGCAAAATTTCGTATACTTAATATGTCACAAACTACTTTTTTTCTTTTTTTCATATTTTTTTCTTTCTTCGTTCTCGGTACACGAGCTAATCAAGAACTCACTAAATCAAACTTTCCGAGGCAAAGGGAAGCCAGCTACGAGTATAATTTCATCCTTCGCACAGGAATTCTTTATTAAGTCTGCCAAGTCTTGTTTTGTTTGAAATTAATTAAAAAATTGTTTATTTTAAATGCAATTTTAATTGAATATTCTTAGCAATTCAACAAGAAAGCGCAGCCAGCCTTATTCCTTATAGGGACTATTCCTGGGGCGGTTTTCTACACTGTAAGACCAAATTGCCTTTAACATACTACGGTTTTGCAACGTTACGATAACACATTCACTTTACAGTAACGGCGGCTTAGTTAAAACAATACGATAGCATGTGTGACGCAATATGTTTTAACCATGTAGAATAGAGCCATGTAGAAAGAGAGAGAGAGAGATGATGGTAGTGACATAGGCGATATTTGACCTTACATATGAGTACCTACTTTGTCGAGTATACTTAGGTTAAGTAACGTAATTTAATTTTTAGTACTTACTACACAATTTAGTCAAGTATTTCGGTTATTTTTAATGGTTTATGTGTGAGCCTTAGATAACCAATAGTAAAAAAAATAAGATGTAGATCTACGAAAAAACTTCGTACTTTAAAAATATATAACACTAGCGACGCGCCCTTGCTTCGTTATGGGTTTATGTGACCTTCCGTGAATAATTGTCTCACTGATGGTGAAAACCGCATCAAAATCCGTTGCGTGTGTACTGACCCCAAGTCAGCCAGCATATGTATAAATATATAGATATATATAGGGTATAATTTTTTTTGTTTACATAATCATAAATTATATATCGTCACTTATTATAAATAGGAGGCTTAGGATTTGTCTGATCATATAAAGGTATAGATATGTTTACGAGAGATAATACTGGGTTTTTAAACAATAGAATAGGTCAGATGTGTACTTAAATATTAGTACAATATGTCGTCGTATTCAAATATATAAGTTATAAAGCTTAAAACATATAAATGGCGGAATGGTGATATGAAAAACCACTTTGGTACTTTGTCGCTTTAACGTTATGTTTGAGCTACTATATTAATTTGTTAGAAGCGTTGGGGCGACAGGGTACAGTTGCGTTGCGGCTATATTTAGCGAAATAAAGTAGGGTAGTTATAAAGCCTAAACCAATTAACTGGCGAGGCGGCGATAAGAATAGACGCGTTGGTGCTTTGTCGCTTTAACGTTATGTTGAACTGTCATACTAATTTGTTACGGGAATCAGAGCGATAGGGTACGATGATGTTGTTTGCTTGTAAGAAAATAAAAGAAGGTAGTTAGAAAGAGTGGGATTATGCGGGTATAGAAAGTTATTATGGATATGCCTTGACAAAATCGGGTTATACATTTATCGTTTACTTTTATAAAGCTTGAAATAATTTATAACAATATTAAAGATTGAAAAAAAGGAAAGATGAATGGTTAAATAATCGTAGGAGCATATAAAAATATCCGTGGTATCTTCTTGTTAGCTCAGGTCCATACAAACAGTTAAACAGTAATCAGTAAGCAGAACATAATCAAGAATACCTAAAATAGATAATTAATGAACACAGGTTGCAAAATAAAAGTACCTCTTCCTTCTTTTCTTACCTATTTAATCTCGATTCCATTAGAACATATGTTATATTTGTTTGGTTGATTGCCGGGTCGCTATATAACAATAAGTACCTAATCTCAGAAAAAGTTGTTTATGTTATTTAGCAAATATAAGAAGAAGTAGGGTTTAACAACCTTTTATGTAATTGGACACGGAATTAAGGAAGGACAAAGTATCTGGCTCGGATACATAGGTACTAAATATTCAGATTATAATTGCGCTTGTCCATACTAAACTTACGTAATCTGTTGGAAGCAAGAGCGACCAGTATAAAGAGAACTAACGAGACGTTATTGGGACGTTTTTACGTTTTAACTCGTTATTGGGACTATGGGAAATCGTTATTGGGACCCTTTTCCGTTATTGATACGGGTCTAGGTTTTCTGGTCGCTGAATGTTAGGGTCGGTGGGGGGAATGGTTCGAGTATAAAACGGCTGGAGGAGAAGAAAAGGGATTGATTAGCACGACGCGGGACGGAGAGGACGGAGGAGCTTCGCTAATATTTAATTTAAAGTTCTGAGTGCTTGGATGGGGAATCAGGACCTATTGGGTGAGTATACCTCTGCTGAACCAAGACCCCTTTAGTGCTGCTATTTTTATAGCAGTCCGGAATCTGAGTCTGGATTTCGGGTAGCAGAGTATCCTTTTATAATGTAGGCTGATAGGGCTTCTTTAGGAACTCGGGCAGGCAGTTAGGGCATGCAGCTATACTGTTTGTAGTCTCTCGGAATGTAGGGCTAGGGAGTTAGGGAGGGGTTCCTTTTGATGTGTTTTATTTTTTGTGTTGTGTTAAAAGGGGAATGTGCACGAATCAATTACATCTAACAATACAATTAGCTATTTACTATCGTTCCTTAATGATTATGTACAGGCATTTGACCTTCCAACAAACATGAAAGCATTGTGACTATTTGCAGTGTAATCATGATTAAATTTTGAATTAATAACTCCAGGATGAAGTATCAAAGAAGTAAACCATATTATGTTACTATAAAGTAATAATTAAAATTCGTGCACATATCCTATGAATTTACTTGAATTTTGATGTTATTTTGTGTAATAAAATATACTGTGATTTGTGTTTCATTGACCTATATTTTATTGTTGTTTTGTGCAAAAGGGGAATATGTACATTTCATTACAATTAACAAAATATTTAATTCTATCTAATTATTATTTGATGTTACAAAAAAGCAAGATTAAAGTATAGAAATTAGACCTTCCAATCATTAAATAAGAATTGCGGTAAGCTTTAATTAATTTTGATCTAACCTGTTATATTTATTGATACAAGCTGGAATATCTAAAATATTAACTTCAAAATCTAGATGTTGTAAAAATACTTATGTTGTACATATACCCTTTTAATAACTCGACGGTAAGGTAAGTGGCTTTTGAAATTTAAACTGTGATATATTAATCTCATATTAGCAATTTCTGCCTTAGTTAGGAATATCATTTTAGTGCGACAAAATAGTTTAATAGAAACAATATGTTCAGACTTAAATTCAGTTATTGAAGTATCAGCCGAGAGGCAAAAATGGTCAGTAATTAATTGGTACAAAGAGACTGGAGGTAAACTCAGCTGAGACTTCTCCACTAGGATCAATCTAAGTAAGGCAGAAAATGTTTGAGAACTTCCTTGTGTGTCACCTTTATCCTTTTTAACATATAACCTTTACTACAAGAATTATTTATGAAAGGGGATTAGGAAGTATAATTAATAAATCTGGGATACCTGAAAAGAGTAAAAATATAGGAATACCAACATCTATGGTAATATTCTGGTATTTTATTCAGGAACCAATACATTGTTGTAGAACTTCATTCAGCAGCTGTTCATATATTTTCAATATGCATTCAGGGTTAGGTACCATGTAGGAAGATTTAATTCCACAGATGCTCCTACATTTTCAATAAACAAGCAGAGTCCTGAAACAAATTGGTTAAATTATTTTCAAGTCATTTTAGGAGAAGGTTTCTAGTTATATATGCCTACCATCAATTGTTTTAATAACGGGACCGTTTACATATTTAACTAGTAGATGTTATCATAGATAGTACATTATTTACTCATAAAAGCTATAGGTAATACCTAGCTCTAGTTTTCCCAAAGAAATAACATTAAGTACCATCTCAGATGCCTTTAATTGAAACAATGATATTTATGGGCTTTAGAGTACTAAAACAAAACCAACAGGAAAGGGTTGTAGTTAACTTTCACGGAAAAGAGTTAAGCCTGAGATTCTGCATTCGGTTTGTAAGATTATTAATAACAAGGGGTTCCAATTTACAGTTAAATATTAAGTAGTTATTATAGCAAATAGGGGTTTTTATATACTTACATTTGACATTAGTATTAGTTGTATATCAGGAGACCACAAAGTCGAACGAAGGGTACAATTATTATTATGTATTCAGTGATACTGTGATTCGGTGCTTGTTTGATTCAAAACGTATAAATGGATTACTGAAATAAATTTGGGAGGTTATGATTCTTAAAATTAACCTCGAAGTAATAGGTATTAACCTACTTTCAGAAGAAGGTTTTATCAAAACATAAGTGCCTAGATATTATATTCATATGAAAGAAGCTATTTTTCGACAGTCGATTAAAAATATCTAGTCCATTAATAACACTATGTATAAAGGTTTTAGTTTGGTAGGTTGTTGAAATGTCCAAATTGAACAAATAGGCATAGGGTATTTACTTATTGTAGGGCGAAGTAGAAATGCTTAACGAGTGTATTTACTAACCTGTACTGATGTTTCACTTATAATCTTTTATGTGAAATCCAGGCGTGAATTAGAGTAGGGAACTTGCTTTGCTTGATTTGTGTCCGGGTGAATAGCGCTGAATGTACCATCCAATTACAAGATATTCGTTAACGAAGTATAAGATTATTAAGTAGATTTTATTATATGTATAGATTACATAAGTTAAGAGTCTACAGGTTATTTGAGGGTTTTAAGGTGAACAGTGGAGATAAGGCAAAGGGGTATTTTTTAATTCAGCCAAGTGGAACTCTTTATTTCCCGAGATCTAAAATTAGAATAAATTTAGGTAGTAATAACTTGATCGAAGATAAGCAGGTAGGAAGTAAATAGAAGGATAATTACCGAAATTTCATTAAAAAACTATTTGTTCAATAGTTTACGAGAAGTCTAAACAAAAAACCCAAAATAGACTAGTGCTTTATTTGATCATAGAATCCCTTAGTAGTCTGTGATTAGTTGCGCGTCTCACAGATTAAGTACAAGAACTTATCTGTGGCGCGTCTATTGTACCTTCACAGACTATTGTAATGTACAGGTTTAAGGACTAGGCTTTTAGCCAATTTATATAAGTAGGAATAAATTATATAGTTATTTAGTTATTTGGCACTGCATACGTTCAGAAGTTTAGGGAACTATACATAATGTCAGTTCGATACTTGACCAAAGACTTAGAGTATTGGATACGATTAATTTTGCATCTCTTGCGTAAAGATATTTAGAGAAATACATTTGAGTCAGTTCAAATCTAGACCAAAGATTAATGTTTATATCATAACTATAAGAATTTAGTAGATCTAATAATTAAAGAAATAAAGCTTTGAGTTCGAATTTAGGATAAGGTTAGCGAGGCTAGATTTTATAGTTGCGATTTTAGAATTTACATTATCGTTGGCAAATATTCATTGTGAATCCAACTTTAGGAGGCTGCGAATGTTGGATGTTGGATATTTATCTATGATTATGATGATTTTGTATGTAAGATTAAGTAAATGAAAATTATGATAAGTTTGTTATACCTAATTTAGGTTTTATAGAATAGTAATTATGAAATTTGCTTTAAATCGGTTCGGATCGTTATCAAACATTTTGAGGTTAAATCATGTTTATATTTATAAGTAACAACAGGAAATAATGATACTGAGTTCAGAATTTGAATAGTGATATTGAGATTAATTTATATCTCTTAATAGCTTACAATCCAAGGGATTAATTATGAATCAGGTTCGAGGCTTGGTTTTATGTGATGTAATAACTACTTGTAGAGTTTGGAAGGAATTAGGAAATAAATTGTGTGAATACCTAGGATGCAATTACGAAGCGAACGTAATCGCTGACTAAAGTCGTTGTGAATCCGGCTTTAGGAAACCGTGAATGTCGTACGTTAAAATAAATCGCATGGATCGTGAAGTTAAAATCGATAGACAGGCTAGAATTAGGCATGTATGTATCAGTATGTAGAATTATATGTACGAGTATGTAGAAAGGAACTCTGGAGTTATTACTCAGTCGTATGAAATCGCGTATGTATGTTTGTTTGTCGTACCGTTCAGAATTTGGAGGGTTTATATGAAACCAATACTAGTTAAATCGCCTTGTGAAAAATGTGTCAGGAATTATATAAATAATTCATGATCAATATGTATGTAGTATGTTGGATACAATTTGGAGGGAACCAACACCTTAAATATTGCTCCCGTTACACTATAGGTAGATAAGACACGAATCGATAAAATATACTTATATGAAATTTTGAAAGGAGGCATTTAGACTTTAGGGAGAATGAGAGGTAGTTCGTTCATATTTGTTGGCATTCCCAATATCGATAAATATGATTTAGGAATCAAGGTTAATTTATGATATAAATTAATAAGTACGACAGATGTTGATGAATGCTTTAATTACTACTGCTTAACGATAGTTATGTCAATGGATTGGCTAAAATATATATAATAATAATAAGTAGTAGGATGATGAATTTGTACATGCGGTTTTGGAGCTACGATTAGATCGTGTATACTAGATCTGCAGCTGGCGTAATTCCGACATTATGATCAAGCTTAGTTTGACTAAGCTTGTTTCTGTTTATTTTAAACAAAGAGCCATGTGATTTTTGTTCGTTCGTCTGTCTATAAACGTTGGTATATGTAAACGGGAGTTATAAACAAATTATTATTTTATAAAAGGGGTTTTATGGATTATGATACGCCGACTTTATGAACAAGTTTAGTTTTACTAAGCCAGTTCCTATTAATCTTAGGCAAAGAGCCATGACATGTGATTTTGTTCGTTCGTCTGTCTGTAAAAGTTGGTATGTGTAAATGGAAGTTATAACAATTATTATTTCATAAAAACGGTTTATAGGGATTATGTTACAGTATATTTGGATTCGATCCATTGCTAAGGTAGCAAGGAGAGGATGAAATTTGGTATCAGAATGATTATATAATTTGAGTCCAGGTGAGATAGTGAGTGAAGTTCAATCATCTTATTACAGGTTAACATTTCAGTTGGAAGTTTTTATTTTTGTTTATAACGTTAAATTCCGAACTATGGTATTTATAGATTAAAACCATAGATAAAGAAATTCTTACGTTTTTGGATTTGTTATATCGAAATATTGAGTCATTGAAAATATTTACAATACTTAATTGGTTGTCACGAATTCAATGAAACAAAATTTCGAGTTTTACCTTTAAAATGACTCCGGGCTGGTGGTATAAATTGAAGAATGCCGTGAATGCAGTGTTAATAAGTCGCATAGTTTGATATCGAGTTATTGTTCAATTATCATTTTAGTCAACATTTGGTTGTCAATTACAAACTAATGTAATGTAATATAAGAATTGGACAAATGATTCGCCCGTTACACGGGTGATAATTTAGCGGCAATTTATCGGCTCTTGGCTATGGAATGGGCGGCTGCTGCTTGCAGGGTCGACAATTCATAGTTGATCCGTATTGGGCTAGGTTGTCTCTTGGTGAACGTGGGTATTACAAAAGTCTCTTCTAAAGGGCGCTAGATCAGGTAGGAATCTTTGCCTAGTGGACCTGGATTCTTTTGGAGGCGCCCTCCCAAGTATAGGCTGTGGAGATGAGGCCCTTACTTCAAAGCTGTGGAAACGAGGCTGAGGTGGCATCCATTATGTACCAGCAAAAACTAGGTCCTTTGATTATGCTCTCGAATTTAGATGGCTTTAGGGGAGACTCACTAGATTTAATAGTAGCGACATTATATCACCATCCCGGTTCAGTTCAACGCGGCCCTTGGGGTAGGATCTCTCTTGGGGAGACCTGACTAACCTACACAGACACTACTAACCTTGTAAGTGGGACAGCAACTCTTGCTTTGGGTGGAGCGGTGCCCCGTCAGGTTGTCGAGCCGCACAGGGGCAGGCGGATGATGCCTAAGTGTAATGGCTAGGAGGGGCCTGCCCTTCTCTTTGTATTTATTTACAAAAGGGACCCATAGGGAATTAGTTATCTCCTTCTGTTCCATTAATCAAGAAAACTTACATCTACATTAAAAGAACTAGCAGTTTCACAATCTATCTCACTTCAGATACGAAATTATGAAAGATTAATTGAATTTAAAGCTTAGGACTATAGTTATTAAGATTATTAAACTGTAGGAAGTTCATACAAAATTGAGCTTTACTGTATGTGAAAGATTTATTATAATACTAGGACATTCGAACAACATTTCCTATTCAAACTTGAATAAATTAATTAGATGGGTTAAGTTAGTAACTTTGCTGACACATTAATATGTTTATCTTAGGTCGAACATAGGGCATGGTTTATTATGGTTGGATTCACACGGTAGGGTACTAAGAAAGATTGTAAGATGAATTGTTGAATCAAATATTATCTAAGTAAAGTTAGGTATTAGATTATAATGGAATATATCAAATTAGGTAGGTAATATACAGTAGTAGCCTCTGAATTAGTAAATTAGAGTTAATGTTTCCTAAACCCTTTCCAACACACTTTGAGTATTCCTTAAACGAACTGGTTACACACGGGTTCAACTTGGGGTCCTACCTTTATATAACTAGATGATCACGCTGGCCAATTATTTTATAAGTAGATATTTATTTATTTATATTTATTTATATATTTATTTATGTTATGCGACTCACTCTTGACTGTTGTGGGGTCGGTATCGCTACATTTGGTGCCGTGAATGACCAGGATTAGATTCGGGGTTACTACGGCTAAATTTTGATGGAATTTGGTACTGTGAGTGACCAGGATTAGATTCTGGGTCACTATGGCTAAATTTTAATAGGCTTTGGCTGGGTTTTATGGAGATCCGTAAGGAAATCTTATGAAGCTCGGTCCTAGCCTACATTTGATGTTCGTGAAATGGAGTGGGTCGAAAAAGGTGTGTTGGAGAGGTCATTTATTCTGTATTTGCTACTTCTGTCAGGTTTGAAATAAAATATCACACACACTTATTTTAATTTAATTTATTTGCGGTTATTCAGTAGGATTTATTAGGTTAAATAATGTTTGGTGTATTATCGTATAGGTATTAAGGATAGTAAAAACTTTCGAGTGCGACTGATAAAGGGTTGGCAAAGTCTGGTTTAGATTAAGAAGACCAATGTTTACATGTCACTGCAGCGGGAAGGTCTTTTAATTTGGGAAAATCCTATCAGCGCGATGTAGGAAATCACTTTACCGTTAAAGTGACTTCCATTGTGCGACTTAGAACTAATTACTTAAATAAGTGACTTTCTGGCCTTAGATCTTCCGTGTGGGGTTAGATGGTGTTAGTAGTCGACTATTATAAAGAGTAATTATTAGACTCCCACAGATGATTTACAGGGTTAGATTATTTATAAAACTTGAAACTATAGTTAGGAATTAAACGGAAAAGGAAAGGCTAGTATACTTAAGAAACGTTGTAGAATTAGAGATTTTCTAGGTGGGATTTAGGAATTAAAATAGTTAACTAATCTGGGGGGTGAGTTCACTTATGAACTAATTTTAAGGGAGTTTTAAGTAGGTTTAGGTTAAAATCCTTGTTTCTATACTAGTATTATAAGTGCGAGAGTGGGCCCTGGTTGTTAGTTTGGTTGATGTGTTTTGCGGGAAAGTGGCTGTGCCGGTTTCGTTGGAATATATTGAAATTTGGGAGTTTAGCTGGGTTCCGTCGAAGTTCTTAGGCTACGCGATTCCCTCGAGATCCGTGGTAGACGAGGTTGCACGGATGAGGTCAGTTAGCAGTTCTTGTAAAATTTGATAGGTTATAGCGGGTTTAAGGATTTAGTTAATTGTATGGTTAGGGGGGTGAACTTGAACCCTAGACTAACCTATTGTTGGTTAAAGTAGTATAAGGTGTTAGTTTAATTATTGTAAATGGATTAGCGCTTCATAGGGGTTTTAGAAATTAAAATATTACGTATTTCGGGGGGTGAACATTTGCTCGGAAAGATCGCAAAGTATAGGTAGTTATAATTAAAATAAAGGTCGGTACTTATGAACAAATGATATATCGAATTTGGGTGGAATTCAGTTACTCTTGATTATTATAAGTAAAATACGAAAAATTAATCACATTAGGTTTGCTTAAGTCTACTTTATCAGATGTAAACATAATATGTTGATTTATATCTATCCTATCTTTATATTAATTCTATGTTATGGTTACATGTACAAAATACAACTTATTATAATATAGGTTTAACTATGAAATTAGGGAGGTTAAAATTTAGTACGATAAACAGAAGGTTAGGTTAAATTAGGTTGGGATGCTAAACATTTTTTTTTTATCACATATTTCAAAAGAATACATATATTTATTCTAAGACCATTATGGGGTACTTAACTTATTCAAAATATCTTACTTGTTTCATTATTTTAATAACCATATATTGAAATACTATTATGGAAGTTGGGAAAATGAAATAGGTAAATCTTTCAATGTTGATCTTTATTAAACAATAACAATTTATTTCCCCGTTTTAATTGCCAAGAATGACCTTTATTTGGTTGAACAAAGAGTGGACGCTTATAAACTCATGTCTTAATTACTTTAGTACAATAGGTCACTATAGTTGTGGGAGAGAATTAATAAATTAGTATTAAGCATTAGGATAGTCAAGTAGGTTGAATAGAGTAAGAAAAAAAAAATAAGTTTTATCCAATCTTTAAGCCTATAAATTTCGGTAAAGCATAGTAAATTATATTTTAGAGTTGAATGCGAATGCGCGGGAATAATTGACTGAATAAGTATAGCTGCTTGGATGTGTATAGGTATGTGTGTTGGACATAATGTTTGTTTGGGTTGAAGTGGGATTTACTTGTGATATTGAAAATATACAAATATGTATGAATTACATAAGTGTGTATGTAGGGTTGTAGTAGAAGATTTGTTGGATGGATGATAGGGAAAGTAAGGTGTCAAATTAGTAGCAAATAACAGTCTGAGTAGGTAAAATAGAAGTCGGCATAATTTAGATACTCAATCTGTAGTATCTAACTATATTGAGTAATAAAAGGGTCGTTGAATTTTTAATTGTACTAGGTAACTATAAAATAAGTATATCAACAATAGTGTATACTAACGCGGTAAGATAAAATTTATATTTTGGTTTTATTAGATTGACCACGAGGCACTCTAGAGAAAAAAATAAATAAAGCACAGTAAGGAAAAAAAAAAAATAAGAGGATTTTAAGTTAAAGAATAGGTAGGTAGGAATGGGGAGGTATACATATTTATACATGGTTTGAATTTTGCGTTTATGTAGGAACCTATAAGTAGATTTGGTCTTATTAATTGTACGTCTTCTACGAAATCCGAAAATTATTAAGGCCAAAGGGGGGTGATGTACTGACCCCAAGTCAGCCAGCATATGTATAAATATATAGATATATATAGGGTATAATTTTTTTTGTTTACATAATCATAAATTATATATCGTCACTTATTATAAATAGGAGGCTTAGGATTTGTCTGATCATATAAAGGTATAGATATGTTTACGAGAGATAATACTGGGTTTTTAAACAATAGAATAGGTCAGATGTGTACTTAAATATTAGTACAATATGTCGTCGTATTCAAATATATAAGTTATAAAGCTTAAAACATATAAATGGCGGAATGGTGATATGAAAAACCACTTTGGTACTTTGTCGCTTTAACGTTATGTTTGAGCTACTATATTAATTTGTTAGAAGCGTTGGGGCGACAGGGTACAGTTGCGTTGCGGCTATATTTAGCGAAATAAAGTAGGGTAGTTATAAAGCCTAAACCAATTAACTGGCGAGGCGGCGATAAGAATAGACGCGTTGGTGCTTTGTCGCTTTAACGTTATGTTGAACTGTCATACTAATTTGTTACGGGAATCAGAGCGATAGGGTACGATGATGTTGTTTGCTTGTAAGAAAATAAAAGAAGGTAGTTAGAAAGAGTGGGATTATGCGGGTATAGAAAGTTATTATGGATATGCCTTGACAAAATCGGGTTATACATTTATCGTTTACTTTTATAAAGCTTGAAATAATTTATAACAATATTAAAGATTGAAAAAAAGGAAAGATGAATGGTTAAATAATCGTAGGAGCATATAAAAATATCCGTGGTATCTTCTTGTTAGCTCAGGTCCATACAAACAGTTAAACAGTAATCAGTAAGCAGAACATAATCAAGAATACCTAAAATAGATAATTAATGAACACAGGTTGCAAAATAAAAGTACCTCTTCCTTCTTTTCTTACCTATTTAATCTCGATTCCATTAGAACATATGTTATATTTGTTTGGTTGATTGCCGGGTCGCTATATAACAATAAGTACCTAATCTCAGAAAAAGTTGTTTATGTTATTTAGCAAATATAAGAAGAAGTAGGGTTTAACAACCTTTTATGTAATTGGACACGGAATTAAGGAAGGACAAAGTATCTGGCTCGGATACATAGGTACTAAATATTCAGATTATAATTGCGCTTGTCCATACTAAACTTACGTAATCTGTTGGAAGCAAGAGCGACCAGTATAAAGAGAACTAACGAGACGTTATTGGGACGTTTTTACGTTTTAACTCGTTATTGGGACTATGGGAAATCGTTATTGGGACCCTTTTCCGTTATTGATACGGGTCTAGGTTTTCTGGTCGCTGAATGTTAGGGTCGGTGGGGGGAATGGTTCGAGTATAAAACGGCTGGAGGAGAAGAAAAGGGATTGATTAGCACGACGCGGGACGGAGAGGACGGAGGAGCTTCGCTAATATTTAATTTAAAGTTCTGAGTGCTTGGATGGGGAATCAGGACCTATTGGGTGAGTATACCTCTGCTGAACCAAGACCCCTTTAGTGCTGCTATTTTTATAGCAGTCCGGAATCTGAGTCTGGATTTCGGGTAGCAGAGTATCCTTTTATAATGTAGGCTGATAGGGCTTCTTTAGGAACTCGGGCAGGCAGTTAGGGCATGCAGCTATACTGTTTGTAGTCTCTCGGAATGTAGGGCTAGGGAGTTAGGGAGGGGTTCCTTTTGATGTGTTTTATTTTTTGTGTTGTGTTAAAAGGGGAATGTGCACGAATCAATTACATCTAACAATACAATTAGCTATTTACTATCGTTCCTTAATGATTATGTACAGGCATTTGACCTTCCAACAAACATGAAAGCATTGTGACTATTTGCAGTGTAATCATGATTAAATTTTGAATTAATAACTCCAGGATGAAGTATCAAAGAAGTAAACCATATTATGTTACTATAAAGTAATAATTAAAATTCGTGCACATATCCTATGAATTTACTTGAATTTTGATGTTATTTTGTGTAATAAAATATACTGTGATTTGTGTTTCATTGACCTATATTTTATTGTTGTTTTGTGCAAAAGGGGAATATGTACATTTCATTACAATTAACAAAATATTTAATTCTATCTAATTATTATTTGATGTTACAAAAAAGCAAGATTAAAGTATAGAAATTAGACCTTCCAATCATTAAATAAGAATTGCGGTAAGCTTTAATTAATTTTGATCTAACCTGTTATATTTATTGATACAAGCTGGAATATCTAAAATATTAACTTCAAAATCTAGATGTTGTAAAAATACTTATGTTGTACATATACCCTTTTAATAACTCGACGGTAAGGTAAGTGGCTTTTGAAATTTAAACTGTGATATATTAATCTCATATTAGCAATTTCTGCCTTAGTTAGGAATATCATTTTAGTGCGACAAAATAGTTTAATAGAAACAATATGTTCAGACTTAAATTCAGTTATTGAAGTATCAGCCGAGAGGCAAAAATGGTCAGTAATTAATTGGTACAAAGAGACTGGAGGTAAACTCAGCTGAGACTTCTCCACTAGGATCAATCTAAGTAAGGCAGAAAATGTTTGAGAACTTCCTTGTGTGTCACCTTTATCCTTTTTAACATATAACCTTTACTACAAGAATTATTTATGAAAGGGGATTAGGAAGTATAATTAATAAATCTGGGATACCTGAAAAGAGTAAAAATATAGGAATACCAACATCTATGGTAATATTCTGGTATTTTATTCAGGAACCAATACATTGTTGTAGAACTTCATTCAGCAGCTGTTCATATATTTTCAATATGCATTCAGGGTTAGGTACCATGTAGGAAGATTTAATTCCACAGATGCTCCTACATTTTCAATAAACAAGCAGAGTCCTGAAACAAATTGGTTAAATTATTTTCAAGTCATTTTAGGAGAAGGTTTCTAGTTATATATGCCTACCATCAATTGTTTTAATAACGGGACCGTTTACATATTTAACTAGTAGATGTTATCATAGATAGTACATTATTTACTCATAAAAGCTATAGGTAATACCTAGCTCTAGTTTTCCCAAAGAAATAACATTAAGTACCATCTCAGATGCCTTTAATTGAAACAATGATATTTATGGGCTTTAGAGTACTAAAACAAAACCAACAGGAAAGGGTTGTAGTTAACTTTCACGGAAAAGAGTTAAGCCTGAGATTCTGCATTCGGTTTGTAAGATTATTAATAACAAGGGGTTCCAATTTACAGTTAAATATTAAGTAGTTATTATAGCAAATAGGGGTTTTTATATACTTACATTTGACATTAGTATTAGTTGTATATCAGGAGACCACAAAGTCGAACGAAGGGTACAATTATTATTATGTATTCAGTGATACTGTGATTCGGTGCTTGTTTGATTCAAAACGTATAAATGGATTACTGAAATAAATTTGGGAGGTTATGATTCTTAAAATTAACCTCGAAGTAATAGGTATTAACCTACTTTCAGAAGAAGGTTTTATCAAAACATAAGTGCCTAGATATTATATTCATATGAAAGAAGCTATTTTTCGACAGTCGATTAAAAATATCTAGTCCATTAATAACACTATGTATAAAGGTTTTAGTTTGGTAGGTTGTTGAAATGTCCAAATTGAACAAATAGGCATAGGGTATTTACTTATTGTAGGGCGAAGTAGAAATGCTTAACGAGTGTATTTACTAACCTGTACTGATGTTTCACTTATAATCTTTTATGTGAAATCCAGGCGTGAATTAGAGTAGGGAACTTGCTTTGCTTGATTTGTGTCCGGGTGAATAGCGCTGAATGTACCATCCAATTACAAGATATTCGTTAACGAAGTATAAGATTATTAAGTAGATTTTATTATATGTATAGATTACATAAGTTAAGAGTCTACAGGTTATTTGAGGGTTTTAAGGTGAACAGTGGAGATAAGGCAAAGGGGTATTTTTTAATTCAGCCAAGTGGAACTCTTTATTTCCCGAGATCTAAAATTAGAATAAATTTAGGTAGTAATAACTTGATCGAAGATAAGCAGGTAGGAAGTAAATAGAAGGATAATTACCGAAATTTCATTAAAAAACTATTTGTTCAATAGTTTACGAGAAGTCTAAACAAAAAACCCAAAATAGACTAGTGCTTTATTTGATCATAGAATCCCTTAGTAGTCTGTGATTAGTTGCGCGTCTCACAGATTAAGTACAAGAACTTATCTGTGGCGCGTCTATTGTACCTTCACAGACTATTGTAATGTACAGGTTTAAGGACTAGGCTTTTAGCCAATTTATATAAGTAGGAATAAATTATATAGTTATTTAGTTATTTGGCACTGCATACGTTCAGAAGTTTAGGGAACTATACATAATGTCAGTTCGATACTTGACCAAAGACTTAGAGTATTGGATACGATTAATTTTGCATCTCTTGCGTAAAGATATTTAGAGAAATACATTTGAGTCAGTTCAAATCTAGACCAAAGATTAATGTTTATATCATAACTATAAGAATTTAGTAGATCTAATAATTAAAGAAATAAAGCTTTGAGTTCGAATTTAGGATAAGGTTAGCGAGGCTAGATTTTATAGTTGCGATTTTAGAATTTACATTATCGTTGGCAAATATTCATTGTGAATCCAACTTTAGGAGGCTGCGAATGTTGGATGTTGGATATTTATCTATGATTATGATGATTTTGTATGTAAGATTAAGTAAATGAAAATTATGATAAGTTTGTTATACCTAATTTAGGTTTTATAGAATAGTAATTATGAAATTTGCTTTAAATCGGTTCGGATCGTTATCAAACATTTTGAGGTTAAATCATGTTTATATTTATAAGTAACAACAGGAAATAATGATACTGAGTTCAGAATTTGAATAGTGATATTGAGATTAATTTATATCTCTTAATAGCTTACAATCCAAGGGATTAATTATGAATCAGGTTCGAGGCTTGGTTTTATGTGATGTAATAACTACTTGTAGAGTTTGGAAGGAATTAGGAAATAAATTGTGTGAATACCTAGGATGCAATTACGAAGCGAACGTAATCGCTGACTAAAGTCGTTGTGAATCCGGCTTTAGGAAACCGTGAATGTCGTACGTTAAAATAAATCGCATGGATCGTGAAGTTAAAATCGATAGACAGGCTAGAATTAGGCATGTATGTATCAGTATGTAGAATTATATGTACGAGTATGTAGAAAGGAACTCTGGAGTTATTACTCAGTCGTATGAAATCGCGTATGTATGTTTGTTTGTCGTACCGTTCAGAATTTGGAGGGTTTATATGAAACCAATACTAGTTAAATCGCCTTGTGAAAAATGTGTCAGGAATTATATAAATAATTCATGATCAATATGTATGTAGTATGTTGGATACAATTTGGAGGGAACCAACACCTTAAATATTGCTCCCGTTACACTATAGGTAGATAAGACACGAATCGATAAAATATACTTATATGAAATTTTGAAAGGAGGCATTTAGACTTTAGGGAGAATGAGAGGTAGTTCGTTCATATTTGTTGGCATTCCCAATATCGATAAATATGATTTAGGAATCAAGGTTAATTTATGATATAAATTAATAAGTACGACAGATGTTGATGAATGCTTTAATTACTACTGCTTAACGATAGTTATGTCAATGGATTGGCTAAAATATATATAATAATAATAAGTAGTAGGATGATGAATTTGTACATGCGGTTTTGGAGCTACGATTAGATCGTGTATACTAGATCTGCAGCTGGCGTAATTCCGACATTATGATCAAGCTTAGTTTGACTAAGCTTGTTTCTGTTTATTTTAAACAAAGAGCCATGTGATTTTTGTTCGTTCGTCTGTCTATAAACGTTGGTATATGTAAACGGGAGTTATAAACAAATTATTATTTTATAAAAGGGGTTTTATGGATTATGATACGCCGACTTTATGAACAAGTTTAGTTTTACTAAGCCAGTTCCTATTAATCTTAGGCAAAGAGCCATGACATGTGATTTTGTTCGTTCGTCTGTCTGTAAAAGTTGGTATGTGTAAATGGAAGTTATAACAATTATTATTTCATAAAAACGGTTTATAGGGATTATGTTACAGTATATTTGGATTCGATCCATTGCTAAGGTAGCAAGGAGAGGATGAAATTTGGTATCAGAATGATTATATAATTTGAGTCCAGGTGAGATAGTGAGTGAAGTTCAATCATCTTATTACAGGTTAACATTTCAGTTGGAAGTTTTTATTTTTGTTTATAACGTTAAATTCCGAACTATGGTATTTATAGATTAAAACCATAGATAAAGAAATTCTTACGTTTTTGGATTTGTTATATCGAAATATTGAGTCATTGAAAATATTTACAATACTTAATTGGTTGTCACGAATTCAATGAAACAAAATTTCGAGTTTTACCTTTAAAATGACTCCGGGCTGGTGGTATAAATTGAAGAATGCCGTGAATGCAGTGTTAATAAGTCGCATAGTTTGATATCGAGTTATTGTTCAATTATCATTTTAGTCAACATTTGGTTGTCAATTACAAACTAATGTAATGTAATATAAGAATTGGACAAATGATTCGCCCGTTACACGGGTGATAATTTAGCGGCAATTTATCGGCTCTTGGCTATGGAATGGGCGGCTGCTGCTTGCAGGGTCGACAATTCATAGTTGATCCGTATTGGGCTAGGTTGTCTCTTGGTGAACGTGGGTATTACAAAAGTCTCTTCTAAAGGGCGCTAGATCAGGTAGGAATCTTTGCCTAGTGGACCTGGATTCTTTTGGAGGCGCCCTCCCAAGTATAGGCTGTGGAGATGAGGCCCTTACTTCAAAGCTGTGGAAACGAGGCTGAGGTGGCATCCATTATGTACCAGCAAAAACTAGGTCCTTTGATTATGCTCTCGAATTTAGATGGCTTTAGGGGAGACTCACTAGATTTAATAGTAGCGACATTATATCACCATCCCGGTTCAGTTCAACGCGGCCCTTGGGGTAGGATCTCTCTTGGGGAGACCTGACTAACCTACACAGACACTACTAACCTTGTAAGTGGGACAGCAACTCTTGCTTTGGGTGGAGCGGTGCCCCGTCAGGTTGTCGAGCCGCACAGGGGCAGGCGGATGATGCCTAAGTGTAATGGCTAGGAGGGGCCTGCCCTTCTCTTTGTATTTATTTACAAAAGGGACCCATAGGGAATTAGTTATCTCCTTCTGTTCCATTAATCAAGAAAACTTACATCTACATTAAAAGAACTAGCAGTTTCACAATCTATCTCACTTCAGATACGAAATTATGAAAGATTAATTGAATTTAAAGCTTAGGACTATAGTTATTAAGATTATTAAACTGTAGGAAGTTCATACAAAATTGAGCTTTACTGTATGTGAAAGATTTATTATAATACTAGGACATTCGAACAACATTTCCTATTCAAACTTGAATAAATTAATTAGATGGGTTAAGTTAGTAACTTTGCTGACACATTAATATGTTTATCTTAGGTCGAACATAGGGCATGGTTTATTATGGTTGGATTCACACGGTAGGGTACTAAGAAAGATTGTAAGATGAATTGTTGAATCAAATATTATCTAAGTAAAGTTAGGTATTAGATTATAATGGAATATATCAAATTAGGTAGGTAATATACAGTAGTAGCCTCTGAATTAGTAAATTAGAGTTAATGTTTCCTAAACCCTTTCCAACACACTTTGAGTATTCCTTAAACGAACTGGTTACACACGGGTTCAACTTGGGGTCCTACCTTTATATAACTAGATGATCACGCTGGCCAATTATTTTATAAGTAGATATTTATTTATTTATATTTATTTATATATTTATTTATGTTATGCGACTCACTCTTGACTGTTGTGGGGTCGGTATCGCTACACGTGGTTTAGGCGTTAGCGGATATACAGGCCAACAGAAGAGGAAAGCGACTTTGTTTTATACTATGTAAAGAAAACATAAGGAAGAAATAGTACATTATTGCCTAGGCGCGGAAAGTAAGGGATTGCCTGACGAGGTCGTTAGCGGGCCAAGCAATAGCAAGGCTTAAATACGAGTCAGGAAATACAATTTCCGCCGAAGTATATACAATGCTTTTCTCAATAATTGCGAGAAAATGATACAAATGCATAATTACAAGTATTTGTAAAAAAATATCGACGAATTGAGAGAGAATCTCTTTTTGAAAACCTCAAGACGGTATTGAGAATGCACAATGACTCGCCGCCACCTTTTATTCAATTTTTCAGGGTCAAATTAATTTCACAGTCAATAGAGATCATTTTTAAATAAAATATGGATATGGACGGAAAGTGTTTTCATTTGGTATTTTTACTCGTAGGGGTAAAATGAGACATTTTCAGTCCTTGTGTTTCAATCGGAAAACGGTTGTTTTCGAGCATGTTTGAGAAAATATAATTTTCTAAAAAATATAATAGCTACCATGCACAAAACTATACATGATATGGCACAAGTAATACCGCGAATGCTAGGTACAACAATAGAAGGGAATTACAAGAAAATATAAACTTGCTATTGAGAGACGGTTGAAAGCAGAGTCCACGCTCCGTAAATATTTTCATAAAGAATGTGGAGGCAACTTCGAGAAGCAGGCTTTGTGTACATTCTGTTTAGAATTAAACAATACAGACTTGCAATATCTTCATGAACCTCGAATTTAAACATAATTTTGCTTAAAGTTGATGTATATATAATTGTTTTTGAGCGTTTGTTGATCGTAAATAGTTGTGTATACATATTATCATACACTCAAAGTTGGTTTTGAATAGGACTTATTTTATGTGAATAATATTTTTTGTTGTAACCGTTGAAAAAAAATACATGACTAAAATACCAAGTTTGCCTTTTAAATTCGTTGCATGCGCTTTAATTTTATATATTTTTGTCAGATTTATAGTATTTGTAGTTCTAGCTGAAATAATGTTGCCATAAACAAGCAATATTTTGCAATACAATTCAATAGATGCATTTAAGTTGACAGAACCGTAAAAAAACGTTTTACGTCTCCGGAAACAAAATCAGATGTAGAATTCAAGTATTGAAAACAACGTATTAATACCTGATTGTTGTTGGCACAAGTCCAAGTTACGACCACACAGTGTAACAAAATAAAACCTACGCTGCTCTTCGTACTGAGACAATTATATAAACAGTCAATACCTAGCAAGTTTTAGTTTTAACCATTTACAATAATGGCGACTGTGATATAAACGATTCTAAAACACGTCAAACGCGATATCGTTATAACGCAGTAGCATGGCCCTGAGGCCCTGGGCTAAGATTGTACACGGTAAAAACATTTTTGCCTTTGAGGTGTTTCCGTGTTTCCGTATTGTCAACGTTTTGATAACTGTTAATACTTGACAGTAATGGCGGTTAGGTTAATAATACTAAAACATCTCAAACCCAATATCGTTTTAACGCAGAGGCAAAAAGGTCCAGGTCCTTTACTTAAGTTTTTCATCTATGAAGTAGTATAGTCAGAGTCAAAAGTAACTGATCACTTTTGCACTTTATCGAATTGACACTTTCGACAATCTTGTTTGACATTTCTCCCGTGACTGTAAAACGAGGTATAAAAGTTCGTATTTATTTTAAGTCGTTGGGATACGGCAGCTATACAATTCTCGATTTTTATCCCGGATTTATTTGCCCGGACGAAAAACAAAACACAGATGCGAAAAGAAACAAAAACCGAAGCATCACTAGTCGCCTCGTTCTTAAATTCCAAAGTTAATAAAAAGTTTATCGCAGGCACGTCGCGGATATAAAATATGAGTTTACAGGGCACCTGCTCAACAATACATAAAGCCGGGCATTAGATACTTGTCACAACAAATGAACGCGGGAAATGCCATTTTATGGTCCATAAAGCTTAAGGTGGGCAATAAATAAAACACAAGTGTTCCCGTGTAGTGGACAAGATGAATTTAAGCTGTAAACAGACGCGGGTGTAAAACGAACAATTGGAAGGGGCGGTGCCGATAAAGGTCGCTGCACACAATATTCATTCAACTTTGAATCGACTCAAATACACCATCGATACAAGAGCTCCATCACGTACCTACAATGTATTCGAATAAAAATAAATAGCAGGAGAAGTGGGCGACACGTGAGCTACTCCTTACCCACGCATTGTACGCTTTATTCCACCCACCACCAATAAGCAACAGCAAACTAGATATTTTACACGGCTCTGAGTCCAAATCAATCAGATCAGCCAGTATTGGCTAATTCGTATGTACCTAATAGACAAATATAGATTAGCGCTCTATTTAGCTATTATTGTCCTATATTTTTAACCTATAACTGTTATTATATTTTACTCATGTTCTTATTCTTCTCCTGTAACTTTATTACTGATTTTTGAATAGACGGTAAGTGTTTATTGTACAAATAAATAAGTAAGACCTGGGGGGTGATTCTCTCAACACAGCGCTGCGACGATCTCAAAGATGAAGTTTTATCCGACAAGTTTAAGAAGTCCCGTCGGAGCGTACAAAACACATTTTAGCGCGTGCCTTCTTAATTAGGCAGTTTTATACGACACTGAACTCACCGGCCTGTTGCCTAATTGAGAAGGCACGCGCTAAAATGCGTTTTGTACGCTCCGACGGGACTTCTTAAACTTGCCGGATAAAACTTCACCTTTCGGATCGACGCAGCGCTGTGTTGAGAGAAACACCCCCATGTGTTGTCCAATGGTGGCCGCGTTGACAGCAGTTTTCGACGACGAGTATCCTATTGCCTTATCGCAGATGCTATTTGGTAGCTGGACGATCTTAGGTATGGATTAAAATAATTTCGAAATATAGCTATGTCGATACTATCACAGACAATTATTATAATAATAACTGTATGGTAGGCTTTTGCTACTCAGTGACGTCACGCGATTGACAAATACCATACAGAACACTACACTGGCAAGAATGTCATCCCATACATTTTCAATGATAGAAAAAAAAACCTTCGTTTGCATATGGCCCCTGAAGTTGTTAGTGGTGACGGTGTGCAACGACCTTAATTTAGGACGTCATTGCCGTGGACACGCACACTTACTAAGCGAGCTCTGGGGTAATGGACAACATGTTGTAAGCAATATCATTTTGCTAAGTAGAATAGAGTCCCTGGGTGGCCTACCTCAATTAAAGGCAAAAATATTAGGTAAACACACGAGGCTGAAAATAAGTATCAGCTCATTTTTTGGAGCTTCTATTCTCAATAGTTGGGTTGTTTTTACGGTATTGGAATACTGAGCATTAGGCCCGTAATACTTTTGAAGAAAAATAAACACATATAAAAAAACTTAGAGGCGACTAAGGGAATAAGGGCTTGTAGTACTGTTACGCAATGGGCTTGCAACCTGTAATTAATACATAATTAATTAATACACTTCTTGGCCTGATTGTGCAAAATGTGGTTATAGAATTTTAAGCAAGTATTTTAGAATTTTTGGTTATGTATGTATGCATAAAAAAACTAAACTCGGGATAAATAACCACATAACCACACAAATATTTGACATTACTATTCGTAAACGGCACCGCTAGCATCGTAAGCAGGGTAACTACCAACTAAGCTAGAAAGTAATAGGATCATGTTCATGACACAAGCATTAGACTTCCCGGGAATTGAACCCGGAACCGGTAGCTCGTAGGTACACTGATAAACTAGGCCAAACGCGTCATTTCTGAAGGTAACCTGCCTATCGATATTCGTATGCCACGAGGCTCAGCGGCGGCCGGGAGCCATACGCCGCAATAAATATTCATCAGGCTTATAAACGAAGCATTCTTGTACGCAAATGGGCGAGCAAACTGTAACTTCATCAGCGTTGGCATTGGCCTACATTCGACATTCAGACAAAAATCAACAAGTTCAACCTTGGTGTTACAAGTAATATAATGCTGCAAGTTTTGTTTGTAGTTGGGTTAGCTTAGTTAAAATAGAGAACGTGCATGAAAATCAGAATTGAGTTTCACTTTCATTGATACAATTTAGGAGAAAATGTAAAAGCATATAAAATGCAAACTAAGTTTTGACCCGTTTATTAAGATTTTACATAGAATAGAAAATTGTTGAAATTTTAAAACTTCCTTTAACGTTTAGATTGCTTTTTTCGGCATCCTCATTTTATTTACGTAATATGTTAATTCAATGATATTGGCTTAAAAATAGTAATTTAGGAACTAAACGCAAAATTCTTTATAAGGTCCTTATATTTTAAACATGGAACAACAGCTGTGACGTCATCCCTGTCGTCGATTTTGTGTTCAGTGTTTTTGCACGGGGTGTGAACTATGACTTTATAAAGCTTCATATCTTGTGAAAAAAATACACGACAATTATTTTGCGTGTACAGTTATTCCTCTCTTTCATAGTACTTTTACGAGAGCGTAAGAAAAAAGAATATGCGTGTTCCCTATTGGTTGAAGTTTGATGATTATTAAGAAATAAAGTAATTAATCAATAGCCTGCAGAATCACCAGATTTTACCAGATTTGAAAAATGGAAGCGGCGCTTGAAATTGATAATTGATAAATATTGTTGTGAATTGATATTTGATGAGTATTACATAACGCTTACAAATTACATAATAAAAGGAAATGTAACGTTTACACCTATATACCCGATAGTGATACGGGTGTTAAATTGATTCGTACGTGTAAGCCTGGCTCTCTACACGATTGAGGCACAAATAAAACGAAGGCACCTGCGATATGTTCGTCCACAGTAGGATTTTACCCTAGCTGAAATCTTCCTATTTAGATCTTAGTCGAGAACAACCGTTTGTCATTAAATTTTATATTGCCTTTAAACTTGAAATTTGTAGTCCGAAGTGTAGTGTTATAAAGTAAACGATGAGTTTTATTTATTATTTTCAGTGTTTGTTTGTTTTTGGTACATTTGAAAAACGCGTTTGGTGCTGTCTGTATTATTATCGTGCGTACAACATACAGCATAACTAGTCCACGCTGTGACGTCCTGCTACGCGTAGCGTAGCTAATGCTACGACTTCGTAGCAAAGTTGTCAAATATAAAGTTGCAGTTACACGGGCAATTTTATGAGCAACAGCATGGAACATGGCGTTTCGTTCTATTAACACCAAATTAGAGTAAGACAGCTATTCAGTTTTATATACAGTTAGTTGCAAAACTGAGTTAATATTAGCACCTTAGTAGAAAATAAATAAGTTGATGATAGTTAAAGGTATTTTTAAATGTTTAATACGACAAGTACTCCTTGAAATTTTCTACAAATACTCCTACCAAATGATTTACCTGTCATTTACAGTTTTTAAGTAATTTTATCGTAAAAAATGTTGAATTTAGCTTTTTTTATTTGTCTAATATTTTAATTCTCTCTGTGGCAACCCAAAATAAGGACCCTGATAAAATTAAAGAAAAAAAGCCTTTTTAAAATAAGTAGAAAATTATTAAAATCGGACATACTTTTGGTGGCAGTTATTGGCAACATTAGTTCGGTGCACGGGTTCACTTTTGCACCGAGACAAATTAGCCATACAAACTGGTTGTTAGTTCACTATGGTAGGGGATTAAAATTCTGCAATAACTAGAAAACTACGTCCCTGATTCAAGCAGTTGATACCTCATTTTAAAAAGAATGGAATTCTCTATTTTAGATAAGAACTAAATTACTAGTATAAAACATAAATTGAATTTTTACAGTTTTTGGTTCAAAATCTTTAAAAAAATATAAATGACAAATAAATTATTTATACAGCAGTTTTGTAGCTTACTTCAAGGATAACTATTCTGTACTAAGCATTTGAAAATAGTTTTGATTGTCATCGACTTATTAACATTCTACAAAGGGGCTAATATTGACTCAGTTTTGCAACTAACTATAGGTAGTAAATTTTTTGCCACTACTGGGTCGATTTTAAACAAAGCAGCTGATACTACATTTTATTCTTAGCATTCAACCACACCCTTCCTTGGCACAATGGGTACTTCGATTATATTATAATCATAGTAATTATTTAACCATTATAGAACCTTGTCGCAGATAGTCAAAAAATATTAATGACGTATGTTTTTGTGATTTCCCGGTTATCTTTATTACAAGGTTTTATAGAGCCTGAACAAAATGGGCTTTACCCGTCACGTTGGAATATTAAAATACTGGCAAGCACAGAATAAGATAAAGTGCTAAGTAATTTTAGTGCGAAATAAACGGTTAATTTGCTATAACAGCGTTGGATAAACGAAACAGGCGCACCCCATCGCAGGCAATTACGCAGAGCTGCAGCACGGGCATCTTCTGTGCCCGCGATAAGCCTGGCGAGTCTAGACTATATATACAACCACTAGCTGGCGGCACTGAACGTGTTAATCGAGGAGTAAGTCGATCGCACTGATGGGTCTGACGGATCTATTAGGCCTGATGCGCCTGATGGGCCTGGTGAAGCTGATGGACTTTCCAAGGAATGAGCTCGAAACAAATTGTATTTCAGAAGCATTTACTTGTTTTTATTACTTAAGAAAATACTGTGAAAATGAAGTCCAAATGTAATCGCCATAAAAAAATCGGATCCATGCAAGATAGTCGCGCGCTCTAATAAAAAAACAAATATCTAAATGTATTCAATATTTTTGTATCACTCTAAACATATTACAAAATAAACTGCATCAATACGTCAACATTTCACGCTACTAGAGCAAATTAAATAAGAAACGTGTCAGACCGACCGGTCTCAAGAGACCTTGCGACTCATCGGCCTACTCAAATCCTGGTCGCGGCACCGAGTGCCTTCGAGAGCGTTCCACGTCACACACACCCACACTTGGCTCCGCGTGTTATTCTTAAATGAAAACGCTAAGATTTCGTGGATTTTACGATACCGGTGCCTGAACTTGTAGCAATACTTTAAATATAGGGACTAGATTAATTTAGTACTCAGGATTGGCAACACATTTGTAGCCTGTAAATGTATATGGGCCTCAGAATCCACTTACCATCAGGTAGCTATATGCTCGTTTGCCTTCTGCCATAAAAGCATAGATTATTTAATCTAAAAAAAACCCATTTGGGCGATCATCGATCATTCATCACATCACATCGATCGATTTAAAGCACGTGAGGGTTATGCGGCGATACGTGCCTATAAACTTAACACAGCCGAGATTTTAATGAACCAGACACGCAGTCCTTACTTACTCGACGGGTCAAGTTAAATTGGTCACGAGCTCGCGGGGAATAACCCGGGGCGTAACACTTCTCTTCGCTTCTAATTTATGCACCTGTGTAATGAGTACCAGTTTTATCGACGACACGTTTACCTAGTTGGGAGTGACCTAAGGTTGCCAACCGTACTATCTAATATATAAAATTCTCGTGTCACGGTGTACGTTATTGAACTCTTCCGAAACGGCTGGACCGATTTTAATAAAATTTTGTGTGTATGTCGGGTAGGTCTGAGAATCGGCCAACATCTATTTTTCATACCCCTAAGTGATATAAAAAAAAATGCAGCGGGCGAAGCCGCTGGCGGGTCGCTAGTATTATATAGTATTGTACTATACTTTGACTTTTTGTTCTATACTGTTGAAAAAATATACAGTACGCAAAAATACTATATTTGAGGGGTCCCCACGAAGTGCTCCAACTTTTCCAGGTTTAAATTCAACTTTATTAAATCGCAACACTGCAACTGCCCTGTCAATAATGTCGTCATTCAACAATCACACCTTGCGCCATTTGCATTGCGCCTATACACAGCGTGTTTCTGAACGGTTTTATTATTTTATCCTTTATTGTAATTTCTCACAAAACTGACTGGTTGGAGTCGAGAAAAAGTTGACGCCAAGCCAAGAGTAGCTCTAGGTACGACATGGGAGTTTTCCACAGCACGCTAGTAAATTTAAGGTATAACTAGGCATAGTATTGACATATTATTTTAATACTTATTTCATAAAGTACTATATTTTTTATTACGTTACTATATTTGACCTTTTATTCTGGAAAATACTATATCTCCCCAAAAAAAGTTGGCAACCCTAGAGTGACCATGCCTCCAAAGCTAGCGGTCCTGGGTTCATTTCCCGGTAAGGCAGATATTTGTGTGATGAGCACGAGTTTTTTTTTTATGTCAAGGAGAAGGCACACGAGCACTCAGGCCACCTGATGGTAAGTGGAATCTGAGACCCATAGACATTTGAATTCTCAAGACTATAATCCTAAGACCTCAAATGCGTTGACAACCCTGAGGACTAAGATGGAATGCCTCTATGCTAGTAATTTCACCGGTTGTCTTATCCCCATACCGGAACACAACAATGCGAACACTGTTGCTTGGAAGTTGGTTAATGGATAAGATGGTGGTAGCGATCCGGACGGACCCTGCACAGGGTCCTACCACCACTAACCACCACCATTTTTTCCAGAGACTTGAATGTTTTCTATGTATTTAAGTATATATATACAAGTATACTGTAATTCTATGGAACTTGCTAACTATGTAAACAAACAATATATTGAAATTGACATCTAATGTCAATTTTAGTATGGCGGCTTGTTTACATAGTTAGCAAGTTCCATAGAATGACACTTTACGTTTTTAGTTGTCTAGTAAGGTAACAACACCAATGTTCGACACTTTTAGCTGACATGCAGCAATAATGGATAGAAGCTTTTAATTCTAAGATCATAGGGTTATAAATTGATTGTTGCAAAACAAATGAATAACTCTTATCTTCTTTGAGTAAGAATCAGTGTCGAACATTGGTCCTTTGTCGATTACTGGTGTCTTTACCTTGCTGTGTTCGAGGATAACACCACTGCTGTTGACTTTTAATAGCTGTTGTGATTAGAACAGAAGTAGATTACCGCTTTCCTTCGGGAACTTTCCCAATTTTCGCCACAATTATTTTCGCACAGATATTGTTGAGCACCTTGGATGCTCTCATTTGATGGCGGCTTAGCGGCTGATCATAATATACGAGTACGTATGCGTTAATTATCATGTAGATAAGTTTATGCTCTGTTCAATTTGTTAGTACATCTAGAGTAAACGGCTACACTATATTGCTTCGAAAAAATAACCTCGTAAAATGTTAGATATAAAATATTACCCAAGCGACTGTAACTGCGCTACGATCATACAAGGTCACAGTCAATCGATTGCTAAGCTACATTTGTGCATCGCCGTCACAGACTTCGTAATGTTAATTGATACCTCCAGTTGCGCGCATCATTTAAAATTCAATAACACGTCTCTCAGGGTTACCCAATAACTGCCGGTCTTTTTATTAGCTTACATTTCGAATAGGTAAAAAGACTTTTGGAAAGTTATTGTTTTCTTTTTCAAGGAATTTATACTAGAAACGATGAAGAGTTTTAAGAAATTATTTGTCATCGACTAATAAATCAGTTAATTAAACTATCTCCGATTTTATGCAGCACGTCCTGCCTTCCGGGTATCGCCGAGCCTGTCCATATCTTCGCATGAACAGTACTTAAAACAGCTCTTTTTTGCATCAAGACTCAACAGTTTTCCTGTTGAGGAAGTATAAGGGATTGAGAGTTATACTATGCAACCGACATGAAGTCATTTATTCCGACGAATAAAATACACCTTAATTTTTAATGTACCCATTTTAAGAACAGACTTGCATTTAGATTTTTACACATTTTTTTGTCAACTAGGAGTCTTGGGAATTTTCGTCAGAATTAAAACTTCAAAAAGATGTAATTGTAAATAAAGTATATAATGTCCTTTAACATAGGTTTTCTAAGATTGCTGTATTCGATCATTTCAAAGATATTTACAAAACCAAATAATTGTGCTTAATTTTCAGATAGAGATTGTTTGGGGGTAGGGAATGACACGAGTTAATTACTTTTACATCGCGGCAAATTGGACAGGGATCAGTCATAATATTTACATAAAATTTACGCAGAAAAGCGGGCTAGGGATAGCTGGTAAATAAGAATTTAAATAAACACGAGAAGAGAGATCTCGTAAGCTTTAACACGAACAAGCCAGAACAGCTCTGAAACTAGCAACCATACAATCCCATAAGCTGTAATAAGATTCCAAAGTGGTTCTCAATTCATCGTGATCTTATAGGATTATTTCACGCACCAAAGTATACCTGGAGAATTATAACAAATCTACATAATGTATGAAGGCAAAGTTCGTGCCGGCTCGAAGTAAGCAAATATGCTTAAAGGATGGGAGGTAAAGAAAGGATAATATGACGAATGTTACAACATATTGAAGTTGTTTTCCAGCCCTTTAAGAAATGTTTAAGTTCCCTGTGGCATGTTCAAAAGTAATGGTTCAAAGAAGAAGTTGCTTTTGTCATAAAACAACGTATAGGTACTTTAATACAATCAAAAAAGTTACTACTACTGTTAGTAGATAGCTGATTGCTTATTATTATTTACCGTAATTTTCATTTAAAATGTGGTTGTACCTAGTACTAGGGCTCAACCACAAGGTCTTCTTGGAGGTGAAGAACGAACTAAATTTTTAATACAAGGGCGACAAATGCTTAAGTGGCTGCAATTAACTTGTCAACCTTTGGAATATGCGCAGAGCCGCCGGCGTGACGACATTATACCGCTTCTCCGTCTCATTCGACCCGTCGCCGTCAAGCTAAATAGCTGGTGGAATAAAAGCTAAAATGGCTTATTATAACGATAACAGTTTATATCCAAATTTAATATCAAACCTTCCCAATGGCCTCCCGGCGCGACTGGAGAATAAGTCGAAGAATAAAGTTATTTTCCTGGACGTGACGCCCGCCCAAACTCCTAACATTAGAGTGCCGTCGCCGAATGCTGTCGCTCCCATGAGAGATAACTTAATTAACCCCGATATCTCTGGAGACATCGTTTATGAGAACATCAAACCAGTGTTCACGATCCTGAGAATCATGGGAGTTCTTCCCCTGACGAGACCTTCTCCGGGCGTGAATCAGTTTCAAATTGCGTCTCCGTCCATGTTGTACTCCGCTATGATGTTCTTCTCGCTAATTGCGTATTTGCTGTACTTGTCGTTGCACAAAATCCAAATAGTTCGAACTGGAGCGCAAGAAGGCAAGTTTGAGGAAGCCGTGATTGAGTACCTCTTTACAGTTTACTTGTTTCCAATAACCGCTGTGCCCATATTATGGTATGAAACAAGAAAAATTGCTGGAGTTCTTAACGGATGGGTAGAATTCGAGGTAAATATATAGTTTTGTTATTTGTTACATATAATAATTTTCATTAATTTTCTAATCCCATATGTATTTTAAAATGTTGTATGTTCTTAATAAATAAGTATCAGGATTATCTACAGAACTAAGAACCCATTTAGATCTCAATTATTTTGTTGGTGAAGTCGATAACCACGCTTCGTATATTTTTCATATTGAACTTGGCTCCCATTTTCACATTTATGTTTTTGATGAGATTTTACTTAACAGATTGCCTACAAGAAACTTTCTGGGCGGGTTCTACCTGTAATGTTCTACAAGAAATCTCTGACCATCGCTATTGCAATTCCGATCCTATCAACCGCTTCAGTGGTCATAACCCACGTAACCATGGTGCATTTCAAGCCATCGCAGATCATACCTTATGTATTCCTTGAAATATTGACCTATATTTTGGGGGGATACTGGTACCTTCTGTGTGAAACGCTTAGCATTTGTGCGCACATTCTCGCTGAGGACTTTCAACAGGTATATATTCTTAATAAATATAGAACTTTTGGATATGGAATATCTATATCTAGTAATGAATGTTTTTTTTGTAGGCTCTTCGTCATATTGGTCCAGCGGGTAAAGTTGCCGAGTATCGCGCCCTTTGGCTCCGTCTCAGCATGCTCGCCCGCAACACCGGCATCGCCAACTGCTACACCTTCACATTCGTCAGCCTCTACTTGTTCCTGATCATCACGCTCTCCATCTACGGGCTGCTCAGCCAGATCTCCGAGGGATTCGGCATCAAAGACATCGGCCTCGCATTGACTGCTTTCTGCAGTATCATGCTGTTGTTCTTTATTTGCGATGAAGCGCACTATGCTTCACACAACGTGAGTTTAAATAAAGAGTATAATAACGAAATATAGATATTTCTGTTTCCAAAATAAAAACTTTTGGTTGTCGAAATTACCTACCTTACGAAGCTGTTCTATGAACTAAATAAATAAAAGTTTTAATGTTATTTACTTCAATATATTCAAGCGTGATATTTAAAAAATGTTTCAGTTCACGTACGAGTAATGGATGTTTCAATAAGTCTCTAGTCGCCGACGCAATGAGGCGGGTTCACAACTAAGTAGTGTGTACATACTACACATAGCGGAGTTTCCTTACTTAAGCAATTTTTTGCTGACTCCATCCCCTACTTTATTACTGTAATATTTAAAGGAAATAAAGAATGTTGAATTTGATTTTGGAATTTTTTAAAACTTCTGCAGTTGCCGCTAGTCTAATCCAGGTATTCTGGCGTAGGTGCGACTGAACTTCCAAAAGAAGCTGTTGATGGTGGAGCTGTCCTGGATGAACTCTGATGCACTGACGGAGGTGAACATGTTCCTGCGCGCCACCGAGATGAATCCCTCGCAGATCAGCCTCGGCGGCTTCTTCGACGTCAACAGGACTCTTTTCAAATCGGTAACGAACGTTCTCAATGTGTTTTTATTCTGTCTTCTCGGTTCACGTGATATTTAGTACAGAGATAGGGTTTTAGATGCTAATAGGGCCCAGAGACAACAGGGTTTCTTGGTGTTCCAACAGGAAAATTAGACAGTTCCCGACTTACGCGGATAGAGTTATGGGCAAATGCTAATTATTATTTAATAACTAATTAAGTAATAATGGATGCTTTGCACGGCACTGGCACGTCGCAAGCCCCGGCTCGGCAGCCGGAAAATCTAGATAATATGAAGATATTGGTTGGATTATCTACAAACCGACGCGGTGACAGTACCCTAGGGAAGATACAATTCCATTCTATGGAGACGCAAAAATATATCTATATGAGTAAATTTGGTGTGCAAAAATTGTATTGGCAAGTTCATAACTACATTCCCTATTAATCCAACTTGAAAAAATTAAGTTGTTTTATTAATGAAAATACGAGCAAAAATACTATACTTAGTATTTAATTATATACGTGTGGAAAACACGAACGCCACATGGTCGGGAACTACCTACCTTAAAAATTGGAAATAGCAACTTTCATGCAGAGGAGACATTATTTTATTTTTAAAAATTATAAATACTGCGTTTATGCATTTTTGAAGAAATAAAATCAGCCACAAGTTTTTTATGTTTCCTAATACTTTTTTAAGGATTTTAGTTTTAGTACCTGTATCTGGATTCAATCATTACATTTTCACCATTAAAATTGTTACAACATTTTTGATAAAAAAAATGCCTTTTCATTTTAGGGTAGGTACAATATTTTTTTGCAACTTCGTGTACCTATGGTTATTTTTTGTGGATTCAAAAACATAGTGCGTCGAATTAACACTCTATGACCGCTAACAAAACATTTTGCCTGATATCGAATCAGTTCCAAAAAAATTGTAAGTGACCTGAGGTACAAACAATGAAAACATCTTTACCTACTTTCCCTGCTGCCGTTGTTTGAAAACAGTAATTACAAGCACAACAACCGTGAACCTTTTATTCACTCCACCACCTGGGGGGTCATCATGACATAACAATGCAGTTCTGTTTACGCTCAGAGAAAGGGACAGAGCTATACAACTGTCATAGCTCTGTCCTTTTCTTTGAGCGTAAACAGAACTGCATTGTTGTCATGATAACCCCCCTGTACGTAAAAGATGATTTCCTTTAACTATATAGTTTGTATAGCGGCGCCGGCCTTCAGGATCAATGGTTGGTACCACAGCGGATAGACAGAATTTTTGCTAAACGTGAATTGAAAAGAAGTAGGCATGTGTCACTTGGTAGCTTAATTATTCTCGTCTTCTGCGGTGTCGCTGCACTCAACATTCACTTCTCAGCACTCGGAATTATCTAGATTAAATACACTATCCTCGCCAGTATTATATTATTCTGCTCCCTTGTGACACAATCTTCGTAAGCAATCTCCTAATGCCTAACTTTTTTTACAGCTTTTGGCCACAATGGTGACTTATCTGGTGGTGCTGTTGCAATTCCAAATCAGCATTCCCGACGACACTCAGTCGCAGAGGACCTACGACGACGATTATCTTGCTAACACCACTGCACCTGTCACCGAGATCCCCACCACCTTAACTACTATAACTACGATGCTTACTACACTTGCTAAGAAAAAGAAGAAACATTAAAACAAAATATTTATAATTTTCGGAAACTACCTAGCTATAAAATATTTTTTTCTTGTAAATATTTATGTATTTTTGGCCGGGTTAAAAACAATACCAAAACACCTCAAAGGCAATGTCGTTTCACAGAGTAGAATAGAGCCCCAGTGCTTTATCACTAAGTACATAGTATAAAACAAAGTCGCTTCCCGCTGTCTGTCCCTATGTATGCTTAAATCTTTAAAACTACGCAACGGATTTTAATGCAGTTTTTTTTTAATAGATAGAGTGATTGAAGAGGAAGGTTTATATGTATAATACTTTAATCCGGAGCGAAGCGAGGGCGGGTCGCTAGTTAATCATAAAGAAACCAGCCAAGTGCGTGTTCGAATTCTTTTAGGGTAGGTACTGTGAGCGCTACTACGAATTCCGCTCCTTCTTTTTCTTAAATAACAACTTCACTTTTCTTCCGTTATCACATTTATTTACTATCACGTCGTAGGGCTTGACGCGGACATATTACGACTGACCATCATATAAAACAAGTTAAAAAGTAAGTGTTAAAACACGATTGCGTGTTTTCATTAAGTCGTGTATTTTTTTATTTTTTTTTAAGGAGAAGGCACACGAGCACTCAGGCCACCTGATGGTAAGTGGAATCTGAGACCCATAGACATTTGAATTCTCAAGACTATAATCCCAAGACCTCAAATGCGTTGCCAACCCTGAGGACTAAGATGGAATGCCTCTATGCTAGTAATTTCACCGGTTGTCTTATCCCCACACCGGAACACAACAATGCGAACACTGTTGCTTGGCGGGTGGTTAATGGATAAGATGGTGGTAGCGATCCGGACGGACCCTGCACAGGGTCCTACCACCACTAAACGTATATGTATAACGTGTGTGTAAACGTATGTG
This sequence comes from Acleris holmiana, assembly GCA_949316455.1. Classification (NCBI taxonomy): domain Eukaryota; kingdom Metazoa; phylum Arthropoda; class Insecta; order Lepidoptera; family Tortricidae; genus Acleris; species Acleris holmiana. The sequence continues at coordinate 9,093,773 of OX438781.1, read as the reverse complement.
TGTTAGTGTATGTATGTTAATTTTCCTTTTTTTTTTTTTTTTGCCATAAGTATTGTTTTTGTTAATATTTAAGTACCCCGTTACACTTGTGACCTAAAGACGAAATCGGCCCATCCACCTAGCTTCTACGAGGGCACAAAGAACCATACATGCATAGGCGGCTGGGATTCTACACTGTAATAACGATATCGTCTGTGACATGTTTCCGTATTGTCAACCTTTTAGTGGTGGTAGGACCCTGTGCAGGGTCCGTCCGGATCGCTACCACCATCTTATCCATTAACCAGTCAAGCGGCAAGCCGTTTAGCGGCCGCTGTCAAAAAAAAACAATTAATGCTTTATGACAATAACTCAAAGTTCAAATTTAAACTAACTTTATAGTTGTCTTGCTGACTGAAGGGTTAACCACTCGCCAAGCAACAGTGTTCGCATTGTTGTGTTCCAGGGTGGGGATAAGACAACCGGTAAAATTACTTGCATAAAGGCATTCCATCGTAGTCCTCAGGGTTGGCAACGCATTTGAGGTCTTAGGATTATAGTCTAGAGAATTCAAATGTCGATGGGTCTCAGATTCCACTTACCATCAGGTGGCCTGAGAGCTCGTGTGCCTACGCTTTATCATAAAAACAGCTTTCATTGGATAACTCTTATGTCATGTATTCGACTTCGACTTTATTTTTCATTTTAACTATATTGCGTCTGGTTGCGAATTTTGATTACTGTCAGATATTGACAACTACAAATACTAAATATCTGAAAAAAAAACATAAATGAAAGCGCTTATATGTATAACGAATTTAAAAGGAAAACTATCACGAATAATTAATTAGACATCATTAGTTCTTGAGATACAGGTGATTAAAGTGTTTAAATCTACTAAAATTATACAGAAAATTAGTTATTATTTTTTGTTTTTTTTTTATGTTTTTAGTACATAATGGCTTCGGAACACGACACTGAGCATGGTCCGACATGCTCTTGCCAGGTTTTTACACTAGGCGCCGATTTCTTTTTGTTATAATTGTTGTTGAAGTCCATTGGGTAGGCTCCTGCAATCGTCCTAGCCCAGTGGATAAGCTCGTGGTGTAAGCCGGCCACAAAGAAATACGCTTTAGTTCAATGTACTAAATAGCATTATGCAACGCGAGTTGATGACGTGAGATTAATAAATATTTACATGTCCGACGTGAAAAAGTACAGGCGGCCAGTTTGACGGCATAAGGGTAAGGACCAAAAAGTTGGCCACTAACTCACTCAATTAAATTTTCTATGAAACTTTTCCATTGGGATACGAAAATTAGCCATACATTTTGTAGGGATAATTTTCGTGTCACAACGGAACTTTTTTCACTTTTGTTGTATGTAGGTATGGTTAACTACGCTTAACTATGGTCCAACTATTTGGTCCTTACCCGTAAAGAGAAGAGAGAGCCACAGATTAGGTTATGTTTAAAGAGAGAGAGAGCGACTATAGATAGTAATCAATGATGTTTTAAACATCATAGATAAATGTGTATGTGGCTTTATACACATTCGGTTCAACAGTAGGTAATAAGACCTCCACTGTTGGTGTCGACAACGACACGTAGCGTTATGACCAAGGTCAATAAAATCGTTATTATCAGTGATCCGATCTAGGATGCGTCATGCTTAACATGGATGTGACTCGGGATTTCCCGGGATTTTGGGAAATGGGTTATTTAACTTTTGTTGCGAATTAAACTAAATAAACAAAATGAAAATGTTCGCTACCTACAACAATTAATTTAATTTACATTTACTTTTAAAATATATATAAGATATAAAATAACTCTTAAGCAGAACAGAAAAATTTCTATTAGTAATGGATCTTTATACCGGAAATTATTATTATTTGCCGTTAATGAGAATGTGATAAGTAGGGGTCGATCCGATTGACAACGTCAGTCAAGACATTATAGTACTGCTCATTTCAATTGGACATATAATTTAGTAAAAGAGGTTGATACGTGGTAGTTGTTTACGAATAGACTATTTGAAGTCATCCTATGTGTGGTGCAACAACATCAGCACTAAAAGTTGGACCCCCATGTGATAAGTTTAACAAAATATTAATAATAATTTTTAGATACTTTTACCTGTATACCCTGGTAAACAAATAAAAATAATAGAAATACCGTAAAAGATAAGACGTACAAATTACTTTCAGTTCTTCTATGCAGTACTATATTATTTTGCTGTTATTAAATATAGTGTAAACTATTTAAAATTAAAAGTTATTTAAGTCATATCCATGTTTAAATAACGGACTTAAACCCAGGGAAATTGCATCCCAAATCCAATCACTGATTATTATATAGCTCGTGTGTCTATCACCCACTTACCTAACTTTACTAGAATTAAGATAGGCTAGATGCTTCTAATAAAATAACCCGAGGTTATATTGTAGCTAGTATTATATGATAGTTAGTAACGTCGTCCTCACATATTTAGGTGGAATGCGACATCTAAAGGGGTGATCCGTTAAACCAGCGAGCCAGCGAGCCAGCATCATAAATATCATCTGGCGAGCGACGTGAGATGTCTTAGATTAATTTCGATTTAACTATGCCAAAGTCGTAAAAAAACTATCCGCACGCCGTCTCCCTTGATCCTCTTGTGGTTTTTAACTCTGCGGACTCCGGATTTCAAGCACGCCCAAAGAGCCAGCAAGCCAATCCGCTGGTTGTTAAAACCTCAGAGTTTTAGGTCCTTCATTAGTGGTTCTAAGACCGCTCTCGGACTCGATGGTGCACCGGGCTGGCTTGCCAATGGACTTCCTTAAGAGAAAATGGTAGCACAGATGACGTAATGTTGGTAGGATTCAATAACTCCGGATCACCTTGCTTATTTTGATCTCGTGAATATTTAGATACCTTAATTATTGCTACTTAGTTTTGTAGGTTCAAGCGTATCTTGCTTTTTCTAGCCGAAATGAGGTTAACTTCACTGCAAGTGCACTTCTCTTCACATTGACCAATTTAACCCACCCCTTATATTCCTCAGTTATCATAATCGCAAAAAGATGTTAAGTAAGTAGTATGTGAATATTGTGTGAATTAAATTAGAAATAAAAACAGTTAATATTTTTATTATTTAATACCTGAAGTAGCAACCCGTCTGAAGAAATGGTAAAAATTCATCTTGCGATATTCTAGACAGCAACAGAAAAGAAAGATGTTTTTCATGTTAGATGGTTTTGCTGTTTAAAGGCAGTGAGCAAAATCTGATAGAGCTGCGAGCGTGATACGAAGTAACTTTTTATTTTTTGTTTACAATACAAAGGTAGTCGTGGTGCGGCGCCACGCGGGGTGGCTGGGCATGTCGTTTAAAGTTCACCATGTTGACTTTTTTACTTTAAGGTTATATTTTCTCGCTGCTGAGATGTTAAATTGTACGTGCAACCCAAGTCCAAAGTTATTTGCATCTCGTGTCTTTGAATCCCTCGCTGCACTACATTGAAATTCGTAATTCAAACTTCAGATTTACCCGGCACCTTTTTTGCTAATAGGCTAGTTGACTCTGTTTTAAAGTAGGTCTCAAGTTATTAATTATTGTCCGATTAGATGAAAAAAAATATTCCCATATTTTTTTAGGACCTACAAAACCGCAAAACTTTATTTTAAAGGTTTAGTTTTCGATAACAGGCGAAAACGCTTACAGACATATTAGTCTATAGATTATCTGTGCTGTGACCTCATACGGGCCGAAAACAAACATTTGACATTTGACGAGAGCATTTGACATATAGATAAACAATTTATCATTTTCGAAACCTCGATACTTTTATTAATAAAAACCATGACTTCCACTAGTTTACATGGAAAATATAGTAATTAACGTTATTGTATATTCCGAGAATGCAAGAACGCATCAATTACGACCCCAGGGAAATTATGGATTAGAATGCCCAGTGAAATAAATATGCGAAATACATGGCTAAAACTTGCTAAAAAGGATCCTGACTTTATCGACTGAAACAATTTTTGTATTTTTGCGAAGATCACTTTGATGTTAGTATTTACTTAATAAGTTATTCAGTTTCTACAAAAACTTTTATCTTCAATAATAATAAGCTCGGCAGAGCAGAAATCTGGATTCAAGGCAAAAAAATTACCGACCATCAATGTGTCGATTCTTGGTAAGTTTGTGCTATCTGCATTCACGAATCCAACATCCATGATTGCTCTTATCAATAAAGCTAGAAAGCAGTAACAATAATACACAGATTAGGTTTTTACTAATGTTAAAACGACTACGATCATAACACAACCTCAAAGTCCATGAGTCATAAATGTCAATGTCATGTACCATTGCGAATTTCACTCGTATAAGAACCGACATGAAGTTTGCTTAGAGTCCTATGACGTCACAACAAGTCCGACAGCGTTTTCAGAGTTCAAATTAAAAAATAAAAATGAACAATTTTAAATAAAAAATACGTAGCCATCTTACACTTTTAATATCTGAAATCGATAAATATTGGTTTCTTAAGTCTAATACTACAGAAAATATTAATTTATTAAGCCAAATTTAATATGAGGCAAGTAGCCTATTACCTAGTTACGCATCGACACTAATCGAGAGCGAAAGGGACATATAGACGAAGTTCAAATTACGGATTTTCAAGTAGAGCCCAATTGGTTAATTAGCATGTGATAGATTTTTTATTATTAGTTCGATTTATCTATTCTTATTATTCCTCTTTTTTAACCTACTAACAGTAATGATTTTATAATAATAAATAAGACGTTATAAAAAAATAACATTGTTAAGGGCTTTAATCAAAACAAAACTTAATTGATTCCTTTGTGTAACGAGAGTTACCCATATAGTTTGTATGACTAACTTCCGTAACACAAAGGATACGATCGTGATTTTTGTTTTCATTTAAGCTTTTAACTATGTTTTTTTAAACGACCTAAATAACTACTATTGTTTATAATTAAGCATACAGCGCCATCTATTACTCACGAGTTACAATATTATGTGCAATTTTTTTACGGGTGGTTTATTTATTTTATTAATAAGATGTGATTAAATTAATTTATTTAAGTATTCGTAAGAAGTAATTAAAATTACTTGCAAAGAGTCAAACAAAGTACATACATCACGTTAAAATAAACATTTTATATATTTTTTTAACCTGGTAATCCTATAGTCTTCTGACGTAGTATCTCTTAGTATATAGTCTGTGGTCTTCTGTCAAATAAGCGACGCGAAACGTCTAGAAATAGAAAAGAAAAGAAACGAAGCGAAGGAACACTAACTAAAGTAAATTTAAATGAATGATATCAAAGTTGTTCAAGTGTTTAGAAAGAAAATCCGTGAATCAGAATAAATAAAAATCGCGTTAACATAAACATACAGAAAAGTCGTTAAATTAAAGTGACAGTGTGTTTCTTTCATAAAATACGTACCGTAACGTTATTGCTTGCTATATTAGTTTCTGAACCCGTCCTATTAGTATTGTTTTATAAAAATGGTGGACTACAGCAAATGGAAAGATATCGAGGTTGGTATTTTATAATATATTTAAAACGCCGGTTTCACTCAGTACAACTTATGATATGATTTGTCAGTTGCTAAACTTGCTGACACGTGTAGTTCCGAATGAGAGTTAACTTTAATTATATTTGTTAGATTTCTGATGATGAAGATGAGACGCACCCTAACATCGACACACCGTCCCTGTTCCGATGGAGGCACCAGGCGCGAGTCGAACGTATGGAGGAACGGAAGAAGGAAAAAGAAGAGTTTATGCGGAAAAAGAACGAGTTTAAAAGAAAAATGGATGAAACCAAAAACAAGATCAAGGATGTCGGACCTGATGGGCCAAACCTAGACTCGTTAAAGAAGACGTTAGCGGAATTAGAAAAAGAGGATCAGGAACTACAGCGCAAGGAAGATGACCTTAAAAAGAAGGAGAGGCAGACTCCATGGAATGTGGATACCATCAGTGAGCCAGGCTTTACCAAAACTGTTATTAACACTAAGCCTGCGCGAGCTAAAGATGAGAATTTAACAGAAGAGGAAAAGGATGAGAGAATGAGGCTGTTCATGAAAGAAAACGAGCCTCTATTGAAAAAGTTTGGAATGTTGAGGAAGTATGAAGACTCTAAGGCATTTCTTCAGCAACACATGCAGCTGGCTTGTGAAGAGACTGCTAACTACCTTGTTATTTGGTGCATCAACTTGGAGATGGAAGAGGTATGTTTTGTATAATGAGAAGAGGTCTCTTACTATCTATTATTCCTCATGGCTATTGCTATGGTTATAGTTTTGAATGATTTACTAGGCACTTGATATCTGCGTAGAACTTCTACTGTTTTTCATAGTAAAAAAATTGCCTCAAAAGGACCTAGTAAAATAATTCAAGCATTAGTACAAACAAAAGACTAAATCTCTTTTCTTTCATACTTCTGTAACGGGCTGATAAGAAAAGTGGTGTAACTATAGGGTGGTAGGGCTGGCAAAATGCCACTGCTCAGAAATAACTTAACGTCTTTAACTAAATTTGGTAGCTATGGTCTAGGGCCCCATCCAAAGAATCTGCCACGGGCCTCAGATGGCATAGTTATACCACTAAGGCACGGAACAAATATTAAGAATATGATGCCAACAGTTGCCAGCCAACACATTCACATGAAATGTTGATACTCAATGTTTTGTAATTATTCCCTAATTGTTATTTCATTCATAATTTTCAGAAACATGAACTTATGGCCCACGTGGCTCACCAAACCATCTGCATGCAGTACATTTTGGAGCTTTCCAAGCAATTGGATGTGGATCCTCGAGCCTGTATTGGATCATTCTTCTCTAGGTAAATGCTTCACTAGCTTCAACAGCAACGTAACAGCCATGTTATTCGCTGAAGTGAAAAGGTCACCAAAATGTTCTTACAGAATTCCACAACAAGAGATTCCACATTGCTTAGGCATGAATGGGCAGATTTTTTAGTCAATATAGTATTTGAAGGGGTTTTAACAGTCAAAATAACCAGATTTTTCCATTTTAAACTTATTAATTTATCTTTATCATGACAGGATACAAGTTGCAGAGAAAACATACAAAGATTCATTTGATGACGAGCTAAACCAGTTTAAAGAGAGAATAAGGAGACGTGCTGCAGAGAAAATACAGCTAGCCATCAAAGAACAAGAAGAGGAGGAGAGGAAGGCACGGCTTGGGCCTGGTGGGTTGGACCCAGTGGAGGTGTATGCCGAACTGCCTGATGTAAGTATCAAACGTTTTTGAACAAAAAATTTGATAGCTTACTTTAAAACTGAACTAGTTTAACACATTCTCTGCCCATGAAGAGTCTATGCTAATAGCCGATCCTAGTGTTTTCTTTGTAACGAAAATTGCCTATGAACTGAAAACCGGTGGCTGGGGCTGAATGTAAATTGTAATTAATAAAGTCCAATTGTTCCAAGCATGAGTGACTAGTGGCTTGAGTATGAGCCCTACCGGTTGCTGTGTACCACAGGGTTTTTCTACCTAATGCCTTTAAAGTAAGGGAAAAACATTGTCAACAATCCTGCACATTAGAACAGCTGCTTGTGCAAGATGGGTAACACAACACTAACAATCGTACAGGATAGATCTGTGTAATGAAAGGGCCTATCTGCACAAAGACAAGTCAAATCATTTAGTAACATACCTACATTTCTGTATGATTAATAATCATTGGTTATTAGAAATTTAAAAAACCCCCGACTAAATAAATAGTCTGTAAAAAAACCGCTAAAAAGTTAAAAATAATAAGTAGTGGCCCTAAGGGCTGATTGTTTGATAAGTAGATAGTTAACTTAACACTGAGACTAACTAAAGTGACACGTCGGGAACCGCTAAGTAGCTGGGGTATTTTATGTTATTTCAATTACTTAGCGGTCCCCCGCCGTGTCACTTTAGTTAGTCTCAGAGTGTTCAGTTAACTATCTACTTATCAAACAATCAGCCCTTAGGGCCACTACTTATTATGTTTAACTTTTTAGCGGTTTTTTTACAGACTATTTATTTAGTCGGGGGTTTTTAAATTTCTAATTTAATATTTTATTTCATGCTTTTTAAACTTCTCCATCTGAGTGTCTGTTTGTGGCATCGTAGCTCCTAAACGGATGAACGGATTTGGACGCAAGTTTTTTTAAAATAAAGCTACATTAATCAGGATGGTTCTTAGCAAGATTTCATGAAAATTGTTGAGGCAGTTTAAGAGATATCAGCTCTGAAAGTAGGTGTCGCCGTTACTTTGGGGGCGTTTTACCCTCTAAAAGCTCAATATCTCAAAAACGGCTGAAGTGATTTTGATGAAACATATCTAAGAACAACCGCTAAAAAACCTGCCTTCATTTTAAAAAAACTGCATTCAAATCGGTTACACCCATTTAAGCGCTACAGTGCCACAGACAGACACACACACACACACACACACACTTACACGTCGAACTTATAACACCCCTCTTTTTGCGTCGGGGGTTAAAAATAACAAATGAATTTGAAAATAAACAAATCTATCATAAAGAGAACTAGTTCAGACAAATCCAACGAGCCCAAACTCAATGGGTTTACTAAAAGGCAGTCCAGGGTTACGTCTCCTATCTTGGAGCCCTAACAGCAGACCAGCTCAGTGTTCCAGAAGACATTAAGTGTTTCAAATGTCAGATCCCACATTGACGACACGCTAGCCTAGTTGAGAGTGACCCTGCCTTCGAAGCTAGGGGTCCTGGGTTCAAATCCCGGTAAGGGCAGATATTTGTGTGATGAGTACGAGTATTTGTTCCTGAGTCTTGGATGTTTTCTATGTATTTAAGTATTTATTTCTCTAAGTATGTTTATCGTTGTCTAGTACCCATAGTACAAGCCTAGAGCTTAGTTTGGGACTAGGTCAATTAGTGTGACATTGTCCTGTGATGTGTGTGATTATTACATATGCTTGCAAGCAAACTAAGCGTGTAACATTCCTATCACACCTAACAAACGACCTGATGACCTTGAAGACCTGAACCGATTTTCACCAAACAGCTAAGAACACTCGACTGATATACCTTTCAAACAAAAAAAAACCGCATTAAAATCGGATCATCCGTTTGGGAGCTACGATGCCACAGACAGACACATACACATTTACACACACACACAGACACGTCAAACTTATAACACCCCTCGTTTTTTGCGTCGGGGGTTAAAAAATAAAAAAACTTTATTCCAATAATTTCCGAATGTTACATGCTTACTTAAGACTCTAAATTTGTTGGTTGATTTGTCGTGTTACGGTTATGAATGTTATGATGTATTTTCTTATAAAAGACTTTCAAAATAGTATCATACCTACTGAGTCATCACCATCATGAGTATCAGCTGTGAAGTTCATCCACTGCTGTAGAAAAGCCAGAGGATATTGACCAAAATCAGTTCTGTGCACATACAGCAGTTTGTTGCAACCTATAATATAATCACCAACACACTTATTATTGTTCTAACCTGGATATTTACTTTATTATCTTTTGTTATTGTTAATCTATTGTTCTCTATTATTATTTTTATTGTTTATTCCATCAGGCAGCTGTTGGGACCACTGATAAATGCCTGTATCCTAGCTGTTCCTTCATAAAGTGCTCTTTGTACTGCTATGCAAATGTGTTCATCCAATCGGTTTTAAATCTGATTTTTAACTTACTGTCTTTACCCCACTAGAGTTAATCATTTAATATTTTTCAGGAACTCAAGAAATGCTTTGACTCACAAGATGTGCCATTGTTACAAGCCACAATAGCTAAAATGCCTGAACAAGAAGCCATTTACCATATGAAGAGATGCATTGACGCCGGCCTATGGGTTCCTGGTAAGAATGATGATGATGCACCCACTATGTCAGAAAACGCTACCAAAACTGGGGATGCCCCAGCAACGGTCAGTTCGGAAGATTTAGACTGAGATTATAAATGCAAACGTAATATTAGATGTATAAAAACTATTGATCAACATAATATTTTCATTTATTCTATTGTTTACCGTCATGCTCGCTTATCTCCTTGATTCTCATGCAGATTTCTACATTAATTTTTTAAATAAATAAATTGAGAATTACGTAGTTTTTTGTGTTTTATTATGTATCAAATATTAAACCTAAAGTCGTTTAAATGCAGTCTTACTTACGTACCTCCGCTTGTTTGTCGAGTAAAAAATGATTGTCACAATGAAATGTATTTATTTACTTAATGTTTTGTAACCTTCCACTTTTTATTAATAAAGCTAGATTTAATCAGAGACCTAGTATTTATTTGTTTATTTGCTTTAAACCCTTTCCTGTTTTTAGTAGAGAAAGATAAGTAGATCATACACGCTCTTAAAAACAAAAGTTGTCTTTCCTGTGGTCAATAGTTAAAAGCTTGTGTCCAATGTCCATAATAAGTTACGTTTTGTTTTGTTTATGATAGGTCTTAAAGCAGTCCTGGCGCCGTTTATGCGGGAACGCCGGAAGTTAACGTTTTAATGACCTAATTTTCTAGCTAACCAGAAAATTAGGCCATTAAAACTAACTTCCGGCGTGTCCATAGCAAAGACGAAACCTAAATCTGTGCTCCTATTTCACGGGTAGTGTGGTGCGGCATCGTGCCTTTCTACGGCGCCGCGCCGTCAATGATACAAAAACCCGACAAAAGCAATATTGCTCTACCGTGTGGAATAGAGGGCCTGCCCTTTTTTATTCTCGTTTGCCCAGTTACTGACGCCTTTGAAGCCAAACCAACAATATAGGGTAAGCAGTCCTATTGTTCACACCTTACCGTTTATTGGCACCACATTATTTTTAAATTTTAGAAATTGTAACATTATACCTTCGTTTCATTTCACGAAAGGGGATGGGACTTAGTTGTGTGTAAATGCACGTGCTTATCTCCGAGCGTGCGTAGCTGCCGTCGCTAAGCGTCGCCGTAGTGTGCGTGTTTATACGAGTTACAACAAGTTTGTCCCACCCGCTTTCGTGAGATGAAACAACTGTACACATAATGCTACCACCACTAGGTGCCAAATAACCGAAATTTCCATTGCCAATAGTTGGGTGTTCCCTATGAGGGAAAAATAATAGTCTCTTATTAAACTTGTACTTTTATATAACAAAACTACAATAGGTGTGTGAGAGAGGGCTCGGGGCTGCTACGTGAGCACGTGCGGTGGTAGCTGCGGCCGGCCCTCCAGTTTGCTGTAGTCCAGGTGAAACTCTTTCGCCACCTGAGGACAAAAAAGGACTTTTACTGAAGAGCATTTGGCACGAGACAGATACCCAGTTAATTCAGAATCTTTGACGAATAAGAAACTGACAAAAGGTGTCCTAATAGGTGTAGTGCAGCAGCGAAGCTCAAGAGGTCGCAGCGGCAAGCTTGGTGAACGAAAATACAAGAATTGTAGGTTTTAAACGTTCCACAAACTACATTGTTTTCCTTCAATGTTCTAATGAATGACGTACGGGAGATATTTTCACTTCTAAGGGTGTCGCGCATTCAAAATGAAAAACGTATTGTTACGTCAATTTACGTAAAATTAAGTAGTTGGTGACTGAAGGGGCGAAGCGTCATTGCATGCCACTCAGTCCACGCAAAACTCGTTTATCGTTATTCCCTTTAAACGAATAAAATATTAACGGATCAAAAGTATTGTACGTCCGTCCCCGGAGCTCTAGCAATCTCCTTACATTTTTATTAAAATCGGTTCAGCGGTTTAGCCGTAAAAATATGGTATAATGTAAGTACAAAAGTAAAACCTCCCCTTATCTGTCTCAATGACGTCGTGACTACGTCCGCACCTCCCGATTTGTGGCTTTGGTCCAGACTCACCTTGAGAGGAATTGGCTTAGTAATGGATTGTACAGGCAATTTAAATAGGTTGTTATATAACAGACTGCCTTCCGTTACCGTGCGAACACTGCAGATTAATCATCGATTTTTTTCTCGTTTGAAGTAAACAAATAAAACAATCGAACATACGCCTTCAAAAACAAGTATTAAATAGGTCAGTCAAAATGAAGTCTGCTTTTGGTTAAAATGTTGTAGGACGCAGACTTCAGTTTGGCTGACCTGTTTCCCCTTTATAAATAGGTATTTTTTTTGCGTTTTTGAAGTTTTTTTTTGTATTTTAGATTTCCGTCAATTCTTCACGGATCCCCTCATCAAATGCTGACTTGGAGACAACGTAACCACCTCGGGAGTATAATCTATCAGACAGTGAAAGATTTTTCTAAATCAGTAAACAATTGATAGAGTATAATCGCATACAAACATACAGTCAAATTGATAACCTCCTCTTTTTGGAAGTCTATTAAAAACCCACGCTATGATGATTTTCACGATCTCATTTATCGAAATCGGACCAACCGACTAACTAGACTAAACCGCTTAACAAGTTAAGATGAATAGTCTGAGCCTTAGGAAAGAACAAAACTTTTTATCCATTAAAAAAACTTAAAGGACCCAGAGGAAAACCCAAGGGAAAAACCTAGTTCAACGCGGACGAAGTCCAGTTTTTGTCCAGATTTGACGACAGGGTCTCTGATAATTTACGCGTTATGTTACTTCGTACCTTGCGCCAATTGTGCGCGTCGAAAAAGTAGTATGTGCCGCGCTCGTAGGTGGGCGTCTTCTCCACCATGGGCATGCCGGGCGCTTGCGAGATCCACACTTTTTCCTCCATGTGGTACCGCCACTCGCGGTTGTAGCTGCAACAGACACCCATCATACATTTTATTTTTAAAGGTGGGTACGAATTAGAGCAGCCTCGGGTTGAGGCACGCACGGCTCACCTATTTTGCTCAACGTACGCGCTCATGCGCTGTGCGCGAGCAGCGGGCGAGCGGCGCCCGGTGAGCCGCCGAGAGTCGGTCTTTTGACCGTGCCCATAGGCGCCTCGGTGTGCGTGCCTCGCGTAATTTGGACGTGTATCCGAGCTTGCCGCGGGCAGAACGACCAGTTCTAAGTTGTCTGTGGGCGAGGCGCGTACAAATTTGATAAATTTGCCGAGCCGTTCCACCACCGAGGCGATTTCTTCTGCTTTTTGTTAATAACTCGGTGAATTATGATAAAAGCGGCCGCGGCTGTCATCGTCCGACGCCACCTTGAAATGTCGGCTCGCGGCTAGCACGCTGCCTCACCCGTGCATTTTTATGTGCAACTATTTGGATCGCGAGCAGCTCGCCGCATGCCTCAGGCTGAGCCGCTCAGATTTGTACCCAGCTTAACAAGACACGCGGGCACACAGGCTACCCTGATGGTAAAGGCTCTAAGGCTATGTGTTGGCTGAGCGTCCTGTGGAGCCTCACTACAGTATTGACCTTTTAAGGCCTTAGGCCGCTACAAACTGCACTAGCTTTATACTTGCAATATTTTATTGGCGTTTTAATTTATGGTTTACTTTTCTCCAGTCCAACTGCGTGTAAAATGAATAATTTAAACTATTTGAGTGCACTTACAGTTCGGCGGCGGCTGCTATCTGCAAGACGTCTCCGACGAAACAGTAGAACAAATAAAATAATAGGTCTTCCTTATATCGACTCAGTCGTAGCGGCGCCAGTTTTTCTCTGATGGAACCGTTTATCAAATACTCGGGAGGTACGTGGTAGTCCATGTCTTGTGGTCTGAAAAACAAGCACTTTTTAATCTATATACATAGAAAAAGGTTTCTGTGACTGACTGATTAACAGAAAATGCACAGCCTAACTGCCGGACCTGGGAGACGATTCCTTTTAACAGACTGCCCGAAGAAGGGTTATTACTTACATACATAACGTCACGCGTTCATTCCCAGAGTGGGGTAGGACGAGCTACAGAACACCACAACTCTAAACTTGTTGAATTCGGTAATTACATTTTGCACAATAAGAAGGGTTATTGTTTCACAAAACTACGGCTTTCGTATTGAACTTGTATGTTATGTCATTTGGAACAAATGGGAATCACCCAAATTAGGGATTCGGCATTTTGAGGGCTTATTCCTAGGAACGCACTATTAGTTGGAAGAAAATATATGCATTGGAAGAAAAAAAAACAAAGCATCCGAATTCGCGGGCATCCTCTATATACATAATTATTAGAATTTGTTTCCCCTTTATAAAGTTCAGCGCAATAATATTTGACTGAGGTTCAAGAATATTTAGTCCGTAGTACAATTTAAACTGCCCAGGGCCCGGCGAAGGTGAGATATAGGTTGCCGGGCCAGTTGCGGTTGAGTCCTGTGCCGTGCCAGGCACACCAGGCTGGGGTCCGACTCGACTTGTACAGTGCCCTACCTGCAGGGCGTGTCCGCCCAGGGCCCGGCGAAGGTGAGATAGAGGTTGTCGGGCGAGTTGAGGTTGAGCCCTAGCGCCGTGAGGTCCTGCCCGAGCGCCAGAGATACCAGGCTGGGGTCCGACTCCGCCGCGCGGATAAACGTCAGCAGCCCCACAATACCGAACTGATTCGGTATCATCGTCTCCGGTATATTCGTCACTTTTCCTACAAAAATATATTTTATTAAACAAGCGCTCTGATAAACATTAATTGGAATGTGGTACAGTACATTAAAGCTGCTTTATTATGTGCATCTTTTAGAAATTTGGCGTTGGCTTCATGATTTAAATTTAACCAATGACAAAGGCTTTCATTAATATTATTTATTTTCATAACATTGCTGATGCTTTAATGAAGCCTAGGCACAGGCAACCTATACCCATGTAGATGGGTATAATAATAGGTAACATGCATGTGATTTGCACTCTCCTAAAGCCAATTGACTTTCTAGAAGTTATAGAGCCACTTTAATATAAATGGACCACCCTGCTCTACTAATACACACCATAGTATTCCGTATGGGCTCCTTGATTGACAACTTGGGGAGAAAAAAACTTTATGTAAACATTAAGATTGATTTGTACATTGATTTTTCTAAGTTACAAGTCCCAAAGCCATGCAAAATGAGTACTACTTAAAAAAAAGGTAAGCTAGTCAAAATTACTTTAAGTTTGTTGCAAATTACAAGAAAATAACATTATTTTTATCTTGTCTGTCTATCATTATTTGTCTTTAACCTTATCTTTGAACTTGATTTAAAAAAAAAAAACAAAATTGAGAATTCCAAAGCAGTTTTTTAACATTTAATAAGCAAATTACGAATGCTAATGACAGATCAAGTTATTTGTGTTCATGCTCGACGCTATCCAATCACACATGCAGAGAAATAACATTTTTATTATATTTTTGATCCCATTTTTTTTATTGATGATACAAAAACATGTATAAAAATCCCTATTTATCCTGTAATATGTATACGAAGGGTCGATTGGGCAGCCTGAAGTCTGGTACAAAATATATTTTTATTGTGATATATCCATCACTCTGAATATGAATACCAGACTTTTGATAAATGAATGATTTGGACTAATGACATGAATGTGCTGATAATGCCAAGGGGACGAATTGTAAGAAAATTTAAAAAGATAGTTTAGTGAGCTAAAACAAAAAGTTTTGAATGGTAGAGAGAAATTGAGAACAATGTCAATTTATTAGCGTAATAGCATTCTCAAAAACAGCTCTAAAGATTTCAATGATAACCTTATATAAAGGATTTTCGCATGATAAAGCCATTTCTTCTGTGTGTGTCTTATCTTCTGTGTAACTTGAGGTTTCCCATGTAATTATAATGTTTTTTTTTTCTCAAACATGTTAAGAATTTCTCAAATATATTTTGACTACGGTTCAAATAAATTTCTACAAAACCTATAGTACAGCTCCCTGGCGTGAAGTTTAGGCACTGATTGTTGACCTCAACAGTACTATCATGTCACTAATCCAGATTAGTGTATGTTAGAATAGCAATGTCGTTTTGCTCATATTTTGTGACCTGCTTTACCCTATACTAGCTGTACGAGTATTACTCGATGATGGCAAGTCTAGTAAGCAGCACAGAAGCATCACAGGCCGAACCAGTGTCCGATGCCCTGCTGCGAGACCCGCACCTGTGCCTTTATGTTGTTTTCTTTTTTATCATCAATTTATAGCTTAGCAAGAGTTTGGAAAGTACGAAGGCGCTGTTCGGACTGAAACTGGCAACATCACAAAAATTTTAACGAACAACTTGATGTAAAGCTCGATATAGTTGTTGCTATACTCCATTTCACATACCATGGCCCGATGCACTTGAAGCTTAACAATAGGGCTCATAATGTTTGCCTTTTGTTATCTAATTAGGAGCACTTCAAAATGGCACGCGTCGGTCCAACCTGCATGCAACTAAAGCGTGACTAAAACATTTTGGTACTTGAAAATAAAAATACGAAATATAAGTTGTTTACGGTATTTCATAATAATAGCTAACATGAGTTAAATCAAAAAAAAATTGTGTCAATAAAATAATAACAATCAGCTTTAAGACTAACTTAATTTAATTACTTTAAAAACATGTACATTAATTATATAAAATATTTAACAATTTTAAATATTTAAAGGCAAAAATTAATTATATACATTTATTCGCTTTCTGATGTATGTGTTTCCCAAGGTCGAAACATAATTATTTGCTGCAGGTATACGTGTAATCACAAATGTGGTCAGATGACAACTAACATGAAATATTGTTTATGTTGATTACTAGGTTAAACGATCAAGATCATTAGGTTGCATGTAAAATACCACGCCGCAAAAGGGTCTGGCCAGGTATCTTTTGTTATCACTAATCCTATTGTTAACGCCTAATGACCGTCTCAAGTGCATCGGGCCATGGTACATGAAATGGAGTATACGCGAAGATAATTAAAGCTAATTTTGTTTTTGATAAGTAAATGAAGTGTAAGTAGGCTTAGTTCCGAGAACGGAGCTTAGAATGTTATTACCTTCAGGCGAGGTCTGTATGCCCTTCCTGGGTTTGTCGGGCGTGTGGTTGGTGTGGTCGGGCGCCAGCAGCAGGCCGGGCGCCGGCGCCGGCGCCGCGCCCGTCGTGGACGTGCCGGGCAGCGCGGGGAAGTCCTCCGAGGACATCGTGAACTCCGACTGCTCCGACGTTGGCTGCTTCACCATACCCACTGACGAATCAATTACACTAACATTGGTAATATTGTGACTTCTAGTCCTGTCCACGACTCGTTTGTCAGAGATCCCCGACTACCTCGCTCTGTACCGCAAAACACGTAAGCGACGAGCGAGGAAATGCATGTCTTGCCAGAGTATGTCTCTCGCTCTACTACTAATTTACTCTACTATTATAAACCTCGGACGAATGGTTTTTTAATATTAATCAGGTTAAAATTACTTGGGAGCATCAGAGGTCAAACAAATCTTTAAATACTATTTAAAGAACTTATTTTTTTAATGCGTGGATGGGATATTACATAATATGGAACATGCTTGAAATACAGAATTGAGTTTAATTGATACGATTAAGGAGAAAATGTTAAACGCACGTGTGTGTGTGTTAGTGTTAAATACACTAAGTTTTGACCCATTTATTAAGTTATTATATAGAATCAAAACTTGATAAACTTTTATAACTTCTTTTAAAGTTAAGATTCTTTTTTCGGCGACCTCATTTTATAAACGTAATATTTTAATTTAGTGGCATTGGCTAAACAAAGCTATTTCTGAAATTATAAAAAAACCATATAAGGTCCATATATTTTAAACATGGAACAACAGCTGTGACTTAATTCCTGTCGTCGATTTTGTGTAGTGTTTTTCCAAGGAGTCTGAACTATAACTTTTTAAAGCTTCATTATCTTATGAAAAACACGACAATTGTTTCGCGTACACAGTTATCAGTCTCTTCCATAGCACTTTCCAGAGAGCGTAAGAAAAAAATGGATGTTCCCTATTCATGCACCTCAAAAGCTGTGTCAATATTACACAAAAACATGTTGACAATAACACTTGTCTTGATAAAAGATAAAACATTTTATGCAAAATATTTTTGACATGATTGTAATATAAAGAAAACTTAGGTGGCGGTCCAAATACGACTTTTCGTGCAATGGTCTCTCTAAAATTCATGCCTAACTAGTGCACCAGGAAGGAAAAGATTTTTAGGCCAATGTTTAAGCAATCGGAGTCTATTAACACTTTGAAATAAAAAGTTACTAACTGAGCAGAACTGTAAGAAAATCTGTCAGTTTTTCTGATATAATAAACAAAATTATTCTTGGTCCGATCTATCCGCCCACGTGTACGATTACAGGATATTCATGTTGTGAAATCCTTATTAATTTATAATTATAGTGTATTCAGTCAAAACATTATGTAGGCAGGAGGGTCGACTAGAAAAGTCTGCGTTATTAAATATCATAGGTTAACTCTAATTAATAGATATGTGGTCTCACCCGAGGTCTCGGCTTGCAGGGCATAGGGTCCCCAATTTAAAATCCCGGATTCCCTCCGCATACTAACAGAGGGAATGGTGGGTTGAGTGTGTGGTCCCTCACCGTAAGGTTTAGAGCCGGGCGGGGGGGGCGCGGCGGCGGGCGCCTGGTCGCCGGCGCCGCGCGCGGTCAGCGACGGGAACTCGCTGAGGTCCAGCAGCGGCGGCGTCGACGTGTCGCCGCCCTCGCCGAACACAGAATGGTAGTTGCTGCTAGCGTTGAAACGAGACAGGTTGCCCATACTCGACTGGAAAAGTAACAAACATGGATTTTAAGCTAGTTTCATTTGTGTCATGTGAGTTCCATTGCAACTCACCAATATGAAATATTTGGATATAAAAACTAAAACAAATTACATGTGTTATATTAAAACAGGCCCCTTGTGTTAATTTACATAAAATTCAATAACAATTATAGCAGTCTGAAGGTATGTTTAATGTAATGAGACGTAATAAACCAGGAAAAAACCATAATTTTAAAGTTAAACATGAGTCCTTACAAAAGCGGTACAGTGTAACAAGACAAAAAATATTTTCTTGTAACTTTTAACCGTTACAATCCATAAAATTTAAAATATTTCAAAAAAAAAATTTTTTTATTTTTTTTAATGTTTTCGATTGTTAGTAAAAAAGGGGAAAATTAACATTTTTTATTTTTTCCAAGGGGGATCTATTTTTATGCCTTTTAAGAATAACTCCACGAAGTGAAAAAAATCCTAGAGTTGTACTTTAACATTAATCAGGTTTTTTCTGTTAACATTCTATTCAGAAAAAAATGGTAATTAACTAATGCATAACTAATAGAAAAATGGGGATAAAAAATTTTCGCCGACGGATTATTGTTTATTTAAAATATATCCCAATAGTACTCATTATTTTTTATTCTTTAGTGTAGCCGGCGTAATCGTATTTAATATGTTAAAATGATTTTTATTGTTACCAGACTACCCGCTTTTAGCGCTATTTTCAGGGCTCCGTAAAAATTATAAATATTAAAAATACAGTTCCAGAAGGTAGGTTTTTTTTTTTAGGAAATTTCCTCTTCTTTTCAGATTTTTTTTTAAATTTCGAATATCTTTGATAGTTTTTGAGATATTCAAAAAAACCAAACTGCTACTTTTTTTTTTAATTGTTTATAACTTTTGCAATTTTCATCGACCCCTTTTGGAACTTTTTCTTAAACTTTCTACATAATATTCCGAATCGAATGACACCTTGATCGTAATTTTCGGAGACTATACAAAAATTTCACCCAAAAAGGTACATGTTGACCACACTAAATAACAAAAAACAAATTCTGGACTGGTACAGTCTTGGTCATCTGTGAAATAGAAGTTACGAAGCAGGAGGGGTTACTTTTCTCTGCGACTGACTGTTAACAGACACAACCCTACTGTGCATAACGTCAGTCATCATAACTGAATGCCTTGTTGAATTCATGAATCGAGTACAGTCCAAGAAATCTCAAATTGTATATTTGCTATGCCAGAGGTAAGTAATCATAACCACTGTAGGGTGTAAGATCCTGAAGCCGTTAAGTACTACAAACGTAAAAATCAACAAGTAGTAACTAATTTTCTATTTTCAATTGGTGCGGTCTTAGACGATATAAATGTATAAACACTTTAATCGCCTGTATCTCAAGAACCAATGATGTCTACTTAATCCTAATAGTTTTCCTTTGAAAAATTTGTTACATGCTCTTTAGAATTTTTTTCACACACTTGAGTCTAACAATAATTAGCGCTTTAAAGCCATATATTTCATAAATGGATTACTTAATCGAAAAACTGTTATGACAAACCCGAATATTTTTGAAAGACCTATCCAACGACACCCCACACTATAGGGTAGACGAGAAAAGAAAATACATCCGTATGTTACATGTACACTGAATATTTTTTTTTCACATTTTATTGTACCCTTTTGTTGGCGTGACTAATATGCATATTCATGCCAATTTACAGCTTTCTAGTTTTAGAGTCTCTGCGCTAGGCTGCGGACGGACGGACTGACATGGTGAAACTATAAGGGTTCCTAGTTTGACTACAAAACCCTAAAAAAAACAGTATCTTACCATAGCATTAGAATTAGTCTGAGATAGTGGAGTTGGTAATGGTACTCTTCGGTCTGCAAATGCCCGCTGTCCAAAAAGTGTTGATCTAGATGCCATGGAAGGTGGGGCTCCGCCGGGCATTGCAGTAGCGCCCCGGCCCGGCGAAAGCGCTCCGCCAAAGGTCGGCGTCACATGGCCTGAAACACCTCCAACAAGCCCAGAGCCTACACGACCTCCCACTCCGCCGCTTGCTAGGCTTCTAGGCGCTTGCTGGAAATTCAAGTTTGCCATAACCTGGAATAAAATTTTAAAATGTCAGGTAATATACCCAGAAATATCTTATTACAATTACAATAAATTGAATTATAGTTTTGGTCTCCAAAGCTAGTTACATACATACATAACATCACGCCTTAATTCCCAGAGTAGGGTAGGCAGAGCTACAGAAATACCAACAACTCTAAAATGGCTTGTTTATAGTCCTGTAACCACATTTTGCACAATCAGGCCGAGAAGTTTACTAGTGTATTAGTGATAGGTTGCAAGCCCATCGCCTAACAGTACTACAAGCCTTTATTCCTTTAGTCGCCTCCTACAACATCCACGGGGAGACATGCAGTGGCACCATTTTAAACCGGCAACCACACTGGCTATTTAATCATGGATTTTTTGGAGACATTAATCTAAATTAATTATTGATATACAATGTGTCCCTGGAAAAAGTGCACAAACGAATAGGGATAAATATAGATACAATTTCAATGACAAAAAAAAAGAAAAAATAGTGTCATTATAATTAAGTTTTTTTTGTTTTTTTTCTTATTAATGTCTTTCTGTAATCAGCCATTGGCTATAATCAGATAGTTGGAGATATAGATGTTTGAGAGTTGGCACGTCCTGTGACCTGTCACTTGACATTATAATTAAGTAATTAAAAAAAACTTTGATTGCTGTCCATCCTATCGGAACAAAGTGAAGTATCTCACTTCATATGAGGTCTACTCAGATGAAATAAAAAGCATACGAAAAAATACGCCAAGCAAGAAAAAACTAGTTTTTCTTAAAAAAAATGGGTTTATTTTTTGGAAATTCCCGTTATTCTCAAAATTACTTTAAAACATGGCTATATTTCCTGTTTTTATTAGATATAATTATTTATTAACTCATTATCTTTAAATACAAAAACCATTACGTGTCTAATGCAAACACGACATTTTTGACATGCAGTCTTAAGATATTATGTTATTTACTATTTGTTGCCTTTTTTTGTAATTAAGTGTATAGTGTATTTATTTAATTTTAATAGACCTCATATGAGGTGATATATTTCACTTTGTTTCAATAGGGTTGACAGCAATCAAAGTATTTTTTTTAAATAACCATTAAAAATATCATCAATTTTTTTTTGTTTGGTGAAAATTACATCCAGTTTCATCCTTATTTGTGTTAGCACCTTATCTAGGGACACTGTATTTTATAATCACTACTTTATGTTATGATACTTATGACTTACTACAGTTACTACATACACAGAATAATTTTATCAAAATAATGACCATGGTGGTATACAGTACTTTTATCCCAAATAACTAATAACTAAAAACCTTACAGTGATTTGATGGATGTGTAAAGTTATTTTGTACAGCAATTTAAACTTCTAAAGCCATTAATAACACGAGGCGATAGTAATACTTTTCAAACAAATGGATCTTACAAATGTTATATTGTTGACGGCAACAAATGAACATGCAAGATCCACACTTCATGCATGAATCTTTCATGAATATTTGATGCTGCCAGCAATTTAGACAACAATATTCTTGCATACCCCTACTTGACATGTGCATGTGCAGATAAACATAAGTTTAAAAATGTGTGTTCTACAAATATTAACAATCAAATTACTACTTTTCAATGCTCAGGATCTGACATACTAACATTTCAGAGAATCCCACTACTGCCTTCCAACTTAGGGATTTGAAACCAAGATTCCAAAAAGATTCATTGATGTCTGCCTCCCAATCTCAAATAGCATTGACCTCTACACCAACCCCATATGGCAACTCTGCTTAATAAGTATCTGGTTAATATTGTCTTGAAATAATTATTTGATTACATAGATAATTTCAATATAAATGTCATTGAACCTAAAGCTTGGAACTCATCAACATGTGATATGGAAATACAAATAATAACGAAATATTGGTGAAAGACATAGTATCTCAATAAAAAGCTAACGTTGACTGAAAGATCGTGTTGACATCTTTATCCAACTACAATTTTGTTGCTGATTTTAAGGAGAAAACAGAACTCAACGACATTTACATGACTAAAAAATCGTCTGTATCCCACTTGTGAACTATCACCAAGAACCAGTTGGCGCTAATTTAATTGCAAAAATAAAACATGTATCGACAATAACAAAAAAGTGGGTTAGACCTCTGCAATATTATTTGATTAGCATTCGTCCTCTGTCAAACAATGGCGACCTAGGGTGAATTCACTAACTTCTTAAAAACTTATGGAATATTTACCTAAAGTGTCGACGTCAGCCCTTAGTCCACTATTTCAAGAAACGTATGGATGGTTCATAATCAATTGTTCTTGGCAGAAATTAATGAACCCACTAGAATGGAATAAACAAAAGTTTGTTGACTGTTCAATTTACAAAACGATCTGTATGCATGAATTTTTTTTATACACCAACTAGAAACATTTGTTGCACAGTATCCGCTTCAAACACTGCTATAAAACGTTGAAAACTTTATACATCATTACGTCACAAATAAATATTTTAACAATTTCACTCTGTTTTGTCGAACGCCACATTACCCTAAACAACTATGGCGGCCATGTTGCTGAAAGCGGAAATTAGTAGTAATATTCACCCTCACTGCAAACATATTATAACCTTGCAAAAAAGTATCATTGCTGCTTCAATTTTTTTTAATTGGTTTATTTAATTAATCATAATAATTTTCAATCATCTGATTTTTGTTTGGACAGCAATTCTAATAATTTAGTGTCTAAATTGACTTATAATACTGGCCATACCGCAAGTAAAATAAGATCCTAAAATTTGGGTAAAATTGTCTATGAATTCATTCTTTTCTGTTTCATTATTATCATCGTTTCTTGTAAAGTCAAACAAAATACTAACCTGACGAGGGAGTCCTCTTGGAATATTCTTGTCAAAATAAGGTCGCTGATTCCTCATTGTGTCAATTACTATTGTTGTTTTATTAATTACGATTGCACTTTGTTTCGTTTAAAATTGGTTCACTATTTTTACAAAGATGTATACTACCCACATACTATGATTTTTATTTTAGTGTTCTACGCCTTGAAAATTTTATTAGACGGTAGATCATACATAACGTAGGAACCACCAATCTAAAAAAAATAGATTTATAACTAGGAAACTATTATAACTGGTATTTATTTAATCAATATTCCATACATTTTTTAAATACAAATATATTCAATTAACTACTAGTAAAACTAATCTATTATACCTACTTTTGAAATTTGGTACCCATGTATGTTATTGTTGGAAAATTTACTCTTAACGTTTTAGATGCCGTGTGAAGTATCCGGAAATTTTTTTTGAGAACCTTTCTTTTAAGTGCAATTTTGTGTAATGTAATCATTATCGAAAGAGACTAGAACTCGGTTTTTTTTTGTCTGGCATTCGAAGGGTTTATTGGGTAAAACAGGAGTAGATGTTTGTAGGTGTGTGTGGAAGTTGGATATCATGCGACTTGGTATCGAGAGCCTATTGTTTATACAATCAAACAACCATTAACACCTTCAACGTTTTTGAAAAATACACGCCAGATAAATAAGGGAAAGCAGTTCTTATGGGAGTTCGACTATTTTTGAGTTAGTAAATGAAAGCTTTTTTTTGTACTTTTGTCAGACGCTTGTTATGATTATTGTGCTGTAGGACAGTCGTATTTCACAATAAAATTTCAATCGCTTACTGTACTTACAAGCGAGGTATTTGAAAGTCGGCGATACATTATTTAAATTCTGTAGTATTTATTAAAACTTAAACAAGCAAGTGTAATACGTGTTTAAATGAACGGTTACAGGCACCATACTACAGCGCAGCGAGTACAGTCTTTTTAGGTCTTTTTTTCTTTGAGTTACTATACGATGATACGTGGACATACCCACAAGCACTGACTATAAAAAAGTATCCGCAAAACTAAGTGGCGAGTCGGGTCATAAATCATCGGAATCGTGCTATATCTTTCACACCTGGATGGCCTTATGGAGCGGGCCGAGCAACAATTGATAAGTAATGAAACAAAGAAAATAAATTACGTGGTGTTTTTTTATTACAGTATTGTATAGTTACTATCGAAATATTAAACAGATATATTTAATTATTACTATAAAATTTAACAAAATCATCAAATTTATATGACATTACATTAAAATAGTTAGTAGGTATAACAAAATAAAAAACTAAACAAGGAAAATACTAGCTATTCTTGTTCGTCTTCAGTGTCACTATCGTCTTATAGGTTAATAACAAGATGGTCGGAGTCAATAAAAAGTGCTTTAGCCAGGTCTTCGTTCTAGATATTTTCAGCGTGGCAAACACATTTAATCCAGTCGTTGGTTCGGTTGTTACATGGTCGGTCGCTTCATTTATCAATTTCTCAATATCTGCCATTTTAAACGTTATATTTTTCGTCGCAACTTCTCCTTTGACTTGAGCCATATCAACTCTATCGGATTATACTGACAGTGATAAGGTATCCTATAAACCCGTTAAACCAAGAATTGAAGGAAGATTACTATGTTTTTTCTTGCAACGCAACGAGCTATTACAGATCTATGATTTTATCGCGAGTAATGTTGCGTTGCGAATGAATCCAGCTTTGGTTTGAGATTGTCTCAATATTTATTTTTATTATTAACTATTTAAAAAAATATCTTACTCATTTACCTAATTCAATATTAAGAGGAAAAAATATATTTTGTTTTGTTTTGTTAATAATACATTTAGGATCTTATCCAGTTTAATTCAAGTTCTTATTGTCGCTGGCTTAAAAGTGGGAGATTTTTTTGAAGTTCTGGCAACACCAAGGATCATATGATCGTTCAATGAAGGAGCACGTCTGAGTAGGCGTCGACTTACCTCTACGGGCCAGTTTTCGACTTTGGCTGAATATCGGCTGTTTAGTTTTTACGTGTGAGCGGTGTTAAATATAAACTATCAGCCATGGCGCTTAGCGATGCCGATGTTCAAAAGCAGGTATGTGTGGAAAAAGCCGTATAACATCGTATGCCCAACACGTACATTCTTATTACTTGATACTTGTCTCATTGATTGAATGATTTCATTGATGGTATGGATTGTGATAGAAATCTCGTGTTCAATTGCGTTGGTTTCGTCATAATTAGGTTAAAATGTACGATTTCTGGCCACCTATATTGATGTGCTGGTTTCCCGTTTAACAGATCAAGCATATGATGGCCTTCATCGAACAAGAGGCCAATGAAAAGGCTGAGGAAATCGATGCTAAGGCCGAGGAGGAGTTCAACATCGAGAAGGGCCGTCTGGTGCAACAGCAGCGGCTCAAGATCATGGAGTACTATGAGAAGAAGGAAAAACAAGTTGAGCTCCAGAAAAAGATGTAGGTTACCTTTACTGTCAGTAATGACCAAGTACTTACAGAAAGCAACTGAATTACTTACTCTAGTGTGATTGGTATCATATAATAGTAGTATATTGGAAGGTTATGTCATCCATAACGCTTCCTGTATGCTTACTTTTAGTATTGCTTTTATAATTATCATGTTTCAAAATCATATGAAGAGTTCTTATAGGTGTTCAAAAGTTAAACAAAGTATTAACTTCAAGTGAGAATTTAGCTACAAATTGATTTAGTCTTGATTAGGAGTTTCTACTAGACCAATAAACAGCCCAGTGTTATCTCTGATTTCTCACACCTGACATTGGTCATGTGATTTAGTTTATTGAGGTGATTTAGTATTAGAAGTAAATGAATGCTCTTAGTTATATTGGGTTATTTACAAGAATATAGTATTAGTTAGCCAATGAATGCAGGAATTAATTACGAACCCTGTATGAGGACATTTTATAGTTATTTGCAGTATGAGAGGGTACTATCTGAAACAACTGCCATCACATCAATATCCTAAATTCTGATTTGTGTATAGTATAACTGCTGTTTTTGAAAATTTTAGTCTAGGTAAAACCCTAAAATTTGCATTTATGTAAAACATTGGTGCTTCATACAAATTGGAATAAAGTATCTACTTTTTGATATTTCTGAATAAATTGAATCAGGCATCAAAAAACTTAGAAATATATCAAAATAAACATTAAAACAACTGGCTAGTGTTTGGAGTTGTGGAGTGATTGATATAAGGTCATGTTATAATAATCTCAGCTAATTATCACTTTTTAAACAAAAAGTAGCTAGCTTGAGTAGATACATTTGAATGTGAAATTTAAATTTACTAGCCTTGCCATCATCAGATACTTTATCCACATAGAATACAAAAAGATATCTAAATTTTGAGCATGGATCCACTCCTAAGCATACAAGGGGTTAAAACTTAATAGCCAGCTGTTTGTGCAGTTACAAAAGAAATAAACTGAATGACAGAGCTAATCAATAACCTTTAATATAAAAGCTCAGTTTACTGAACATAATATAATTTATACTCTTACGTAAACATTAAATGTTGCTAAATGCTAACATCATTTGGGTTAGGTTATCCTTCAACAATACGCCAGTTTATTCCAATTATTGGTATCAATGCCTGTGTATTGGATTTGTTTTTTTGACGACAGGTTAGCCTAGTTGGGGGTGACCCTGCCTTCAAAGCTAGCGGTCCTGGTTACAAATCCCAGTAAGGGCAGATATTTGTGTGATGAGCACAAGTATTTGTTCCTGAGTCTTGGAGGTTTTTTATGTATTTCTGTATATTAGTAAGTTTATTGTTGTACCCATAGCACACAAGCCTAGAGCTTAGTCGGGACTAGGTCAATTTGTATAACATTGTCCTGTGATATTTAATTATTTTTATTTTTATTTTTGTGGCTATTTATTTATTTATTGATGGCTATTTTTTTATAGCAGGAACTAAATTAAAATTCCTCCGGATGCCTTCCACTTTCTTATCCATTAACCAACCACTAGTAGGCACTTGTGTTTGTGTGTAAAGAGCTTGTGCTTGTACATTACATCTCCAGCACAAAGTGACAGTTTGCTAAGTCTGAGTAGGTTCAACAGATTATATCAATTAGTCTATGTTTTACAACATTTAGACCTGTTGTCAAGGCTTGCTTGTTAAACCTAATTTAGGCCAAGTAATTAGTGTAATTTTCAAAACTGGCACTGTGAAGTATCTAGATGAACATACTAAAAGTCTTCAATTGCGGGAGGTGTGCTCATATCTCGAATATTTCTACCAATAGCAATATGTTTACTTCTGGCAAAAGTTATTACACAAAATTTCCTACAAATTTGGTCTTATTTATTTTTACTCTACAAACAATATTTTAGGAGCTACAGGGTGTTTATATTATAAGAGAGATGAAAATAGACCAGCATTATTTCTGAAATGGCTGAAGCTATCAGGCTAAAATTTGTAAAGCCTAACAAGGGGATAAAGCTTAATTTTCTCGCCCTAACTGCATAGTTCTTTGATGTCTGGGAAGGTCCTTGGATAATTAAGTTATAAGGATAATAATGATAATGGAATGAGAGAGTTGCATTTGTGTCAAAATATGATTTTGCCAAATGATCTCCAAAGTTGTAGTTTTACTGATTAATAGTTAAGATTGGATGTCATAAGGTGTCTAAAAATTAAAATTAAAGTCAGCATTTAATTTATTGTTAAAATTATATCCTGTTGATTCATTATGACCTTTGGTTCATTGTTTGCAGGCAATACACCTTGCTTATAATTATGATCACAAGTTTGAGGAGATTGGGATCCATAAACAGTTCTGCATAACTTAACATATTCCTCCACAAATCTATTTCCTTAGATTTGGAAGCAGATTAATTACTCTACCGATCAATCTATATTTATTCTTCGGAAGTGGATAGGTCTATCCATTTCAAAATAAGGGCAAACATCCTATTGTTGGCACTCTGCCAATTATTGGTATGATGGAGTTATTTCAAGATAATGTTTGTAATTTCTAATAACTTGTAACAACTGACTCCTAAACCAATCTATATTTTAACGAAATACTTGGGACCAATCAATAATGATGTAAAAAAATGTGCCTAATTAAGCATTTTATTAAGTTTTATTTTATTGTAGTAGACACTAAGTGACATTGTTCCTACTTATATTTTGTTGACCTGTAACATTATGCTACCAATAAATGTAGCATTCCTCATTTGTTGCCAGTTACTAATTTTTTTCAATAATCAGGTGTTTAATCTATTAGTCTAATGAAGTTGTGTTTGGCAGCCAATCTTCGAACATGATGAACCAGGCCCGTCTGAAGGTGCTCAAAGTGCGTGAGGACCACGTGCGCAACGTTCTAGACGAGGCTCGCAAGCGCCTGGCTGAAGTTCCCAGCAACAACAAACTGTACTCTGAACTACTTGTCACGCTCATGGTGCAGGCTCTGTTCCAGGTAAGGTTATTTTGAAGTCTAGTATACTTTAGGTCGTACATCACGGTGTGCGCCTTTATTATATAACAGCCGGCCAAATTGTTGGTATCCGTTTGCATGTTATAGCACAATAAGGTTGATAATTTAGGGTCAAATTAATAAAATTTTCACTTTATAGGAAGTTTTGTCAAAATTTAAAGATCACTTATTCCGCCGACTGTACATCAAGTGTATCATCATTAACCAGCATAATTCGATGCTGCTTTTATACAGTCTATACAAGCCAAGGGCTCCAACACTGTGGGTTTTCGTAGTAACTATCTCATCAAAAATATAAATGTAATAAAATATAGGCCAATTTCTCATGTGCTACCAATAGTAATGTTATTTATGCATTCGTTGTCTAGTACCCATAGTACAAGTCTAGAGCTTAGTTTGGACAAGGACGATTTGAGTGAGATTGTCCCCAGATATATCTTTATTTATTGTTTATTTAATGCTACTTAATGCATTTTCAGTGGGTGTCTATCATTTCATTAAAACACCTTTCATCAAATGTATCATTTCATCGAATTTTATTTCATCAAATGCTATCTGCTGAAACTATTATGTTTTCAGGGTACCTGAAACATCTAACCTACGTTTCCTAACCTAACCTACGTTATGAATGTTTATGATACCCTGAAACCATTATAGTTTCAGCAGAAAATAGCGTTTGATAAAATGAAATTCGATGAAATAGTACATTCGTTGAAGTGACGAGTTACCATTTTCAGCAATAACAAGTATGTTATAATATAATAATATCATGTTAAGTAAAACATTAAGAAACTGACAAAGGGAGCTCAATATGGCCTTATTTCCCACCATCACTTTTTCACAGTGCAGTTCGGAACCTGTTTTTTAACAGATTACTTAAGCTAAGCCTATGATATAATTTATTTATATCATATAAATACTGTACCAAGCCCCCCATTACTGTTATTGTGTATTCTAAAACTACTGTCTTAAAATCGAAGATTAGTTTTCTATTGTACAACAAAAAAATAGGGTAATGTTTTTGGTGTAACCTCTGTATATTTGTGACCTTCTGTAGGCTAAACGCCTTGACTGATTTTAAAGTGCGGGGTATCATTGGATTGGTATTCACCCGAGGAGTGCCATAACGAAGCAACCTCCTCAGTCCTGCAGGAGTAGTCTGTTTTTAAAATCTTGGTTTTTGTTATTGTGTAGTTGATGGAACCCAACGTGTCCATCCGCGTGCGCGAGGTCGACAGGAGCCTGGTGGAGGGCCTGTTGGGTCAGGCGCAGGAGAGCTACAAGTCCAAGATCCACATGGACGTGCATCTCAAGATCGACACCGAAGGGCACCTGCCCGCCGACACCTGCGGCGGCGTCGACCTCATCGCGGCCAAGGGACGCATTAAGGTTGGTCTTATACGCGACAGTAAGTTAGTAGTTTAGTGGTGGTAGGGTCCGTGCGGGTCGCTACCACCATCTTATCCATTAACCACCCGCCAAGCAACAGTGTTCGCATTGTTGTGTTCCGGTGTGGGGATAAGACAACTGGTGAAATTACTAGCATAGAGGCATTCCATCTTAGTCCTGAGGGTTGGCAACGCATTTGAGGTCTTAGCATTATAGTCTTGAGAATTGAAATGTCGATGGGTCTCAGATTCCAGTGGAATCATTCCACTTACCATCAGGTGGCCTGAGAGCTCGTGCGCCTTCTCCTTAACATAAAAAAAGTCTTTAGATATAAATAAAAATAAAAATGTATCAACTTCGGATAAGTTGATATATTTTTATTTATATTTATATCAATATTTATTTTCGGCAGACTAACTTTCTTTTAATACCGATCAATAATATATATATATATATATATATATATATACACGTTAACAATATGTTTTAGATATAAATATAAATATATATATATATATATTTATATTTATATCTAAAACATATTGTTAACGTGTATTTCGCCAATGTTGAGTTATTTATAGACACTCCCATGGACTTGTTTTGCATTTTTTTTGTAGTCTCACTTAGCATTACACATATCGTTCTAACGTGTTTATCAGTTGTTACCTAAGATTGCATACTAAACGTTTTGTGTCAAGAAGAAGGGATCTGAGACCCAAAGACATTCTAATTCTAAAGACCACAAAATGAATCATGAGTTAATTACTGACGGTCCGTAAAATGCTGATGCCATTGATATACCATAGTTTAGGATTTCAGGGGCGTGTTGGTTGGTGTCGGTAACTCGTGAATTGTTGCAGATCTCCAACACGCTGGAGTCGCGCCTGGAGCTGATCGCCGCTCAGCTGCTGCCCGACCTGCGCACGGCGCTCTTCGGAGGGAATCCCAACCGCAAGTTCTTCGACTAAACCTCCCCCACTTGTAACTACGCTCGCGGGAAAAATACTTGGCCCACCAGTCTTTTGTTCACTTATATCGCTCTCCGATCAGAGAGCGATGCTCAACACATAACGGATCCCAGAGCGGCTTCACGTGCTCGACATCTATTAAAGCCAGGACCTAAATCGACTTATAATCCTTTGTAATGATTTGCACGCACGAAAGACGGGTGGGCCATTTATTTTTCGCCTGCGAGTGTATTAAGTATATATCTTCATTACTCTTAGAACTAAATAATTATAATAACTGTTTTCCTTTGTCTAATTAATTATATTGTAATAATGCGTACAATTTTATCGCTGTCTAGCATTAAATCATTGCCGCGTTCTTAACTGTACGTAAGTTTCGCCTGTTCAACGCCTTTATTACCGAGAGCAAAGTATTTTATTATTACAATTCATTCGTAATTCATGTATTCTATGTATTTTAGAGTAGTTTATAGGGATTGCAAACGTTTTCATTAGGATGTTATCGTATAATAATTAGGTAATACGAGTTCCCTTATAGTCGACGCTGGTCCGGAGTCGGGAGGCACAGCATCCAAGACCACAGTATTACATGAAAACACGAGCGACTCCGCGTCAGTAAATCGGCATTAATTATTGTGAAAATGTATTGATATATATTCATAGTAGCTGCAGTTGATACTGGATGTTCTGGAATTAAAGGTCTTGTCTGTATTGTTGTTCGTTTCACGTAGGATCCTTGAGTGCTGGAAGGGTGCGCGCGGCGGCAGCATCCTACGCCGCGTCCACCTAAATCGAACGGATTTGACTGCGCGCGGTGTAGCGCCGCGCGCCACCCTTCCAGTGTCGCAACACATTCCTACTCGGTGTTCCCTGGCTATTACAGTAACCCTTGGCTTGCTTTTGACGACAGAGCACAATAGCTCCTGTAGTAAGGTACAATATGTAATCCCCATTATGGCACTGTTAAAATTCTTATGTAAATATATAGATGTGTTGAAATTCTTTTTTCATTTCTGAAATTCCTAACTTATCCATTAGTCGCTAACTATTATATTATATTATTAACGTACAACACTGCTGGAAAAAACCTTTTCATGCGATTGAACTTGAACCCTTTGCTTCCTTGCATGTAAATATCAGTCGGTAAGACATCTTCGAAGTAAAATGCTAGTAGTTCTAAGTTACCACATTGGAAAGGTAAAAACGACGACACTAACTTCACGCTTTGTAACCATCGGTGTTTATTGGAATAAACTGTTGCATCGTGGATTGTCAAAATAGAACCCTGTCATAATGACGTAACATCGAACGAAAGAAAATAATATACATTTTTATTCATCTTTGATTTTCTGCGACTGCTCTAAGGTGGCTTAACAAAAAGTCCGTAGCCATAGTTATGAAGTAAATCAATTGACAATTATTATTTTTATTTCTTGAGTGCTACAGTTCAAGTGGTAGAACTACATACTCAGGCTAACACTAGGTGTAAAATATGAAACAAGTTAGGGCAAAAGAAGTCTACGACCTACGACCATACCATAAATAACAAAAATATCTCGTGGTTACGTTGAAGTCACGAGTTCTGCAGTATCTTGCGCGTGGCATTTTCCTTGATGGATGACCTTAAATTGAAGCATCTTTGCTATTTTATTAATTCAGGCGTTGAAAATCATTGACCCAATGTCACAAATGGAAAAGACAATATTATCGGGTAGGTCGTTTATTATTACACGAAACATCAACTTCATTTATATAATCACTTACTACTATTCGTTTTTGTCATGATACTAGGTTTACATGACTTTCATAAAGTTGTATTACCTATTTATTTCTTATATTAAACACCAACAGTACCTTAATCACTTATTTTATATATTCATATAGAATTAAGCACCTTTGAACATGCTGTTTGTCATTTATTAACGCAGATTTAATTACTAATAGCTTAAATATCGGCTTAGTAGGCGGCTTTGATGGGGTTTGTAATGTTTTATATCAATAACATAACGTTCATTTAAGCATAAGATTTTGTCATTTTTAAAACGCGTAATCGATTGCATGGTACTATGGTCAATTCGCACAACAATCACCAATCTGTCGCATAATTTATATTATAACTAAGCGTAGTCCATCCTTCCACTATAACATATTTTCCGCTATAAACATCGGTAATCGATGGGAGTTTAGGCCTGGAAATTTTGTAGCTTTGTAGCAAAATACGCTATTTATTTCATGATTCCGTAATAGGTACATAGGAATCAGGGAAATCGTGAAACACTACTCTACTCTAAGCGAAGATGAGGGCTGGGATAATTGTACTCATTTGTACGGGGTACCCCTACGTTTCAGTACCCAGCTCTTTAAAATGCTTAGCTTACAAATAGTATAATAAGTATCGATGCGTCCCTTAGAGCTGCTCGAAATCAATTCCATTAGTAGAGACTCTTTCGGTTCTGATGTTTTATTTAACCCTTTAACCGCTAAATCCGGCAAATCACGTCATCGGATTTTCGTGCCGGAGACGCTGGGTGCTCGTCGGTGTGCTCCATACATTTTGTATCGGTGCGGTTGCGGCATATGACGTCATTGGCTTCAGAGGCACAAAAAGTTGTAGCCGGCCGTGGCGGTCATAGGGTTAAGGCGCCCATCTTGTTGTCACGTTAAAGCGGGGCCTTTTTGCGATTAACGACATAGATACCGACCACGACCGGATTTCCTATCTTAGATTTATCTGCCGACAGATTCAGCAATGTTACCTATCTACCTATGTAAATCAGTGAACTAGTAATAGAGTTGTTTTAAAATTACGCGTCAACGAACGCACTATATCAATGCATTGTATACTTAACAGGTTTAATTATAATTTCATTGCGGGACGGAAGCTAGAAAGACCCGGGACGCAGAATATGGGACAGTTGGCCGCCTAGGGAAGTCGTTCACTCAATAGTCAAGGCGAAGCGGCGCGCCGAATCTAGGCTTTACATGGACATGTAGGTACAGGACAACCTGAGTACTAGTAGTTAGTACTCGGCTATCTTTTTTCACACTCTGGCATTACAAATATAAATGACAGATCTCAGAGCGAGTGTGACAGCGATAGACAGCCTACGTAGTACTATGAATACTTACTTTGGATCTAATGTGCGTACAAGGCCTACAATTACGATTTGTCACTTCATCTTTCGTTTCCATTTAACTGGAACAAAGCATAGCAGCTCGCGCCTCGACTCAGAAACCACGCGACGCACTGAGCGACGCGACTTCCCTCAGTTGTTATTGTTTCTGGAAAGCTAGACGACTAGGTGCGACACGTCGGGCGTGTAGGCGGGCATGTACCGCGGCACGCGCGCCTCGTCGCGCCGCCGCGCGCCGCGGTCCACCGCCAGGCTGATGCTGCCAGCCTCCTTCACACCGTTGGACTTGGCGCGTCGCTGCGACGGCAGTATCGACGCTCTCAGGGTCTTCCGTTTCTGAAACACGGTATCACTTGAGAACTGACCGACGCCTGCTTATTCTGTGTCCATCTACTTACGAAAGCTATATATTAACGCGTCCAACGTTGTCGGGACTTCTAGCTAATCCGATTGATTTGTTTATTTCTTGGTTTGAAGTTGACTGCCTGAATGACTGGACGTGGAACTGGTTTATGAATAAGTAAGATAGTCGATTGAAGAAAAAACAATGTTAGAGGAGATATTATTGGCTCTATTCCATTGATTTGTTGAATAGCAATTCCATGTCCTTATTCAGAGCTTAGAAAGCTTAAAGCGGGGAAATAACCACAGCACATAAATAAGTGAAAATAAATAATAGTATTAATAATATATTCTGTTAATGCGCTTTAACAATAACCACATTGATCCAAAACTAGACTATACTACTTAATAATTTTATATTTTAAAAGTCGAGTGATGTTCCGTTTAATAAGCGAGTTTGTCGTCGTAGTCAAGGCTTTTGGAGTTAGTGGTGGCCCACGGCTGCGGTTTCTTTGTCTTGTTTACCTCGATTGTGCCCCGCCAGCGGTCGGCCGCGTGCCGGGCTATCTCCATCCTCTTCTGCTTCTTGATCTGATGCCTCTTGTACACGACCTCGATCACGATCAGAACTATTCCCCCTATTATGCCCGCGAGCACAAGTATGAACACTCCCGCCATATTCTTCAAACCTAGAGTGTTAGGCGTCTTTTCGTTTTCCTCGCAATTTAAAAGGTTGTTCCGTAGTATCCAACTGTTGTCGAGGGACTCCATGATGCCACCTGTAAAGTTGTCAGTTCATATTTGGCTCGAACCGTCTATGATACATTTCGTTTCCGGTTGAAAACGAATTTTGAAACTCTTACTTACTCTCATGAAAGTCGAGTATAGCCAGCGTTACTAAATCAGCCCATGGAGATCCTTTTTGCAAACCGACACCGTACCCGGAGCGACCGAACAACTCCCCCGCCGTGACCAGCTCACAGTCCTGCGCCGCCTCAAACTCCAATCGTGAAGAATCCCAAATAAAAGCCATTAGCTTCCTGAAAACATTGTTGTATATTCGTTTGTGTCCTTTGTCACATCTTGACGCTCTTTGTGAAACATTATAGGCTAAAAAAGTGATAAGTAAAGTAGTTTCTTGATCATAATATCATAAACATCAAAATTGAAAATAATCTGCTACTAGGTTTATTAGGGAAGGGGTTGTTATCATACTAGCAAGCTATAACTCTGGGCTTTAAATCTTTTAAAATGATGCAAGCTCTCAGGTTAGGCCGTGTTTTCATTATAAGTAATGGTAATTTATGTATGTATACAGCTAATCAGACATTCGAGTTGGTAGAGTGAAGGTGCTCGGTGACTTCGTCTATTAGGTTAAGAAGATTCTCCAAGGAGACAACGACGCGCAGCATTAGGTACTAGGGTAAATAAATTGTGCTTTTCCACTATGCGACGCGAGCCGCAGCGCAAGAATTTTAATTCGTATTAAAAAAACACTTCCTCCAAATATGCGCCAGGAAGGAGTTTTTAGGGTTCCGCAGTCAAACTAGGAACCCTTATAGTTTCGCCATGTCCGTCCGTCAGTCTGTTCGTCCGTCCGCAGCCTAGCGCAGAGACTCTTAGTACTAGAAAGCTGTAATTTAGCATGAATAATAATAGTGAAAAAAAAATTTTTTTGGCTACCTGCCTTACACGTAACGTGGAGATGTATTTTTTTTTGGCGTCTACCCCATCGTGTGTGGTTTCGTTGGATAGCTCTTTCAAAGCTTCTCGGGGTTGTGAAAACAGTTTTTCGATTAAGCAATCCGTTTATGAAATATTAAGCTTTAAAGCGCTAATTTTGGTTAGACTCAAGGGGAGGGGCCCTATAGCCAAAACTACAAATGCTAAAAATCTGGAAAAATCTTAAATGAAAGGACATATAACGAATTTTAAAGGAAAACTCATGACTACTTAGTAGACATCATTGGTTCTTGAGATACAGGCGATCTATGTGTTTATACCTACTAAAAAAATATATTGTCACCAATTGACTTTTTAAATAGAAAATTAGTTATTAATTGTTGATTTTTATGTTTGTAGTACTTAACGGCTTCGGAACCCTATACTGAGCATGGTCCGACATGATCTTGCCCGGTTTCTTAAATGTCTATTTCAATTCATATTTCTCCTAGAGTGAACTGTAAATTCGAAACATTATCTATTGAACTTAACTGATGGCAATGAGGGCTTACAGTGAGCTGCAAACTAACTATTATGCCCTTAGGTTGACTCAGTTTTTTTACTGGAATAAGCATGTTTACCCGTGTTTAACGTCCTGGATTGCTTGCTCGGCATTATCGTAATTATTCGCTTCCATGGTGCGGTACATGTTGGACAGCTCCACCTGCCGCCTGAAGTACATGTCCACTCCTGACCCCTTCACTGTGGCGCACGTTAGGTTTTCCATTGTATTCCGGAGCTTGATGGAAATATTACAAATGTTATTTATTACAGTAATATCAACACACGCCTTGAACTTCTTTCGTTTCTCACTATTTTCCTTTGCTTCCTAGACCTGCAAGGGTACCCAACAAAAAGATACCGCACAAACTTTCAAGTGTCGTACTTGTCACTCTACGTTCTGATTGATTCTTTTTTTTTTGCTGTACTTTTAAGAGAATCAACCTATAAGTAGGTAGGTATAGCCCACCTTCGACTCTTGGTTTAGTAATAAGTTTATTTCTTACTCTTGCATCATTGATTCCGGTCAGCTTCGTCTTAGGCCGCTCGAGCACGAGGAAAGCGGCCAAGTTGGCAGTGTAGGAGGCTACGATGATCATTGCGAACCCTGCCCACACCATGCCAAGCACTCTCGCCGAAAAACTACGCGGCGTACCTATAGGAAATAAAATTGACTATGATGAAGATCATTGTTTACAAAACAGGACATCCAGTACTTAATCACGCTCTTCAGCCATGAAGAAACGATCAGAGAGAGAGCGGACGAAGTTACGTTTTTTTTTCGTTTCGTTCGAGTTTCTGGTGATTTTAAAACGGCCATGGCGTTAAAAAGTGAATCCTAATTTCTTATGCATGTTATTTGGCCTTTTGCAAGCTCAATTGTGAACCCTGACCGAGTCTCTATTTCTACGTCTGTGTATGTCGCTT
Source organism: Acleris holmiana (assembly GCA_949316455.1). NCBI lineage: Eukaryota > Metazoa > Arthropoda > Insecta > Lepidoptera > Tortricidae > Acleris > Acleris holmiana. Next base: position 9,055,682 of record OX438781.1, on the reverse strand, counting down.
ACCTTCACCAATGCCGCTGTTTAGTAAAACTCCCCAGGCAAACCAAATAGCGCTTGAGAGGTTAAGAGCATCTTCTTCCGTCCCATCAATGTTAGCCAGCTTAAACCTTCCAAATGGGGAGAATCTGTCTAGAAGATACAGTACCAAAGCCACAACGTGTACAGATACCATCACCAATATCCATAAAGTGTTAGAAAACGGTTGCAAGAACGACACCAGCGTTGAGGATCGGGACGGCTGCAAAGGAAATAAAGACAATCATATTTATGTCAGACGACGCGATTAGCCTAGTTAGTGTGACCCTGCCTACGAAGCTTGCTGTCCTGGGTTCGATTTAAGGTATGGGCAAATATTTGTACGATGAGCGCGAGTGTTTGTTCCTGAGTCTTGGATATATTCTTTGTATTTTCTATGTAATATAAGTATGTTTATCGTTGTCTAGTACCTCATAGTAAAGCCTAGAGCTTAGTTTGGGAATAGGTCAATTTATGTGAGTTTTTCCCTGATATTTAGCTATTTTATCTATTTATCTTTATTATATTACCTTCTTAGTTTAAAACAAAGTCTGTCGGTCTTTCTATAGCTCTGTACATCCGCTAAGGCCTCATGAACTACACAATGTAATTTGATGTGGCTTTCACCATCAATTAGAGATTTTTTCACGGAAGGGGGTTTATGTATAATAAATTCTGGTTTATGTACTAGTGTTACAAACTAACAAACTCACAAATTGACATAAGCCGAAGTAAAGGTGGGTCGCTAGTTTTATTATAACTTGGTCATCATAAAATATTAATTGGTTTGTGAAGCATTAAATCTTACCTTTTTCTCCAGAATAGTTATTCCTTGATATTTAAATGGCTTGCTGAACTCTATGAACTCTGCACGTTCTGGATTAATAGTTAGAGGCGCCACAATCATATCGGCTCGCTCATATACCAATTCACCTGGAGAAACATTGCCTCTTTTTTATATATATAACTATAAGTACGAGTATGCTGAATAATAAAGGCCACAGAGAATGAGTATACCTAACGTAAAAGCACCTATTATGGACAGTCCTCGAGTGATGAACGTTTTTTAGGGTTCCGGAACCGAATGGCAAAAACGGAACCCTTATAATTTCGTCAAGCGACATTCGAATAATGAAAATATTAGTAACTTTATAATTGACATCAAATTACAATATGACATATTAATTAGGAATAGAAAATCTGAGTACTATAATGACATGATCAAAACCGGAAACAATAAATCTAAAATGCTTTGGAGTGTCGTTAACAGGGAGAGGGGAAAAAATAATTGCCCGCGTGTGGATGTCACAGAGGTGATTGTGAACACTGATGGGTCGCAGTTCACAAGCAAGAAGGCCGCTGTAGACGCGCTGAACACCAGGTTCCTCAGCGCCGCGTCGGCATGCGGCGCGCCGCGAGCCGACGGCGCCCGCGCCCTGGGCTTGCTGCGCGCCGCGCGGCCGGCCGCGGATCGATCCCTTAGGCTTCGACCGTTCAGTGCGGATGAGGTCTATCGCTTGATAACCTCGCTCATCCCGCCTAAAGCCTCAATGGACATCTACGGGATTAATATGAAGCTTCTGAGGGCTGCTCCGATACCCTTATCCTACGCCATGGCGGAGCTATTTAATCGCTGTATAAGGGAGGGCACTTACCCTAAACCACTTAAGGTCAGCAAAATAGCACCGATTTTTAAAGGCAAGGGGAAGAAGGGAGATATGGAGGCATACAGACCCGTTTCCGTGATCCCGGCTATGGCTAAGGTCCTTGAAAATGGTCTCAGCCGCCGCCTGACGAGCTTCCTGGATTCGACGAGCGCCCTATCAGAGAGACAACACGCCTATCGCGCCGGCCATTCTACCACCACTCTGACTCGTGATGTGATCCGACGCGTCGTTGATGCCAGGGAGGGGAAGCAGCAGGTGGCTGTGCTGTGCTGCGACCTCTCCAAGGCCTTTGACGTCGCAGACCACGCTATCCTTACCACCAAGTTAAGGCATCATGGGATCAATGGTCCTACGCTTTCCTTGTTCGAGAGCCTTCTGCACCATAGAACTCAAGTTGTGATAGGAGATGGTGGAATGGCTAGGTCAGACCCACTCGAGACTACCATGGGCGTGGCGCAGGGTTCTTCGGTGTCCAACATTCTGTTCTCTTTATTACTGAATGACCTACCGCAGGCTATAAAGGCCGCAGAGATCCTCATGTACGCCGATGATGTTGCTGCAATCGTCACAGCAGAGTCGGTGGACGCTATCGAAGGAAAGCTGAACGAAACCGCGGCGCAGCTTGCACAGTGGTTTAATGTAAATGGTTTAGCGTTAAATCTTAAGAAGACCCACTACCTAGTCTTTAACCTGTCAGGCCGCAGCACAAGACCACTTGCTGTTTCTGTGAATGGGACCACTCTAGACCAATTAAATAGCACCGGATTCCTAGGATTCGAAATAGATACCGGTCTAAAGTGGGACCATCATATTAACAGACTCAGTGGGAGAATCGGAAGCGCGTGTTTTGCGTTAGGACGAGTAACCAGATTAGTGTCGGATGAAGTCGCGCGCTCGTGCTATTTCGCCACGCTGATACAGTATGGTGCGGAGCTATGGGGACGCTGTGCTGACTGGGAGAGGGTCTTCCGTCTCCAGAAGCGCGCGGTAAGGATAATCGCCCGTGTTCCGCACAACACTCATGCAAGACCCTACTTTAAAAAAATGGGGATATTGACTTTAACAGCAATAGTCGTACTACAAGTGGCAGTATATGTAAGGTCAAACCTAAAAGAGTACAAAACACATAGCATGATACACAACTACCACACGCGTAATGCCCATAAGCTCGTCGGCGTGGGCCGCAGGTTGGTCAAGTCGGCCAAGCTCACACATGTCATGGGGCCTGCCGTCTACAACAACCTACCCGACAGCATCACCAGCGCCCAAACCTTGGGCAGTTTTAAAAATCGCCTAAAACGCTGGCTTGTTGAGCACCCGTTTTATAACTATAAAGAGTTTTTAGATATACACACTAAGGATATTTGGTAATTTTTACTTATGTTGCATTAATTATTATTTTAAATATTTAATAGTTTAAGTTAACGACATATTTATTTTGGTTGTAAATATGGTCTGTATAATAACGTGTAAATTGGCTTTACGAATAAATGACTTATGACTTATGACTTATGACTTTCTCATGTCCGTCTGTCCGTCCGTCCGTCCGTCTGTCCGTCTGTATGTCACAGCCATTTTACTCAGAGCCTATTGGCACTATATAAATTAAATTTGGAGGATAGATGTATTCTATGAACCGCTATACAATGATGTATTAAAATTTAAAAAAAAAATATATTTAGGGGTGGCACTCCATACATGTAACTAGGGGACGAAAAATTTTTTTTTGAGTTATATCAGCGTGTGGGGTATTTTTAGATAGGGCTTCCAAAATGATACAGAGGTTTTTAAGTGACTTTTTTACGTAAGTGAACAGTTGGCGAGATATACGCTTCTAAAGTCGTAAAAATTCTGTCCGGGTGGGTAGCTTTTGAACTGTTAAATAGAACATTCTAATAAAAATTACAGTAGTAGAACATACGAAATACTTCCAACCAAAATGGTTTTGAACACGATACGCTGTGTAGTTTTTGAGATTTTAATAAAAAATAAAAAATAAATGAATTTCAACCATCCATTTATCCATCACTATCACGTTCATCCCAGTTAAGGAACCCTTCACTGTGCGTGGTCCGACATGCACTTGGCCGGTTTTTTTTAAATCTGGGCAAAAACGAACATTTCATTGTAATAGTGGTTAATCCCGAATAATTTCAATACAATCTAATGGTAACGGTAAAAGCATATCAATCTCGGAAGGTTATACCGACTAACTTACGGAATTTTTCGTATAACACTGCGAGCACTGTCCATAATAGGAGCTTTTACCTTACTTGGCATACGAGTATAGCTCTCAATATGACTTTTTATAAATGCGATTTTGAGGGATAGTTGGTTTGGTGCATTGACCTGTAAGAATGTTTTTTTTTATGGCAAGGGGTCGAGCACAGGCCAACTGATGGTAAGTGGAATCTAAGACCCATAGACCTTTGAATTCTCAAGACTGTAATGCTAAGACCTCAAATGCGTTGCCAACCCTGAGTACTAAGATGGAATGGCTCTATGCTAGTAATTTCACCGGGGTTGTCTTATCCCCTATTTATTCAAGAGCCAACCTATTAGTCCAGTCCATTCCTTTTTGGCTCCCGGATGAGATAGATTCTTTATGATGTAATGTCCGAACTGGCCATCTGGAGAGAGCGCTAGGGAATACGTGAAGTTGATCCACGAGGAGAGGTGCTTCAGCAGGTCCATGCAGAACCCCTTGCAGCAGTATAGTTGATCTGTAAACGATTATGTTTAAGGCATGAGGGTGGATTATTTTATTATTTACTTGACCGCCATTAGTATCAAACATAAGAGATAACATAACAATACGGAAACTTGTCAAAATCAATATGGTTTTACCGACTAGAATAGAATCCGAATAAACGGTAACCCATAATTTTATCGAATTTCACTTCATCGATTGTATCCCTTCATCGAACACTATTTTCAGCGGTTTCCATGATGTTTTCAGGATATCTTAAACATTCATTAAGTACCTACTTCCTTTCAATGTAATGAAAATTTTGCGTAATGATAACTTCGTTGAAAGATGTTTCGATAAAATAATAGGGAGGTACCCGTTATAAACTAACCTGAGTCATCAGAGGCATTGTAATGTGGACACGGTATTTCTTCGGGGGAACATTCGCTGCCGTCGTCAATGCGTCGAGCATACACAAATGGCTTTTCCTCAATTGTTAATACCTAAAATTTAAATTTGTACGTGTGTTATTGGATGTTTTCTTTAGCCGTCGATATAATGAGCAAACCCAGATTGACGGGGGCAAAAATGTACCAGTGCTAGTGATTCATTATTTTCATTAAATATGGACTAAGATTATCGACATTGATAAGAAGCCATTTTTAATCATCATCATCATATCTAATAGCCAAGTTTGATTTTTTTTTTATTAAGTGCAAACATTTTATTTATACTTATAGCAACTATTAACAACCGGTATCTGACATTGACTCTGGACTCGAGTCACTTTTGACAACTATTTAAATTACATTGAATAACAAATCATTAAATACAACAATATCCTAGTATTTCGACGAATTGAGAACATTTTTGTTTTTAAGACAGTTTAAAATGCCTAACAAGATAAAAGATCGTTTATCTTCATGGGAAGCTGATCATTCAGATATAGAAGATAAAGGTACGACTTAAGTACCTTTGCAAGAAATGTAAAATCTATGTCACGAACAAAGTTGTCGATAAACTTAGTCGATATTTCATGAATCACTAGCCCTGGAACATTTTTGCCCCGTCAATCCGGCCGGGGTCTAATAATGAGTTAAAGCGTGGTTAAAACATACCTTTAAATGTGTTGGTATCATGAACCCTTCTGGTTTCGACGGGCTACGACCCATCCATATTATTTCTTGTTCCTTCAGCTCTAACCGCATTTTATGAGATTCCTGTTGAGATAGGTTAAATTTACTTTAGTAACGTTTTCAGCTGAACCTAATGTTTTATTATTGTTGAGTATCAATAGTACATAGTCTCTATGTAGGTACTATATACCAGTGCCATCAGGCGCCAGTGGTATTTATTTTATTTCATTCCTATAAAAATTAACAGTTTACACCAAACACTTATATACCTACCTATGTCAAAACATTAAAAAAAACGATAAAAAACGATACAAAATCACTAATATTTTCTTTTTAAAATGTCAATCTGGAAATAACATTACATATTTTACAGTTTTAAATTTAAACCACAAAGACGAAATAAATGTTATACACTTTCATCTGACAAGCGCCAATAATGGACACTTAACTCATAATTCAAAGATCATGCAGTCCCATCATAAGGCCTTGTCCATGCAAGGCACTTGGTTCTTATAGCCCTAAGCTTGTATACAAGCATGGAGCTTATTTTGGGACAAGACTAAATTTTGTAAAAGGGGGCCGAAATCGGGGATCCAAAAAGTTTTAAAAGCCTGTTTTGTAATTTATGTTATGTATGTATGGATTTATAAACCCGCGAGAAAAAAGTTTTGGTTTAATAGTTAATAATAAATATGTTCTAGACGAAATAGGCATAATTATGTTGGAATTAAGATCTATTTTGACTATGACTGAAAATTTACATGACAACGAAACTGTCGGTGCGCGAGTCACTCTCATTTGAATGAACATACAGATCTACCATTACATACCATCGAATAAAAATATTTTCCAACGGCCACATGTTCGCCCTGCGCTCTGACGTTCACCATGTCATACTCGGCGTTGACCCTGTCTCCGTGGTCATCGAATGCCACGTGGCCAGTAGCTCCATTTTCTAACGTCTGTTTCCTAACGTAGTCAAACAGATGCCGGCCCGTGTTCCAAGTCGTCCCGGAGTTGTCACAGTCTGATGGTGGTGCATTAATTTCTTCGGTTGTATTCATGTCTCGTATCGCGGATGCAAGGACATAGCTGCAATTTTTTAAATGAAATATGTTTCTGTCAAAAATTGAATTTTTGGGACGAGCTTTGGTTGCTAGCTCAAGACCAACCTAATGAGTTTGGATTAGGTGGGTATATGGTAAGTATAGCGACGATCCTGTCGCCAGATCGCTACTTTCCGACTCCCTCATGAGACCAGCTCGATGGTGCCTTATTATTGTACGTCATCAAAATTACGTAGGTATGTCAAAGTTCAATCGGTCCCCGGGAAGTGGTTGCAAGGTTTGACCCGCAAATACGTTCTTACATACATACGAGTACATTGCAAGTTAATAAAAAGCTTGTAAAAATGGTTAAACCTTTTCAATGCCACAGTCGAATCTAATTTACATGCTTCAGACGCCAAAACGTCATGTCAACGTTATGATGCGTAGTACAAATCTGTGGTACAAACTCACAGAGAGTTGGGCGGCACGAAAATCTGTTGCGTTTAAGAGTTTAATAAAAAATTACAAATTCTGTATTTACTTACATGGAATCTTGGATGTGAGCGTGTTCATTTGTTGCGTTGACGAGACGCAGACCAAGTAGACCCTCCGGTGCGTTGGCAGCGTCTAGGGCTTGCTCGGTCACCACCCAAACGTAGCCCGCCGTTGTCATGTTCAGAATGGTTGCATCTCGGAATATTATCTCCGCATCTGTCTTGCTGCAATCAAAGTAGATAATACCATATATTTAAACCATAATGCCATGAGAGCAAGTCGAGTGTCTTACCTTGCATACATCAAGTAAACTCGTGCCTGCGCGCCTTTAACTTCTATGAGCTTATCGCTAAAAGAATCCAAACCGGGCTCGAATTCAATAACTTGCTCCACGACAACTTTCCGGTCTACGTCCTCATCGACGTTTTGAGATGTGGTTTGAAATCTAGAAAATACAAAATACTTATTAAATTAAGATAGGTTCGTTATCATAGGTAGCAAACGTAGCAAACATTGAGGTTTAGGTGTCGTCATTGTTCGGCGAAATTGACGTAATTTACGTGAAATAACATCACTGGTTCGTAAAAATTCTACCTGCATGTAATATTTACTTACCGTCCCAAAATTGCTCTACCATCCGTATCAGAGCTATGAATGAAAATAACTTTCATGTAGTTAAAGTGCTTAAGGACATCGACCCATACATCTGCTTGGTGGGAATATGGAGGTACAGTGCGTATAAAAGACACGTGAATGTTCTTGTCGGAAAAAGCGGAGTCTCTGGAGGATATGCCGATGACCGGGATGTGGTAGAAGCCGCTTGTGTAAGACACCGCCGCGGGTGACAGGTCCCCGGTTAACGGATGAGAAACCACTACAGCATACACCTGCAATAACGGTGATTAAGTTTTCACGGCACGAGCAGAGAATCTAATAGCGAGGAACAGCAAAACAAGGCTTTCATAAGGCGAACACGTACAATGAGAGCGCGTTTTACATTACTTATTAAAGCCTGACAAGTTTCTATTTGAATTCTATTGAAATGGGGCCAAATAGAAACTTGTCAGGCTTTACATAGGTTAGGTACTCGTAAGGTTAACCTTGTGAGCAAAAAAATGGTGGCGTCGGTCCGTCTGTCCGCGGGCTAATCTCAGAGACTCTTGGTTCTACAAAGCTGTGATTTAGTATAGAGATATCTACATTTAAGCTACATACACCGACAAAATTGTAAAACTATCACTAAAAAAAACTTTTTTCGTGTATGTCCCGTATATGTTACGAGTTACGTGTAGGATAGGGAACCCCGCAGTCCTAAGGACAAAACAACGGCTTCGGAACCCTACCTGGGACCAAATTCTCGTGACTTCGAGATGATTTTTCATGTCACGAGAATTGGGTCTCTGAGCATGGTCCGAAATGCTCTTGCCCGGTTTTTTAAAATGATATATTTTTGAAACATTATTAACTTCCGGTCTGTTCACGTTTGTAAGGCCTGGTTCTTCAGTTTATTATTCTAGTTATGGCTTTTGACATAAAGACCTCGTCGTGTTTATCTCCTACATTCATTATTTTTAGTTTAATGTTATGCCTTACATTTGTAATGATTTTATTTGTTCTAGCTTTAATAATTATTATTTATAAGTTTATTATGTACTTGTAATGTAACTGACTTTTAAGTATTACTGTACTTTTTGATTGAAAAAAATGACCTTCTGCTGGAGTTTCCTGGCGCTTCTTCTCCGCAATAATGGTCTTATCTGAAGCGCTAGTAAATTCACTTCATATTACCGACGTGTAAAATGGTGGCCTATTTACTGAATAAACATTTTGATTTTGATTTTGATTGATTACTTACCCGGTGAGCAATTAGATCTTTACAAACGTTCAAAGCAGTCTTTATCGGATTTGGGTCCATGAGTATAGAGTAGTCATGATACGTGACGCCGCGAGGCACGTACTGATCTTTGAAGTTTAGGTTCTGAAAATAAAAACATATTAAAGTATAATGCTCCGCTGAGTTATTTCCACCGCAGCTGAACTACGCGAGGATAGGTAAATGAAGTGTTTATTTTGATTCATGACAAACACATCCCTCGCAACGCATCCTCGCACATCTCTGGGGGAAACGCAGTAACTCTTGGCACAGTCGAACTCATAAGTAGCTATACATTTTAGTACCTACCTTAGTGTACTGAGAGTGATTTGAATTTAGTATTTCAATAGCTGCGAAAAGGTACTAAAATGATCAGCTACTTATGAGTTTGACCGTACTTAATTAGAAGTCTTGTTTTGCTCTTGGTTTACAATGTTTAACCCCCGACGCAAAAATATCTGTGTGTGTATATATTTGTGTACCGGTGTGTCTATCTATGGCATCTTCTTCTTGGTCGTTTCCTCACGGCTGAGATCGTGACCACCTTAAGTGGCTCTCTTAGATAGAGCACTCCAGGTTGCTCTTTATTGAGCTGGATGGAGTGCTGACTGGGTGTTGCAGTTAAGGGATTCCAGTAAGGGATCAGCTGGCGCGTTGGTGCGCTCCTCTGCTTCTTGCTCTCCCCACGCGGCCAACCAGGATAAGTTATACATATTGATTGAGGCATAGGAGATCCCAAATGAATGGACGGATTCAACTTTGTTTTGTTTTTAAGAATGCTAGTTAAATTGGGATGGTTTTTAGCTAGATTTGATGAAAAACAGTGAAAGTGGGGGTCACCATTAGGGTGCCTTTCCCCCAGAGTCAGCTATGTACGTTAATATGGATGCGTCTGATACCCACCAATCATGTTCATTGGTCCACATAGTACTGGCAGAAACTGGTAGCTTTCACATCCTCGCAGCATAGTTGCATAGCACATCTCTCGTGGAAAAGCACCCTTATATCTGGGGATTTTATCTATTTAATAGTTATAAGAAACTTACGGAGATAGTGTCTTTGAAAAATGCTATGGATTCGTTGCTTGAGAGAACCCCGCCAACGTTGTAGTAAGTTGGGTTGGAGTACCGGCGCTTGTCGCTGTTGGCGGAAACCAGCTGGTGGCTGGATATAGCCAGTAGCAACCACAGGATGGACATTGTCTGCGTATTTCAAAAAACATTGATTAAGTTCAGCTAAATTGCCTCGCCTTTTACTCGTATGATTGACTGATTGAAATAACCACATTTTGCAAGAGTAGGCTAAGATGTTTACAGTGTATTAGTGTCAGGTTGCAAGCCCATCGCCTAACAGAACTACAAGCCTTTATTCCCCTATCAACAAGTCTCTTTAGAGTTGTTGGTATTTCTGTAGCGCTTCCTACCCCACTCTGGGAATGAAGGCGTGACGTTATGTATGTGATTGAAATAAATATATATATATTCGTTGATTTATTGATTAGGTTTATACTATGGGTTTAGTGACTAGTTTACTTACAAATTGTGTACACAAATCATATTCTCATCATATATCTGAGTTTTTAATGCCTCACCACTCTACCCAAAGACCACTCCAGACCACTCACGTTTAAGTATTAGCTTATTACATCGTTAAACTGAAATTTATCAAGCCTAAATGAAGAATGAATGATGCGCTTTGTGTGTTTTTACAACTTTTTATTTTGAGCACCTTTCAAAAGTTTTCCTAAAACCGCTTAAATATCTCAATCCCAAACGACGTTTGTTTACCGTAAAAAGTCATACGTCATAAATCATAAGAGTTGAACGCTTATTATATCTACGCGTTGCCGGCGGTGAGTGCGTTACACTTTAATTGACAGAATTTAAGAGCATACAAATAACATTTAATTATTAATTTATTTATTTCCATATTTACAATATAATAATAATAATATAATATCACAGGACAATCTCACACAAATTGACCTAGTCCCAAACTAAGCTCTAGGCTTGTACTATGGGTACTAGACAACGATAAACATACTTATATAGAGAAATATATACTTAAATACATAGAAAACATCCAAGACTCAGAAACAAATACTTGTGCTCATCGCACCAATATCTACCCTTACCGGGATTTGAACCCAGGACCCCTAGCTTCGAAGGCAGGGTCACAATCACAACCAACGAGCCTAGCGTGTCGTCAAAATAATCATTATAGGTTAGCACCCAAATTTTATATAACGCAACTTTTATGAATTCATTCAATGTACAGAAGAACAGGTCAATATAAACAACATAGTCAGTTTTATACAAAATATTATTTTGCAAACCATTATGTCTACAAAATAACGTTAGTTTCTTCCTGGGTTTCGCAGCTTAACCCGAACTACCTAGGTACAGGTAAATCGTCAATATTCCAGGAAATGGGTCCCGCCCTTTGGGTTGAGTTACGGAAATTAGACTTCGCTGTCTCAATTATCGCTTACAAACAACAGTATTATACGGTTATAAAGCAATACACTTACCACAGTAATCATTTTGTCACTTTAAAATCATTGTTTTGTTTAATTAAGGGCTGTGAAATAATTATTACGGAAGAAAAACAGCTGAGGGAGGCTGTGGTACAGGCGACAGATGGAGCCTCCTCCCCGGTTGTCTTGGTTACCGCGCAGCCGCAACCGGACCTTAATCGATGCTAGTCTTTTACTCGACTGCGCGAAGACAAAATAAGGGCCATGAGTTTAACATTACGAGTAGGTATTATGTACATGAATGGAGTGAACAGACATAGAAGTTTTTGTGGCACGAATAAAATTGTCCTAGGGACTTCCGAACGATATTAATTTATCGATAAATTGTACTTTCTTATGACAGTTATGACTATGAGGTAACATTATGAACATGTAATTTACTATTACGCTACAATAATATATTTACATACATACATATATAACATCACGCCTTAATTCCCAGAGTGGGGTAGGCAGAGCTACAGAAATAACAACAAACCTAAAAAGACTTGTTGATAATTCTGTAACCACATTTTGCAGAAGTAGGCTAAGATGTTTACCAGTGTATTAGTGACAGGTTGCAAGCCCATCGCCTAACAGCACTACAAGCCCTTATTCCCTTAGTCGCTTCTTACGACATCCACGGGAAGACATGGAGTGGCACTATTCTAACCCGGCAACCACACGGGGCAAATAATATATTTAATCTAGCTAAATAGGCTTTTGTTGCAAGTCATTCTTGGTTTCAGTTTACTTTGTATGGAACTCGATTGAATAGCATTAAAAGAAGTTTGTGTGTGTAAGAAATACGTTACTAATATAAAAAGTATGCCCATGAACTACTTAAATTAAGTATTACTTACCTATAATAATAATTATGACATCGATGGGTAGTGATCAGCAATTTAGCTAATTTATATTTATTTTGTTTTCCATTCAGCTTAGTACTTATCGATAAGCTGTTTGAGAAAGCGAGACGAAGATGAAGTTATCCGACAAAATACGTTGTCGTACGGGCTCTCTGAATGAATCGTCAAGAAAGTGTATAATAAATGTGATACACATGAGTTTATCGCTGGACGAGTCATAGGTACAGTCAAGGGCATAAATATATAAACGTTTCCAAGACACCAAATATATACATACACCTTTATGCCACTAGCAATAAGGTCCGTGTAGACATATATTTGACGCGATGGCTGTATAGATATTAATTCCCTTGATTGTACAGTCAAGGGCAAAAATATGTATACACTTTAGTACCTTGTCTATTTAACGTCATGTTTAAGCTGTCATATGAAATTGCAGCGATTAAAGCGGCAAGGTACTAAAGTGTATACATATTTTTGCCCTTGACTGTACGTGGGGTGTATATACTACCTAATACGTTTGTACGAATGTATGTTGATAGGGTCGATGTACACATATTTTTGGCACAATCAATGGCTGTTTAGATATTAATGCTTTTGACTGCATGTTTCTTTGTGACATCCTGTAGGCTAGGCCATGTAATTTAACGAAATTAAAAGTGCAGGGATCATTGAATGGGTCTTTATCCCAGGAGTATCTTACTCGTAGGCTATACCAGACTTCGTAAAGCCAAACAAAGGGTAAACAAGCTATGTATATGTATTATTAATATGATTATTATACGTGTATACCTACGTGTAAGTAAAAAAAATATATATCATATGATACCATTTCTACCTCCTAAACTATTAACGCCCAATTAGTGCCGGGGCCATATCCTAGGTAGAGCCATGCCCTTGGAACATTAGTTGGTTTAATGCTCCAAGGCCATGCCATATCGGTGGCGTTTGTAAATATTTTTGTCACTTCTCTTTCTTTCGGTATTTCGAATGTAAGAAATGCAAGTTCAACATTTGGCAAACATTGACCAAGTGAAGTAAAGCCTGACAAGATTCTGTTTGGCCCTAGGGTGATCGCACCAGTGTTGGACACTTTAAGCTGACAGGCACCAATAATGGACACCTTATTCTTAATTCAAAGACCATAACGTTATAAATTGATTTTTGCAAATCAAATGAATAACATTTATTGTCTGTAAAATAAAAGTCAAGTGTCCATCATTGGACCTTGTCCATTACTGGTTCGATCACAAATTTGTATTGATATAGGGCCAAATATAATTTTGTCAGGCTTTACTACCATTATTTTTGTTTTATTATGTCGAACTATTTTTTTCCACTTATTACGGGATAACTACTTATTACGAAAGAAAAAAATGTTTGTTTGGAATTTAATGTATTTTTAGGTAAATTAACGATAGATAATTTGTCTGCAATGAAACCTCGTGTCAAGATTGAAAAGTAAGGGGGATTAGTCTGTGGCAGTGTGTCATGGGTAAATAAATCAAGAAAGTCGTTTCATTTTGGTTGCCCTCGATGTAAATAATGACTTATATTACAGTGGTTATGAAAAAAAACTTATACTTTAATATTTCACTTACCAAATGTTACTAAGTTGCTCAAGTATCTCTTGTGGAAAAATAGGTGTGTGTATGGACAATAGAGCATAAAAACTAGTATTTTGGACTTTCTTACGGACTATCGACTATTACGGAATATGTGGGACGGGTTACCTTCGTTTCGACCTTTATAAAACTAACTTAAGTAACCTAACCTATAGGGTTCTACACGATGGTCCTGAAATAAATCCTTAAATGTTTACAGTTTCGGAAAAAAACAATATGATCAAATGATAAGTTTAGGAAATTAATCAGTTTGGCAAAAAAATTGAGGCGACGAACAAAAGGCTCCCTTATGAGGTTACCTTCGTTTCGTCAAAACGTTATTGCCAAACTGATTAATTTCCCAACATACTCGTATCGTTTGATCAAACTGCTTTATTCCAAAACTGTAAATATTTCAGGACTTTAAAAAAACTAACCTAACCTAACCTATAGGACACGAGGTCCTTAAATAATATCAGTTTCGGAGTATGTTTAGGAAATGAATAATTTTGGCAAAAACTTGATTTTGACGAAACGAAAGGCTCCCGTATGGGACAATCTATAATGACCTCCGCGACTTTTTTAACGCACAACGCAAACAGAAGGTTGTTATAAGTTGAATGTGTGTATCTATCTTTGGCATGGTATCTCCCAAACGGATCTTCTTCTTCAGGTGCTATTTCTTACCGAAGGTTGGCGATCACCATGGCCTTATTTACAGTTGCTCTAAATATATCATTGGACAATCTCACACCAATTGGGGTACGTATCATACATAATATATAAAGTTCAAAACTATTATGTATTGTGACCAATTATATATTTTGAACTTTATATATTATAATACGATCCCCACCAATTCACCTGGTTCCAAACTAAGCTCTAGGCTTGTACGGTGCTATTTAGAAAAATAAAATCTTAAATACATAGAAAACCTACAAGACTCAGAAACAAATATTTGCCCATACCGGGAATCGAACCCAGCCAGCTTTGTAGGCATCAGGGTCACTACCACTAGGTTAACATCAGGTCGACTGACCTATTATTATTTTAAAAGAAGTATTTTTTTGCGACACAAATTCGGTTTTTTAATTTTTTTATCATTTTATTTTTAGAATAAACTGATTTAGGCAGAACCAGTCGTTTACATGTCATGATTGTATGGAAAGTGAATGTAGCTGCTATAGAGGAAGGTTCACCAAAGAAGAAGTTTAGGTAACATTTCGCTTATTATTAAAGATGTAGCCAGTAGTCACCGCATGCCTCTTTTAAACGATTTCTATGCATGCATGGCATTGCATTGCCATGTCGCATTAAGAAAGAAGTAGGTATTTAAGAGCTTGTAAAAAAGAAGAAGAGACGGCCACTAAGCTCAAACAGGGCACGCTCCAAAAACACGCTGGATGTCGGCGTCCGAACGGATGCTGTATGCTTGTTTCCCGTCGTTTTGCCGGGCATACACTCGTCCTCTCTTGGTCCAAGCGAACCTCCACTGTCTCTTCCGACACTCCTCCCTAACCCGTTGGAACAGCTGGCGGTTGGTCCGGGTGAGCCGCTCGTTCACGTAGACGCGGCGCGGCGCGCCCGCCAGGCCGGCGTCGGCCGAGGTGAATCCGCGTCGCACCCGGGCGGCGCGCAGCACCTCGTCCCGCAGCTGGCGACGAGCCAGCCGCACGATGATGCGGCCACATCACGGGGCTCCAGAGCGACACCTAGCTTAGTGGCTAGGATGGTAAAAATGTGGACCACATTTTCCCCCTTTTCCTCAGGTAGGTGGCCGATGTCGAGGTCGAAGAGCAGCGCATCCTGGTCGCGGTCATTTAGCTCTAGTTGAAGTAGAGCCACCGTTCGCGCAGTTCGTCCACCTCGCTGCTGCGGGACGGCTCCTCTGCCTCCCTACTCTCGACCGCCTCCAGGCTTCGCTCGATTTCGAGCATACGCTGGCTCATATTATTTATGGAGGCGCGGATCTCCGAGCGAAACTCTCGCTGCTCGGCCATGTATTCCGCAAGATCACGGCGCAAAGCGCAGACCTCCGTTTCCTTGCCCGAAGGGCGCGCAGGGTCTTGCAGAGTCTTGCAGGGTCGTGCAAGGTCTGTGGAAGGGACTGTGACCGCAGTAGTCGCTTCCGTGCTGCTCAATCCTTTCACCGGAGTACTACTGTTGTCAGTTTTTTTTTTACCCGACTGACATACAAGTGGCGGCCCCTCTCGGAGATACGATAAGCCCAGCACTTTGATATATTATACAAGGTGTGAAAAGGTTGTGGACACTAATAGATAGAGGGCGCTGATATTGACCAATAATATCGATTTATTATTACATGTAGTTTATAATTAAGTTATTACATGAAGTTTATAATTAAGTTACATGTAGTTCATTATTAATTACTTATTACCCAACCCGGGGAAAGAAGTATAAGGTCTTTTCTTTTACATTTTAGTTTTTTTTTATCAAAAATGTTGATTATGTTTGTTGTGTTGTGTTGCGGTGTGTTTTCGTCAAATAAACGTTGTGAGTTTGACTTTGTTTGAATTGTTGAGCCACTATAGTGATATTATTACCCTGTCGCAAAAAGCCAACGACTAGTTTAGACGCAATTTCTTTCTTTGTGACTCTTTCACTATGGTAGAGTACCTACTATAGTGGCTCAATAATTTAAATGGTTGGCTGTGTCATTAGGTATTATTCAATTCAGCAAAATCTCTAATATAAAAATCTATTTTAAGTGCGACCTAGATGATTGTGGTAGGTACCTTGTAAATTTATAAGTCCTTTGCAGCCTACTGCCGAAGGTCATAAACGGTGGCCTCGCGGGGTTTGTTGGAGTGACCGTGGTCTTCCCGATAGATCTCGTCAAGACACGAATGCAGAATGAAAAGCCTGGGCCTGATGGAGAACTACTCTATAAGAACGCGTGAGATTAATTTAACTGCAAGTAAACGTGATGTTTGAACACTCTTGTGTTAAGTGACAACCCGTAAACGTTAACAACAAATTCCCAATATTATTATAATATGGGTTATCAACCATTACGTAATGTAAACATATAGAATAGACAAGAATCTAAAAAAGTAAAGTTTTAGAAGAAAAAGAATCATATTATTACTTTTGGGTAATCGATGTTTTCTTACTAATCCGACCGACCCCGCTTAATCAAAAACCAGCCAAGAGCATGTCGGACCATGCTCAGTGTAGGGTTCCGAAGCCGTTAAGTATTTACAACAAACATAAAAATCAACAAGCAATAACTAATTTTCTATTTAAAGTCATTTGGTGCCGTCTTAGATGATTTTAGTAGGTATAAACACTAATCGCCTGTATCTCAAGAACCAATGATGTCTACTTAGTCGTGATATTTTTCATTATTAAATTTGTTATATGTGCTTTCAATCAAGATTTTTTCCGATTTTTAGTATATCTAGTTTTGGCTGTAGGGGGGGAGGGGGACACTTGATTCTAACAAAAGTTAGCACTTTAAAGCTTAATATTTCATAAAAGGATCCCTTGATCGAAAAATTGTTTTTTACAAACCCACAATATTTTTGAAAGACCTATCCAACGACACCGCACACTACGGGGTAAACGAGAAAAATAAACGTTACGTGTAGGGGAGGAACACTAAGAATTTTTCTCAAGGACTGGAAGACTCAGGAACAAATACTCGTGCTCATCACACAAATATTTGCCCTTACCAGGATTTGAACCCAGGACCCCTAGCTTCGAAGGCAGAGTCACTACCAACTAGGCTAGCGTGTCGTCAAATTACAAATTATAATATTCAGTACACCTTTATTCCATCACCATAGACCTATCACCATACACCTAATAGAAATTTCAAATAATACAAATACTTTGCCGAATTTGCGCTACGGTTTTGTAGTTTCTTAACTTGGCAGTGTGCACCACAGGATACATACCATAATGTTCACTTTTTGTTTTTTTTGGATTGATATTTTTTTATTCTGGTTTGAAATCAAATGGGGTTTGAATTCACGACTTTTTTCATTTTTGCCAATTTAAGCGTTAAAAGTAAAATAATAATACATTTTCTGATTTGATTAGGTTCGATTGTTTCAAGAAAACCATTACTAAGGAGGGGATTTTCTCCATGTACCAGGGGTCGATTTCCAACAGAATACTCGTCTTTCCGGAAAAGGCTATCCAACTGTCTAGCAACGACATGTTCCGGTTCCACCTCACTCTGCCGGACGGGTGGGTAACAGGTATTAATACCTACCTACTTCACGAACGTACTTAAAGCATGTGGATGTTGCAGATCCCACTATGTCCAATTGTCTATTGTCCATGGGTAATTGCAATGGATATTATCGGAATCACAATTTTTACTAAAGGTCGCTATCTGTTATGAATCTTATTTTGATACATTTAGCGCTAATATTTTCTTTATATCGTCACAAAAAACTTGAATAGGTATGCTTCCTTACAGCAAAAAAACTGAAGTATGTCACGGCAGGCTGTACAACTCCTTTAATGTCACACAAGTTGACATACTCCCAAACTTAGCTCTAAGCTTGTGCTGTGGGTGCTAGACAACGATATAAATACTTATATTTTTTTTTTTTTTTTTATGTTAAGCAGAAGGCACACGAGCACTCAGGCCACCTGATGGTAAGTGAAATCTGAGACCCATAGACATTTGAATTCTCAAGATTATAATCCTAAGACCTCAAATGCGCTGCCAACCCTGAGGACTAAGATGGAATGCCTCTATGCTAGTAATTTCACCGGTTGTCTTATCCCCACACCGGAACACAACAATGCGAACACTGTTGCTTGGCGGATGGTTAATGGATAAGATGGTGGTAGCGATCCGGACGGACCCTGCACAGGGTCCTACCACCACTAGATATATACTATATACTTAGTGTAATAAAAATTAAATACATAGAAAATATTCTAGACCCCGAAACTAATTTAATACTCGTGCTCATCACACAAATACTGGGAATCGAACCCAGACCGCTAGCTCCGTAGGCAGGGTCACTAACGACCAACTAGGCTAACACGTCGTCAAATAATTTTGAGGCGCCGCACCGTGACGTACTTACCACTCTGGTGAGCGTTGGCCTAACATAAACATTGCCAACAAAGTTGGTATAGTTTGAGAAATATAAATTGGAAACTTCTTATCTAGTTTGCTATCTTTTGTTCGGCGTAAACACTTACTGGACAATGAGAAGTCGAGCACCCGTATCTATTGTTCATAACAGCACTAATCCTCACTTGGGAGCCGGAGCGACTAAAGTGCATTTTTTTACACGCGATTATACTACTTATTTTCAACGACGTATAGCCTTGAATAGTGAAAACAAACGCTTAATTATGAGTCGCTTCGACACTCAGGGTGCAGAAATGGCTACTACTCATGGATTGAAAAGTATTGATACTATTTGTTTTTTCTTCTTCACTTGGGTGCAGATAGTAATAATAAATAAAATAATTTTGCTTTTGGGGATGTATTATAAAACATTTAAGTTTTTTTTCTGTGATATTATGTGGGTAGTTTAGCATCTATCGAGTCAATTTTGATTAGTAATGCAGAGAATATGTGTAGTGATTGAAGTAAATTGAAAAAATGTTTCGTCCGTGGGAAAGCACAACACTGACCCAAAGTTTAGTGAGGGTATTTGAAATACAATAAGAGAGGATGTAGTTGCTACAAACGCATATTGGAATAATTGCTGCAAACATGTAAAAACAATAGAAGACAAGTGGGCAGAGCCACGAATTCACCCACGCTTAATAATCGAAGTTGGGCAAAATGATGATGGTTCCAGAAGTTCAAGTACTAGTGACTCGGATGAATGAAATAATGTAAAAGTATCCTATACATTTTTACTAATAAAAAAATATATAACCTATTGGACATTTTATTTTTTACTTTTCTTTTTCAAATAAAATTGTGATACAAAATCGTGCCGCAAATATCAAGACTTTTCGGTCCGCTGTGTTGTTTGAAGAACGGGGGCACTTTTACAACTAGCTTTTGTTTGATATTTACAAAAAGATTTAAGTGGAAAGAGTAAATGTTCAATTCATATTTCCTAGACTATACAGAGCTATTGTGGGTATATAGCTCTAATGGCCGAATTAATAAACTCGCCTCAGTTTAAATAATCGTACCCATCTGAAGATACGTCACAGTAAACGTCAAACCATAGAAAACTGACAGTTTTGACGTATCTTGAGATGGGCATTTAAATCGAGATCAGTTTATTAATACGAAACGTCTTTCGGGTTCGGGTAAAGTCGGAAATACTAGTACAAGAGCGTATGAGAGCGAGTGAAAATGAAGCACACATCCGAAGGTGTTTAGAGCTATATTGCACTGTAGGTATGTCATAGAGTCAGTATGTTAGTTTTGTAGTAACCCGTAGGAGCTAAGCCCTTGAAAATACTAGCTTCGCTCCTGGAACAAATGGTTCAATAGTAACAGTACTGCTGCAGTCATCTCAACTTTTCACCTACTACGTATTATACAGTAAATGGCAACCCTAGGGGTTTTAACCTTTTCAACTCATTACGTCAAATACAAATGCGTCACTCACACGCCAAACATGTATTAGAAGTTAAGCAAATTTTAACTTAATTTATACGAAATAACGTCTCTTTTAAACTGTACTGTGTTCTATAAGTGTCGGTGGCGTGTAGGCATGACAACTCATGACTATTTTAGGCGTCGTTAGCGTATAAAAGCTTAAGCCCATGGAAAGTCCTTTGTTTGAGTACAGATACGCGGCATCAATTTATTTCTTGTCTATTCTCTCTTTTAACGTATATTGTTGTTGTTGCATGCTTAGGTCACTGCCGGTGCCGCGACAAATATTGGCGGGCGCCTTAGCAGGCACGTGTCAGATCTCCGTCACCACACCCATGGAACTACTCAAGATCCAGTTGCAGGACTCGGGCCGCGTCGCTGCGCTCGCCAAAGCTGGTAGCTCTCTCTCAAGCAATATCATAAGCCGATGTCATCCACTGATAGATACAGACCTCTCCTACAGCACACCACTCTGCTCAAAGTTTCAGCAACCGGTAAACTGACTAGAATATAGTATAGATATTCCATCTTAGTCCTTAGGGTTAGCACCGCATTTACAAACTTCTAACTGCATTCTCAATGCAGGTGTCTATGGGTTATGGGCTATTTTCTTCGAATGCCCTTAATAATAACTTCGGCTTTTCTCATGGCAAGCTTAAGTCTACATAATTTTCTCCAAAAATATTAAGATTAAAAAAACAAACACCCTGCCAGTTTCAGGGTTTATGAATTTTTGGGCTGGTAAACGATGAATACAGGTTTTTTTTTTTATCAGAAGGCAAATACAAAACCTTTTTTCCACATATTCATACATATAGCTAACATAGTTAAAGAGTAAGTCATGCATATTATACAGCTAACATAGCTGAGAAATAGCTAACATAGCTAAAGAGTAAGTCATACATATTATACAGCTAACATAGCTAACATAGCTAAAGAGTAAGTCATACATATTATACAGCTAACATAGCTGAGACATAGTTAACATAGCCACAGAATAAGTAATAGTACACATAGCTAAAGAGTAAGTCATACATATTATACAGCTAACATAGCTGGAGAGTAATTCATATATACCTATTAAGAGGCAACATATGAAAGTCGGTAGTGTTCCGTGATCTAGTTCACAATAACCATAACGCCTACTTGTCTGTTTTTTCAATATATTAAACTTGATCACATTTCCTTGGGAAACACGAATAGAAACAAAATCCTCGATAGTTTTATTTTTTAAACATGACACCTTTTCCACATGTTTTTGGTTAAATCTTCGAAATCCTACGATCTTTAACGATGATTCTTGATTAATAGTTAAATATTTATATCTTCTTAACCTTGTGGTAACTTAACGCTGTGGTTTTTAAGCAGACAGTAAAATTAAAAAACACACTATCTCCATCTCACGTTCTTCGCGCAGGAGCACATAAAGCCATCCTTTTCATGCTTGGGTGGGCGTGGCAGCATATGTGGCCTCTTTATACTCTGGTTTTCTATACAAGTGCATGGACAACGTAATTGTTTTATCGTAGCGGGCAGAACTGTGAAGCGGCAGAACTCGCTGCAGCTAGCGGTAGGCCTGCTCAAGGAGCGCGGGATATTCGGCTTGTACAGGGGCCTCGGCGCGACGGCCGCGCGTGACATCAGCTTCAGCGTCCTCTACTTTCCCACATTCTCCATCCTCAGCGACTTCTGCCCTATTGAAGCCGGTCTATCCACGCCGTCCTTCTGGTAACCTTGCTAGTAATATATTCTTGCTATTGCAGGAGAAGTAGGAGGACAGTCGAAGAGCTCAAAATGAGCTAGGTACTCTTGACAATATAATCGTGAATAGATAATTTTTAGCTCTTCGACTGTCCACCTTCTTGTGCTGCTGACTGTACAGTACTATCAGACCATGCGTAGGCCAAGCCAAGATGCAAATGCTGCGAACGTTTTTGTTTTCTATCAGTTCCAAATTTGACTATTTTCGAAAATCGCTAACAACGTTTCATCTTGGCCCCCTTTCCTTTATAAATATCAGCGCTCTTCGTTTTAGAACCCATAGGGTCCAAAAGGAACTCTATTACTGTCACTGACGTGTCCGTCTGAGCGTCCGTTGTCTGTCACACAGTCTGACTCACATTGCACTTTATATCCTATTTAGGGGTAGGTACCTATATTATTTTATCGAAACAACTGTCAACGAACGTATCATTACGCAGAATTTCATTTTATCGAATGGCATTTTCCGCCACAAAAGTTTTTTTTTGGTTGTCGGAAGGCTAACCTAACCTCAGGAAGTAGTTATTTATGAGACAGAGTCAGGGGGTATTAAATGAAAATTTGTATATTTGGCATTGATACGTGCCTAGGCTTGTCATGACAAACTTGAAACTGTAACCAGGAGCTCAATTGTACTCGGTAAAATCTTATTTAAGTATTTGGCCGCGTAGTTGGCCGCCGCCAACTAAGCGAGTTGGCGGCGGCGGCGGCCCGCGTAGCTCGCTTCACCGCTTCCCCGCGACACCCCCCCACCGTTGCTCTGCGCAATTAGATTTGTTGCCCAACTGTATGAACTGTGTTTGGTTAAACTGTGGTTTTACTGAGTAAAAGAGAGTTCCAGCTGCTTAATCTACTGTGGGGCTAGACTAGATGCATTCGACAATCGTTACCGATTGTGTTTCGATTGAAACATATATGGAATTGACGTAAGCCACCGAGATAGTACCACGTGACCATCTCGGTGGCTTACGTCAATTCCATACATTTGTCTATCGAAACATAATCGCTAACGATTGTCGAATGCAACTAGTCTAGCCCCACAGCACTGATATAAAAAAATACTCATTAAAAATAATGACTAGGCGTTGAAATAGGTAAATCTGAACCGGACTCTATTATTATTCCAGATATTTTGGAGCATTATATTTAGTCAGAACTGCACAAAGTTGATACAATTAATTGTGTAAAACTGTGCTTTTACATTGCTTCCTTTCGATAATTAGATAACGTATTTAGTGAAACTTTGAAATGTTCAAATGCACTTGCCGCGCCGTCAAGTTTTATGGTTATTTTATGGTTAGGTGTACGTTCCTGTCCGGGCTGACTGCAGGGTCGGCAGCCGCGTACGGTGTGAACCCACTGGACGTGGTGAAGACACGCCTGCAGTCCCTCTCCAAGGACGGCCACCAGTACGAAGGCTGGGTACACTGCATTAAGTAAGACCAGGCGCGCCGTGTACTCTGCTGTATATAGTATACATGACGGTCATTTCTTGCTCTTAACAAGGGCTCCTTAAGGAGTTATCTATACCGCCCAGGCGCGAGATTGCTTGGGTGGCTCGCGGCGCGTACGATCGAGTCACGCACACATGGAAATCGCGCAACCTTTGTTTGAAGATTAACTACTGTTCTATTTATACTATGCCTATAGTCTTATAAGCGGGAAAAAGAAGCGCCTTGCCTCTCTCCCCATCTATCACCCCGAGTACCAAAGTATATACAGAGCATTAATTCGACTCAGACCTTTTAGAAGCTTGAGTTAGGTACATACTCGTACTTAGCTTGAATTAGGCGTGTGTACGCAGGTGCCGCAGCCACAACTGATTCAGCCTCAATCAGCGTTATCAGAGCTTGGTCATACACAGATTTAGGTTACCGTCTTTCCTGTGGACACACCGAAAGTTAACGTAATACCTGATTTTCTGGCTAAGCCCATTCCCGCAAAAACACCGTAAGGACTGCTTTAGACCTATCATATAAAAACATAACTTATATGCACACAAGCTCTTAACTACTGACCACAGGAGAGACAACTTTTGTTTTTAAGAGTGTGTATGACCCAGTTATGTCACGCCCCGCCACTGGCTTGTGGTTCGTACGTGTAAGGCACACATACAAGCCGCTCTATGTATTACTTGTTCGAAGATGTTCTACCGGTTTGTTTATACTATGCTGGGCACGAACTGTTTCGACTATAGAGTAATCTTTTATACTGCTGAGTAACATACTGCTTGGGTGTGCAGGACTATATGGAGGGAAGAGGGTCCGAGAGCGTTCCTCAAGGGTGGCGTGGCCCGGGTGATGGTGATCGCTCCACTGTTCGGTATCGCACAGGCCATCTACTTCATCGGGGTCGCCGAAAACTACCTCGGGATCAAGTAGATTGGGTCCCAGCACAGCACTTCTCTCGCGCGGTGCAGGCAACGCACTATACTCGTAATACATTGTTACACAGCCGAGAAAGCATGCAATAGATGGACAAGGCCCCCTAAACTCTAATCTATGGTATACGACCCATCTATTGCCCTTTCCGACGAGGCGGACATAGTGTTTCTCACAACTACTGCGAAGAAATAAAACGAAACTATTTATGTGAATGTATTAATTTGTATCGTCAGATGTTATGCATGAAACGGGCGAACAATATTTTTATACTAGGGGAGAGCGGGGCTGAAAGTGCCGATTTTCATAAAACACAAAATTGAGCTATGAAAATAGTGTATATGTTGTGTGGCTTACACACACATTTAAAGAATGGTTATTGGAGTTTCTAAATAGTGATATTGCTTTGTGCATCGTTAAACAGTTTTCAAATAAAAACATTTTTTATGAGATCGATCGGAACCGAACAACCAACCCCACTATGGGATTGGTTGTTCCATCCTTTTGAAATACAAACTTATCCTTAAACAAATTAATCTCAGTTCTCACACGCTAAAGGAGTATTTTGTAGTTCGTCAAAATATGTGTTTATTTTGTGTGCACTATCAACTCAGTTAACAAAAATCAAAGGTAAAATGGTATTATTTTGTGGGGTTCGTTGTTCCGTTGATTTAGTATTTTTTTCCATAAGCACTAATATACCATAATGGAAGCAACTTAAACGGCTCCTGCAACTACATAATTTCATAACGTTTCGCGTCAATCATCATACAAATTGCTCCGTTTTTTATTTGCATTTCTATTATCATCGGAACAACTTTCCCCCGGCACTTTCAGCCCCGCTCTCCCCTAGTGCAAGTGACCATCAAAAATGTTTTTGGCTTGTTTCATGCAAACAGGCTGACAAGCTCTTGAAATTTTGTATAATGAGTTTTAGTAACAAATTAAACTTAACCTATTTCCACCTTTCTCTATAAAAGTTAAAACAACTTAGAAATTGTCGAATTAGGCCTCTAATAGGTACGTCTTTAAAACGCTATTCGGGGGCCGTCGATTACTTTACGTGATTAAAAATACCCAAGTGTTATTTCCCGTTTACTATAGCAACAGAATCTTCATATAAGGGTTTCAAAGCTCAATGTACAAACTGTTATAAAAAGGCAAAATAAAATTATCATCAAGCATCTGGAGCGATCAAGATAATTTTTTTTTGTTATTAGAATGTCATGACAAATATAAAAGTAAAAATAAATTGATTTTCATATGGCAATGTTGCTTACGCCTGTCAATTTCAAGTTCACCGTTTGTTTTTTTTTTAACAGATTATGCATAAGTCCAGACATACGAGTCATTGTGGCAAAAACGTCAATTAACTAGGGACTTCCTTCCGATATCAATTTATCGATAATTGTTTCAAAGTAACATTTCACAGTAGATAGGTTTTAAGTTCACCGGATAAAATATACATACATACATACCAGGCGGTCCCATAATGACCTGGCCTGATATAGTTCCCGACAACTTGTCATAACATGTTATACTACGCTGAATAGTACGTCTCTCCGGATTGCTAATAAATGAACAAGTTACGACTTGCTCTTATTATTTTCAATTTTAGAGCCATTTGTGTGTGATGAGTCGCTGGTGTCGCCAAGATGTCGAAAATTGAGTATTGAAGTGTGATATTTTTTTTATTTAAAGTAGGTTTATCTCCCGCCCAAATTAAAGAGCGGTTAGATGGTGTGTACGGGGGGTGTTCACCTTCGTATAGCACAGTAAAAAACTGGGTGAAAGAGTTCCGACTCGGACGGGAAACTGTCGAAGACCTGGGACATGACGGCCGACCGCTGGAAGTGCTCACTCCGGAAAACATCGCTCTTATTCAAGAAGAGGTATTGAGTGATCGCCGTTTGAAGATTAGAGAAATCGCAGAAAGGTCAGAGTTCTCCAAAAGTTCAGTGCACCGTGCGATTCACGACCACCTTCATATGAGTAAGGTCAGTGCAAGATGGGTGCCTAAACTTCTGTCAGCGGTGCAAAAAGAAGAACGAGTGCGATGTGCTTCGGAGTTTTTGGACCTTTGTGGTGAAAATCCAACGAATATCATCAGGCGGGTTGTGACTGGGGATGAAACAATGGTGCTATATTATGACCCTGAAAGCAAACGCGAGTCGATGGAGTGGCGTTTTATGAACGAAAAGCCGCCTAGGAAAGCGAAGGTGCAGCAGTCCACAAAAAAGCTGATGTGCACCGTCTTCTGGGATTGTGAGGGCATTCTGATGGTTGATTTTAAAGAGCGTAATACTGTTATAAATGGTGAATACTATGCCTCACTTATACATAAATTGCGGGATGTAATAAAAGAAAAACGCAGAGGGAAACTCACGGAAGGAGTACTGCTGCTTCACGATAATGCCCCAGTCCATACTGCCACTATTGCGAAGTTCGCGAGTCCGGGCTCACAGAAGTCAACCACCCACCTTACGGTCCGGACGTGGCCCCCAGCGACTACTATTTATTCCCCAATTTAAAGCGGGACTTACGAGGAATTTTTTTTTCTAATGACGAAGAGTTGAAGGCAGCTGTTTTAGCCCATTTTGAGGAAAAGGATTCAACATACTTTTTTAAAGGGATAGAGATGTTAATACATAGATGTCAGAAGTGTGTAAATATTAAAGGAGACTATATTGAAAAATAATTAGACTTTCGTTTCATCTCCTTTGTTACATCTTGGTTAGGCCAGGTCATTATGGGACCTACCAC
Source organism: Acleris holmiana (assembly GCA_949316455.1). Lineage (NCBI taxonomy): Eukaryota > Metazoa > Arthropoda > Insecta > Lepidoptera > Tortricidae > Acleris > Acleris holmiana. Next base: position 9,028,304 of record OX438781.1, on the reverse strand, counting down.
GTACATACCTTCACGCCTTTATTCCCAGAGTGGGGTAGGCAGAGCTACAGAAATACCAACAACTCCAAAAAAACTTGTTGGTAATTGTGTAAGCACAGGTTGCAAGCCCATCGTCTAAGTACTAGAAGCCCTCATTCCCTTAGTCGCCTCTTACGATATCCACGGGAAGACATGGAATGGCACTATTCTAACCCGGCAACCACACGGCAAAAATATAAACGGATGAAATATAAATTAACTAAAATGTTGATCTCTACCCATCGATGTTATATGTATAATGATAGTAATATTTAATTTAAGTAATTCAAGGGCAAACATTATAGGCATTTTAAAATTCAAATACACGTCAATTTCAATAAATAAGATTTTATTATGAACGTGTTTCTTACACAAAAACTTCTTAAAATGCTATTCAATCGATTACCATTCAAAGTAAACTGAATCGAGAGTGCCTTGCAACAAAAGCCTATTAAGGTAAATTGTTTGAAATTGTGTAGCATTATTAGTAAGTTGCATGTTCATAATATACGTTATCTAGGTATATGTGTAGTCATAACTGTCATTCATTAGATAGTACAATTTATCAATAAAAGTCCCTAGGACATTTTTATTCATGCCACAAAAACTCCTATGTCTGTGCATAAAGTTAGCGATTTTCGAAAATCGACAAAACTATTAACGTAAACATTTCAAGTGTGTAGAAAACAGGTACGTTTTTAGGGTGTACAAACTTGTATGAGCCTTTCGGAACGCCTGTTAGAAATGTTCTGATATAATAATTCCAGAGGGCGGATTATATGTATACTTAGGTAAAATGTTTTATAGGTAGTATTTTATAAATATAAATATCGTGTTGTATATTGTGTAAAGGCCGCTGCAGGATAAGGAAAGGAAAAGTGGCGTTTCTAATAAGTATAAGCTGTTTTTTTTCCCATAATTACTTACAATTAAAAATTACAAATTATGTTACACTCTATAGGTATATGTTTCTGTGTTATCTCCTAAATAAATAAATAATTATGCAAAGCTTTGTTGAAAAATAAATCAGAAAGTGGTTGCGCGGGAAAAAAGAATCGAATTCGTGAAATATTAACTATCTCAAAAACTTTTTACCTTTAATGTACTATGATTTAACTTTATCATTTATGTAAAAAACCGCTTAGTGGATTTTTTTTTCAAGAGCTACCATTCTAATTTTTATTTAACGTAAGACACATCAAACTTGGCAAAATTGCACTACTAAGTATATAGAAAATAAACCAGCTCATAATCTTAAAGGGCATTTTTAGGGTTCTGTAGTCAAGCTAGGAACCCTTATAGTTTTGCCATGTCCGTCCGTCCGTACGTCCGCAGCCTAGCTCAGAGACTCTTAGTACTAGAAAGCTGTCATTTGACTCGAATATACATATTAGTCACGCCAAAAAAGTAATAAAAAAAATCTTAAAAAAAAAAGGTTTTAGGGTACCTCTCCTACACGTGATGTGGGGATGTATTTTTTTTCTCTTCTACCCCATAGTGTGGGGTGTCGTTGGATAGGTCTTTCAAAAATATAACGATTTTGTGTAAACATTTTTTCCATTAAGTAAGTGATCCGTTCAAGAAATATTAAGCTTTAAAGCGCAAATTTTTGTTAGAGTCAAGTGTCGTCGCGCCCCCCCTCCCCCTACTGCCAAATCTACAAATACTTGAAATCTGAAAAAAAACTTAAATTGAAGAGCATAATTATAACGAATTTTAAAGGAAACTATCACAACTAAATAGACATCATTGGTTCTTGAGATACAAGCGATTAAAGTTTTTATACCTAATAAAATCATATAAGAGGGCACCAATTGATTTTTTTTTAAATAGAAAATTAGTTATTATTTGTTTTTTTTATGTTTGTAGTACTTAACGGCGTCGGAACCCTACACTGAGCATGGTCCGACATGCTCTTGCCCGGTTTTTTTTCCTTATCCTGCTACGGCTTAATCGTTGTTTATTTTGTTTAATTATTTAAAATCCAAATAAGGTTTTTTTAATAATAATGTCAGTAGGATATATTTTTTTTTAATAATAGTTATATTGCTGGTCGCATTACGGATATATATTCCAATCAATTTATTATTTTAATAATACATAATGATGCGGGTAATTTTCATTTCATGTTATTGGACTATATATTTTTGCACTACTAATTTGAAGGATCTCCTCAAATTTTAGTTTTTTCTAAACACACTCCTCCAGGGCACTACAGAGTAACAGATTACCTCCAGCCCCAAGTCGCCTGACAGTTTACAAATGTAACAATCAATGAAGCGCACACATTAAACGAAAGTAAGTACCAGACCGAGCGTCGCTCGTGTTGAGAATGATTTGCGTGTTTGACAGGTCGTCCAGTTCCCAAATCGACCAATTCTTACATTGTCCAATTCCCACATTGTCCAATCCCTCTATGACAAATTCCCAAATTGACCAATTTCTTATATGTACAATTCCCACATCGTCCAATTCCCACATTGTCCGATTCCCAAATTGACCAATTTCTTATATGACCAATTCCCACATCGTCCAATTCCCACATTGTCCGATTCCCAAATTGACCAATGCCGACATTGTCCAATTCCTAGTCACTATCTAGATAGCATTTTACGAACTCGGACTACTATGATTATTCGGAGCTACATCTTGAAATTTAGTGGAGATAAATGTTTGAGATGAAGCGATTAAGGGCATTTTACTGACCACTTCGGTTGTTACTTTTATTTTGAAAACCATCCAACCCACTTTAATAGGCACGCTATATGGTTAGATTTATCAAATGGTGACTTGAATATAATTTCTGAGAATTTGACGTTTTGGGAATTGTACTTGCTGGGAAATTGGCATTCTGAGAACTTGACATATTGGGAGTCTGACATTCAAAGAATTTGACGTTTTGGGAATTGTACTTGCTGGGAATTTGACATTCTGAGAACTTGACATTTTTGGAGAGGGAATTGGACATTATGGGAGTAATGCAATGATTTTTTCCCCGTTTAATAGTATAGGATAAAAATGTACGGCGCGGCTTTTAAATTGCCGCTCACCACTCACCCACATCATCTATTTCAAACGACAGTCCGCGATCGACCCATTGCTTAAGGCTGCGTTTCCACCAGAGCTGTGCGAGGTAGCGGAGCGGTGTGTCTGAAAAAAAAACCACCAATAGGAGAGCTGCGCTGAGCGAGGCTATAGAAATTCTATTGCTGGTTTTTTTCCTCGCACACGTTACCTCGCTCAGCTTTGGTGGAAACGCAGCCTTAAGGTGGATTTACGATCAGCGCGGCTCCGGCGTCACTAACGCAGCGACAGTGACGATAGAACCATCGGAAATGTATGAGGGAACATTCGAACGCAGCGTCACTAACGCTGTTGACAGTGACGCCGGAGCTGCGTTGGTCGGAAGTCCACCTTTATGTTTCGACGATCGTCAGGCCTGCCGGCCACCCGATCAGTCCTAAATTGTAAGAGACAATCATAGTCTGTTCAATACGATGAGTACAATGTCGGAAGGCGGACTGTTAGTCTTTTTTTATGGCATGGGGAAGGCAAACGAGCACACAGGCCACAGTCTGTGTTGCCCTTACCTACTGCATTCACTACCGGCAATCCCTACAAGAGTTTCATTCACTTAGAAGGGCAAACGCGTAAAGGCGTTTCGTCTAAAACAAAACAGGTGCAGCTGGGGAAAGACCTGGGTAGAAAGACGGCAGCAAATAAACAAATGCGCTATCGTGCCTAAAACACGCCAACGTTGCCACGGAAGGTATCATTGCCCGTAATGTAATTTACAAACAAATTCGTTTATGTGGAAAAAATATCCTTCTGTATGGCAACATTACATTACAATGTTTCGTCTATTTTACTTAAGCTTTATTTCATTTTTATGTTAGTATGTATGTTTGGGTTACTTCTTGACAGACCGAGAGTTTGGGTTTCGATAAGCGTTTTCGATAGTAACTTATTAATTAGGCAATTAGTGAACAAGGACAATGATGACAAAATTTGATCACAGGAACCCTAGATTTTTAAAACACCAGAGAATGAAACAGAAAATGTATATGTGCATAGTTAGGCCTTATGTTGCACCGCCACTACAATCTCTGCTTTGTCAACTGGTAGAGAATGCTATACGGCATTAAATTCGCTTGTTGTATATTTTGTGCAGTAAAGAATAAATAAATAAAATGCTACCGAGGATATTGAAGTTGTCAACCTTAACCTACTTGCCTTAAAACGAATAAAATAATTATCAGTTTACCTAAATATTTCAAGATAATTACTTAAGATATTACAAACGCGAAAGTTTGTAAGTATTATGGATGTTTGTTACTCTTTCACGCAAAAACTACTGGACAGATTTTGGTGAAATTTGGAATGCAAACAGCTCATACCTTGGATTAGCACATAGAGTACCTTTCATCTCGCTATTCCCTCGGGAACTGAACTCTCGCGGGTGGAAACTAGTGACTTATAAATGAAATTTGCCTAAAGATTAAGTTTTTGTGAAATAAAGGTAAGTACAAGTTTTCCTGCGTACGTCTTATCACAAAAAGTGCCACCTTAAAAGAATAAGACTAAGAATAAGAATAAGACTCCATCATATACAACGTGTTACAAAATAATCCGTAAAAAAGAAATTACGAAAGTAGTGCAACCCTTATTAAATAACCTCAGTTCAGTTCAGTATCTTATGTATACAGTATACCAGGGTTGACACTACTTTCGTAATTTCTTTTTACGGATTATTTTGTAACACGTTGTATTGTGTTCTGATTTTCTGCCTATCACCTCAAGAGAAAACGAATAAAATTCAAAATTAAATTATACTAAATGTTACTCTTCCAAAGCACCTAAACACCTACAAAATGGTCTGCGAAACGAAAATGCTGAGTAGAAGTCGTAATTCTAACGAGGCGCATTTTTCTACATAGAAAAGTAGCTTTTACCCGAGACTTTGTCCGCGTAGACGAACTATATTCCCGCTTTTTTGGCGACTTTCCTAATAAATAGCCCATTCGAGGGGCGACAGAGTGCAGTCGCCCCTCGAATGCAATTAAAACGAAAGCGTCAAATCTATACCTGTCACGAAAATTTCAATTTCAATAGAATGTTCAATAAGTTAAAAAAGGAAAGCGTATAGAGTACAATTCTTGCTAAAACTAGCCGTAGGTATACCCCAAGGTGTTGTCAACTCGTGTAACTGTAAACTGGTCTCCAACGACACCACCTGGACATTAGGGTTTTAGATTATATATGCCACAGTGTGCGACAGCAACAGAGCTAAAATATCATGGTAGAACTGTCTCTTTTTCGCACACTGAAACCCAATAAAACTGGGCATATTAGCTATGTGTACGTTACCTTTTATTTTATCGCTCCGTCTATGCCTTTAGTTCTTATTCTATGTTCTAAACATACAAAGATTTATATATTCTTTTTGATTTCTATAAATTTTATCATAGAATAACTAAAAGAAAGCGTCAGATCTATACCTGTCTCGAAAAGTTTCAATGTTCACTAAGATAAAAAGGAAAGAGAATAGAGTCCAGTTCTTGCTGAAACTAGCCGTACCTACACAGTAAGGTGTTGTCAACTGGTGTTAACTTCAAAAAGCTCAGATAGTTTATGATATTGAGCTAGTGCTATTTTTTTTTAGTCGTGTATGTCATTGTATGTTGACCACAGATTAGAAGGGTATGTCTAAATGTTGACTACTATTAGGTTCCGGTGGTCTTCCGGTAACCTTCGGGGAGGGAAAAGATGTCCGGCTTTTGATTTTGATTTATTCTGTTTACTGATTTACTCTATTCACTTGACATTGGCGAAATCACTGTGTGGACCGCCATTAATTAAAAAATAAGAAGAAGAAGGTTCCGGTAACCTTCGGGGAGGGAAGATGGCCGATTGAAAAATGTCCGGCTTTTGATTTTGATTTATTCTGTTTACTGTTTTACTCTACTCACTTGACATTGGCGAAATCACTGCGTACATCGCGGTGGACCGCCATTAATAAAAAATAAGAAGAAGAAGAAGAAGAAGACTAGACCATTAGCGAGCTGCCGTTTCGACTTCTTATTTCCATATACAAAAGCAATTGAGTTAAATCTGATTTCTTAATGTTTTATTTGATTTTAACAACGATTTATGAGTGGTGTTTCATGATTTGTTTGACTACACGTTGCTCTAGTTGGTCCCGAGTTCAAATCCCGGTAAAGGCAGATATTTGTGTGATGAGCACAAGTATTGTTTCTGAGTCATGGATTTTTTCTATGTATTTGAGTATACATTTCTCTATATAAGTAAGTTTATCGTGTTGTTTGGAGTTCTCTCGAAAGGAAAATGAAATCGAAAGAATTTGATTTCACCTGTATGACGGCATATTGAATATATCTCGGATTGTAATTGTCAGCTAGCATTGTTAAAGCGTAGAAATGAAGAATATCATCATCTGAAATAATTATGTGTGTTCAAAATATCTTTAATGAAGTATTTAACCAGAATTTTCATTGATTTGTATGGTTTTGTTATATGTTATTAATGTTATTATATAGATTTCACTTATCGATCAATCAGTTGCGAAGTATAATATTATTTGTTAAGGTAATAAATTATAATATTTTAAATACTATCAAAATATGGTTTATTTTCATTTGTTAACACAATTAAGTTCCATCTTAACCCTCTGCAACTGTGGTGACTTTATTAGAAACATTCTGCTGAGGTGGAGGATTTAATTTTCATGTGAAATTTATAATAAGCATGTATATGGGTTTCTAAATAGTGTCTGATAGACGTCACGCCAGTCGCACAGGGTTAAAATCATTTAATTATGTGTGAACATTGTGAAAGATATAAACAAGTGTCGGTCGGTCGACTAAAACTTTTATAAAACTTTAAAATATGTCGATATCGATATAATTGTTTGGTCGTCCCTGGTATAAATTTACTTAGTCTGTGATCTATACAATATCAACATACATAAACGTACTTTATATGTATAATGTAACAGAGTGCAACAGTGTACGAAAATTATATTAACAACAGTCCCTTATTCTATGACTTTGACAAAAGTTTTGACAGCATTTAAACTTTAAACCCATAATAGTTTATACTGTAATTCTATGGAACTTGCTAACTATGTAAGCAAACAATATATTGAAATTGACATCTAATGTCAATTTTAGTATGGCGGCTTGTTTACATAGTTAGCAAGTTCCATAGAATGACACTATACGTATTTGGTTAGGTATGTGGTTGCAGGCGTAGACGTGAACTAGATGGCAGCACGTATCAGTAACAGAAAGAAGGGCAGAGTTACCAGTCTTTATCCTAGTATACAATAGTAGTCTTTGGGTAGCATGTCAGGGCTAAATAAATCAAAATCTTAGTTCTTTAATTTTTAATTAGTTTAGAAATAAAACATGGCCTATATTCTTGTTATGAGATAAAAATAGATTGAGTGCTTTCAAGTTCTTCTAATTTTTAATGAAGAATTTGGAGTTTTAAATCTTAACAAATTATAAAAAAATACTCGGTCATAGTGAATCTTGAATCCTAAGCCTGGCATAGGCTTCCGTGCAATATGTAAGTTTTGCATAAAACTAATTTAAAATATGCTACATCCTTAACCCTACCGTACCGTAACGTATTCCACGACCCGACGCCTGTCGCCTATTGATCGATAGATGGTACCTATATGTATAGAGATTGTTTGTTGTCCGGAGCAAACATGGTGTACTTTGTATCTCGATTGTTTTTTACAGTTTCCGAGTTAATAGTGATAAACGACTTCTACGCGAGCGGAGTTGCAGGTAAATCTAGATATGCATAAAAATCACGTATCGTTTTAAACTGTTGCCTGATTGCCCTGAAAGTGCCCTTTGCTTACCGAGAAAAAGCCGATTAAGTGGCAATCTCATCATATCCCTCCGGCCCCTAGGATCCCTTGGCAGGATCCATCAATGGATTCGAGCGGACTTTATGTACAGTCAGCATCAATAGTAGCTAATCAGAATAACATGTTCAAAATGATCTTGACAATAGAGTCGAGTGCAGTTAATTTTTTGAGCTCTTCGGTTGCGTAGCTACTTCTGCTGCTGACTGTACACTACAATCCATAATGGATTTGTCAGTACATTTTGAGAAACTACAATGTTTACGCTTATCCATCAAAGGATTCTAGTAAACATTTATTACACTCAGATCTATTAATGGATTGTAATAGACTTTATTGTCTGCGAAGATCGATGACGAGCCTTAAAATTTTGGATGGTAGGACTTACAGTACTTACGGGAAAAAATATTTCTACCCTTTCTTGGAAAATAGTTAAAATAACATACATACATACATACATACATACATAAAGTCACGCCTTTATTCCCAGAGTGGGGTAGGCAGAGCTACAGAATTACCAACAACTCTAAAAAACTTGTTGATAATTCTGTAACCACATTTTGCACAATCAGGCTAAGATGTTTACCAGTGTATTAGTGACAGGTTGCAAGCCCATCGCCTCACAGTACTACAAGCCCTTATTCCCTTAGTCGCCTCTTACGACATCCACGGGAAGACATGGAGTGGCACTATTCTAACCCGGCAACCACACGGAAAAACATTTTCTTTATTAAACTTAGTATTATTATGTTAATTAATTGTTAAAGCAAATCGTGAACGTCCGGTTTTACCCGCGCCATCGTCCCGCGGCCGCGTGCTTAGCGGTTATACGGAGTAGGAGATACGGATGTATCTGTCTCGCTTACCCTCGACGGCCTTGCACGCTTGTACCGAGCTGAGTCGATTTGAGTTTGCCGCCAGCCGCTGCTTCGTACTTACTTTGGAGTTGTACAGTCGAGGTCTCAGATATTGTATACCTACACTTTTGCACCTTATTGCATTGAAGTAAGGTGCAAAAGTGTATCCTACGAGTATGTAAGAACTCTTCTGTACACAGAGAATTATAAAGTGATTAGGGGTACTTTACGACCCCTTTGTGTTTCTTTAAATTATTTTCGTAAGTTTTGTGTTAAACTTTCAATCAACAGATTCATATACAACCTATTTGGATTTTTTATTCTTATCCTCGACTGACCTTTTCATATTGTATCCTCGCCTACACAACACACAAGTTCGACCACTATGACGCTGCCTTTACCGAACGGGAACAAGAAGAAGAGCAGAAGTGGTTAGGGAGGGCTTCCTCTTTAGGAGAAAAATTGGAAAGCATAATTTGAATCTTAATAATGGATGCTTTGATCTCGCAGCGACAGTTACTAGACCTACCATGTGTGCTGTTCTGCACAATGGCATTTTCTTGGTGGTAAAATTTAACCCCAATCAAGCCAAAGCAGACGCGGAAAGTTCCAGTTTATTTTAACAGGGTTGTTCTGCAATGACTTCGCCAATGTCAAGTGAGTAGAGGAAATCAATAAACAGAATAAATCAAAAGTAGATGCCGGGCATCTTTCAATCGGCCATCATCTCTCCCTGAAGGTTTATTCCGTTCAAAAATAATACTTGAAGAAAATGCGTTTGTAGCTTTTAACCTTGAGCGAAATGTCTCACACGTCAGTAGAATAGAGAATATGTCCCAAAAATTGCTGTCGAGCCGAAAATAGGTGATAGGGCAGCTCATAAGCTATCGATTTAATCCCCATGTATGTTCAGCGATTTTTAGTACTTTCGGAGTTATTGATCATTTTAATCGGAATTATTGTAATTTTTCCAATCAAAAACCCTTGAGTCCATGTATTATTTCGATATTGTATCAGTGGTTTCTTACATCGATAGAATCATTGTGAACTTAGGATATTTTTATAACTACTCGCTATTTTTTTCACATGACACGTTTTTGTGTAATCACGATAAGTTACTTTCTTCATACTAAGTTAACCATAGTTCCCTTTTCATCTAGTATGGAAAAAACAAACTTTGTGTAATTACACAAAAAGTTGTCATGAAAAAAAAATTGATAAGTAGCTTTAAAATCATCCTAAGTTCATAATGATTCTATCGATGTAAAAAACCACTTAAATAATGCTTGAAATTAAGGGTTTTTCGTAACATGGACATAAGGAAAAACTACAATAATTCCGATTAAAATGACCAATAATTACGTAAGTACTAAAAATCGCTAAACATATAATCGATAGCTTATGAGCTGCCCTATCACCTATTTCCGGCTTGATGTCGATTTTTAGGACACCCTGTAGAACCTGAAGATTATGCTGATGAGGTTCGTGAGAGGCATTCAGCATTGTAACAAAGAAACTATTTACTCGGAAGACAGTTGCTGGATCATATAATAACGACGTGATCTTAGTTCGCAATCACCTCCTATACCAAGAGGAATCACTGCAGTGATGACAACAACCCTTAAACGATAAGAATGCAAAACGATAGCTACAGCAACGCTCTCAAGAAGCTTGTAAAGTTGTAGCCACTATGAGAAACCTTAAATTTCGCACTCACTTGGTTAGATTGTGACAACACGACAAAGAAATGAGGATGAAAATACCGAGTAGATTGTCATTGCTACGGTATCATTTAGCCTTAAGATAGTAAACTACTGAAGCGACGCAAACAGCCTCGCTGTATATTCTTTACAAGATTCAAGAGAATACCGCCAATGACCTGCTTCGTTAACCACGAAAGAACGACAGGAAGAAAGAGACTTGCTTGGTTTGTCAGAAAAAAAGGTCGAAGCACTGGCAGCGGTGCTGACAAGTACATATCTGCGAGCCTCAAGGAGTGCACGGACATATTTTCCTGGTGAGACCGGTCCATTTTTTTTCTTAGTAGATCAGCTTAATCAGCAGCTGTTAACGAGTTTCCGGGTACTGTGTATTGCTTATTACAGATCGAACATACGAATCCTACGATGAAACCACGACACCTAGAGAGGGAGAAGAGATCGGGACGCGCAAGATGTCAGTCCGGCCGTAACGGCGCGTTTGGTTTTATTGTGATTCTGAGAGCAAGCTATACATAATGTTGGTCTTGCTTACTCTGACGTAACGCAGAACGCCAGGCACTGGACACACGCTCTCGACTTGGGTACGGCGGCACTCCATTAGCAGTACCTACTACGGTTTTTCGGAGTAAGTTTTCGGATTCTTGTTCGAGACTGGGTCGTGATGAGTAATAGTTTTTCCTCTGGCCTTGGCTCCACGTGTTTTGCGTGTTTGACAAGTTAGGGCTCACAATACATTTATTGGCATTACGTTGATCGGACTATAAACAATCTAGTGCCAAACTTGGTACCTTCTTAGATATCACTACTTATGGTGGCACACAAAAACTTGGGCTTTATTACATAATATATGTTTTTGGTGAGGTATCACTAGTTTTTGGAGGGTTAGTCCCTATCTATCTACATAATACATTTCATTTCATTTTCGTTTCTTAAATTAAATGACTAATAATATACGCAGGTGTAACCTAATTAAAGTTGCACTTATTTTCATAAGGGATTGTAGTTCGTTTAACTTTTTTCCGGTCAAGGAATGGGTATTTGTATATATTTTTTCCTTTACCTACTTGTGCTAGACCTACCTTGATGCCAAATTTCAAGGTTCTCATCGGGAATTACCTGTTGGTTTTGATGTTGGTACTGACTGACTCACTGTCGGCCAGTACCAAATACTGCCGTGTAATTATAGGTTGACCACTTAAATGAGGCCTCGCCCGCGCAGTACAGTGGCGTGGGGTAGGACGGCAGAAGGGATTAAGGGATGAGCGGGCGGCAGGCGCATTCTTTTCCTAGCTCAGTCCGCTAGCCACACGGTTAGCACAGGACATGTGTTGTTACTGGGATCCCCTTGAACCACCGACACTCACTTCATCAAATGTGTCGTTTCACCGAATTTCATGTCATTGACAGCTAGTGTCTGCTGAAACCTTATTGTTACAAGGGTTAGGTTAGGTCCACCAAAAAAATATAGCCCCAGCACGGTATAATGCCCTTCGATGAAATGAAAATTCGGCGAAGATGGTGCAAGGTTAAACCGTTGTTACAAGATAATTTTTCTCAAGATGTATCTCGAACTATCCTCGGACTTAAAGTAATATATAGTCAAACCAAGCAAATGCCTTTTAAAGAGAATAATACATAAGTGATGGACTTTTAATCTGGATTTGTTACATGATTAAATTAAAATACAAAACTTGATAACGTAGTGTTTCATTTTGTTTATAAGCATTGTGAAGCTGAATTGTTTCATACAAAATGCGATAACGTTTCTTTACCCCTAAAAGTCGTCCGAACTTTACGATTTTTTAATATGGTGTCGATATTATGAATATAATAAATGTTTCAAAAAACAAAACACCACCTTCAAAAACGCAAGAAATAACTTCTTTTAAAATGGTAGGTAATTAGTAAGGTTAGTCCAAGTGAAGTCAGATTCTGGTTCAAAATATTGTGGGATGCCGACTTCAGTTGTACTGACCATTTTACCATTACCACATCTACTAACAAGCCGCCGGAAAGTCATATATTTAAACCATTTAAGTATGTTTCGTCATAGTCGCTCAACTATCTTAATCCAAATTCTTAGTCATAGTCATAGTCATATACTTTATTGCTTAATGTTGTACAAAAGATCTTAAAAATATTACATGCTTCAACACTAACCCTGCAAGGGCATCGCAATTTAATCGCCCCCCTTGAAAAATGTACCGTTGAGGAGTTCCGATGGCCGTCTGTGGTCTCCATCATCAGTTCCACTTCCCCAAATAATACTTTCTGAATGCAAATGCTAGACTTCTTACTAAAAATACTAAAATCGCTATATATTTACCTACGATATTTGTGGAATTCCCTAAATTCCTCACTGATCCTTTCATCAGATTCAGCTTTGGTGACAATGGGACTACCTCGAAAGTATACTCCATCAAACCAAAAAAATAATTCAAAATCGGTCCACAATTGACGGAGTAATCGGTGAACATACATAAAAAAAAACATACAATGGAACGTATAACCTCCTCCTTTTTTTGAGGTCGGTTAAAAAGAGACTTCATTACCTCTCGACACGGTCTTTACTGAAGCTGTTTTTCACAGATTATCAAGTGGAAAATATTACATTCATTTGAGATGTTTGCAAGGGTTTTAAATGCCGCCTCGGCAAAGGATCCACCACCAAAAGTGGAGTTTAAGTGAGTTTTATAATTTTCAACGTTCAAAATGGATTTTTAGTTTTCGAAATCTAACGATTTTAGACAAGACTTGACCATTATTTTGGACCATTCGAAGTGCCGTTGAAATATGTTGTATGTGCTACACGCGTACAGTATATGAGGTCTTTTAAAAACCCTTAAATGTCGGTTAGAGAAGCATAAGAGCGCGTGAGAGCGAGTGAGAGGGAAGTGCTAACCAAAGGACTTTTTAAGAGCTATTGCACTGTAGGTGCTTGTAAATGTGTGAGAACTTTGCAGCCCCCTGCCGAAGATCATAAACGGCGGCATCGCGGGAATTGTGGGGGTGACTGTGGTGTTTCCTTTGGATCTCGTCAAGACCCGGCTGCAGAGCCAGAAGCCCGGGCCTAATGGAGAACTTCTCTATACAAGCATGTCAGTATTTCTTGAGCACTTATTAGTAAATACGATGCTCTCATTGGGTCGTAAGTAAACCAATTGAACAATGTGTGGTTTGAAGCACTCCATTCTGTTTCGAAAATGTTGGTATGTATATAAAAAAAAACATTTAAGTATTTCAGATAAATCAATCCATAATTTATTACTCGCACCTTCGGTAGAACAAGGGCACAATGTACAGTGTGACTAAAGGGGAAATTGTGCCCTTGTTCTACCGAAGGTGCGTACTTAAGAACTACTTTAGTACAAAATAGTACAAATTCAGATTTTAATAAGAAATCACGAGATCCCACGTACCTATATCACGCGCAAGTCCATGAAGCGGCTCAGAGTGGCAGAGTCCATTCTGTCCGCTACCATCTGCAGAATCTCGTTGCGGTTTCCCCGCATACGCTTATCTATGGATACGGATTTCTTGCGCATGATTGCGTAAAAGTCATCGTCGCCGGCATCCGCAAACATACCAGACGCGCTGCAGAAGTGGGTGTATGCAGCAAAAAACGAGCATAGCAATGATGTGCAGTAAGTACATACAGTAATATAAAAATTACATAATAACTTCGTCTTGTGTCGATAACTGTTTAGAAACGCCTGTGGTATAGTTTTATCTTATTATGCAAAAGGCGATGGCACCCTGGATGCTCAAGAAACGAGTTGCACCTCCTATCAAGTCCTCAGAATAAAAAAAGACCCAAATTGCGATTTCGATTTCATAAAAATAAAACCAACTACTTAAAAGATATTTTTACATGACTGCCCAAAAAAGAACCGTACTTAATGTTTTTTGTTTTGAACAGGTTCGATTGCTTTAAGAAAACCTATGCCGTGGAGGGATACTTTGGCATGTACCGGGGGTCAGCTGTCAACATAATACTCATCACTCCGGAGAAGGCCATCAAACTGACTTGCAATGACATGTTCCGGTTCTACCTCACTCTTCCAGACGGGTGGGTATCAAAGTATTCTAGTGTCCACTTCCACCGTCATTCAATTATGTCTGCTGGCTCATTTTTGCTCTCCTGTTTTCCTAGTAAAATTGAGAATTAGATTAGATAGAAACTGCACGGTTTGTGAATGTGGTCTGGCAGAAGTTGTTTTTTTTATAATGTCCTTAAATATCGGTATCTTTATTAATTTCATAATTTTCTTCCCCGTTGTAAGTATTAGCCTTGAAATTAATGTCCGTCCACTTTCTACTAGCATTAGTATTAGTATGTACGTCGTATTGTAAAAAAATCAATAACTTTCCTTCCAAAAATAATATCAAACATTAACGAAATATTTATTTATATGTATTGTATATTTCAAAATAATGATATTTATATAATATTCTTGCTGGTATGGTATCCCACCGAACACCGTAGTGCAGTGCAATATCCAACCCACAGAACTAGTTCTGTGATCCAACCTCTACATTGGCAGAATCATCAAAATATAGTTTCCTTGCCGATTGACTGTTTACCAACTGCCATTGCGATCATTATCTATGTCAGTGGAGTGATTTGTAAAAATGTTAAAACGATTTTCTTATTTTCTTGTAATGCATATTAATAACTCTGTCTGTTTATTACGCTTTCACGAATAAACTGCTGAACTGATCTAAGTAGATGAAATTAGGTAGGTATGGAGATAGTTTGAGTCCCGGGGAAGGACATAGGGTACTTGTTATCCAGAAAAAATGGACGGTTTCTGAAGGAATAGTAATAAACGACTTTTACAAGGACAGAGTCGCGGTAAACAACTAGTAATAAATGGTCTAAGATCCCAATCTATGCGGTGGACCCCTCACTCTTTTTGCAGCCAAAATATATTTTCGAAATAGCCTCGAGCAAATTTTTGGTGATAATCCCCCTTTATCGTCTTTGTTAATTATGTTTTTTAGCCATTATTAGTGTTCCACTGCTAGTGTTCCTCTTTTCGTACTTAATATGTTTTATTGTTTATAAAATATGTTTCACCTGGAAAAATAATGATGGCTCGACCACATCGATCGGGATCTCTTTTCAAGTAGTTTCTGATATAAGTGTGATTTTCTTAAGTTTTCACGTGCATCTCAAGTTAGGGAAATATTAACTTATCATCAGCCAGCGGCATTAGAGTTCCTTGTGAATTTTGTGTCGCGTCTTTAGGTCACTGTCAATACCGCGTCAGATGCTGGCGGGGGGAATGGCGGGCGCGTGCCAGATCGTTGTCACCACGCCCATGGAACTCCTGAAGATCCAGATGCAGGAATCAGGCCGCGTCGTCTCGCAGGCCAAAGCTGGTAAGCGTTTTGTATTGAAATTTAGGAACTAGGAAGGTCATTCTTCAGACTGACATTTTTGTACAACCTCACGCTTAAAAATATAAAACTATTGAAGTTGGCATAATCTTACATTTCTTGATCATAGAGGATACTCGTTGAGGTGTATATGTACAATACTATTCTGATAGAAAAAAATGGATACTCCATTCTCATATTTAACACGTCTCTTCCCACTTTTATAATTATATTTATTTCCCCTGATGATACGAGTATACTCGTACTGGAAGAAAGATCAATGTTAAATAGGTATTTTTATTTTATAAAGTACTAGCTACCCGTCAGCGCGATTTATGCGTGTATGGACTATAAGGAACGATGTATATAAATGTCTACCTTTAAAACATAAATTTGTCTGAGTATTAGAAAGCCGATACTTCGAAAGGTTTAAGTCTTATCAAGTCGCAAAATAAAAATGACTACTATCTCAGTATTTTTATACATCGTCATATTTTCTTTTAGTCTATTGTCGCAAAATCTTTAATGTCGTCTAATACACATGTGGACATTTTTATACTTTGTCAAAATTATACAGGGACGAAATTATTCAAGTGGACATTTATATACATCGCCATATTTCCTTACAGTCCATACACGCATAAATCATTAGTGCCTTTGCCCCACTCCAAATTTTTGACTTTCCCGGTGGATTTTACATTTTTATTATAAGAACCTTCTCCTGAAGATAACGAACACTACAAAAAAAGAATTAGCGAAATCGGTCCAGCCGTTCATGCGTGATGCTGTGACCAAGGGAATTAGGGATTCATTTATATATACATATACAGTCCTCATTACAAAAAAGTAACCAAGTTTTACCAAATATCTATTATATCCCGAGAGTGCGTGCTCTTGTAAAAGAACGTTACATTTCTTCCGGTTCTGAAAGCCTCTAAAAGGAAGACCACTGTTTAGAAGGAGCGCCGCAAGAAACTCAACCGTCAGTGATCGCTCTCCTCTGAATAATGAGAAGAGATGAAAATAGTAGTACAAATAAAGATTATGATTCTGATTCAATGGATGGTATTGGTAAATTGCACTCCAACTATTCTAAGTAAGTTGCGCCAGCGCTAGCAAATGCGCCTATAGTTCGAGGGGACTTTAACTTAAAAAAAAACCTGATAGGCAAGTTAACTGTTATTGTCACGAATTTATTTTATCTTATTACTGACACGACGACACGTTTGCCTAGTTGGGAGTGAACCTGCCTCCGAAGCCTACGGTCCTGGGTTCAAATCCCGGTAAAGGCAGATATTTGTGTGATGAGCGCGAATATTTGTTCCTGAGTCTTGGATGTTTTCTATCTATTTAAGTATGTTCTCTATTTTTTTGGTTTATGGTTGTCTAGTACCCATAGTACAAGCCTAGAGCTTAGTTTGGAACTAGGTCAATTTGTGTGAGATTTTCCCCTGATATTTATTTATTTATACCTACTGTCATTCAAAAATGTGTGTATTTTTATTCTTTACACTATTTAAAACGAGTTTAAAGAAAATGTAAAATTACTTTTCTTCCTTTGGATGGAAATTCTTGAAAACATATTATGTTATGAGTAACGTGATAGTGTAATGGCAGAGGGCAAGCATGTGGAGCGCATTACGGCAATGCAGTTGACGCGGAAACTGATCGCGGAGCGTGGGATCCTGGGCTTGTACAAGGGTCTCGGCGCTACCTTCGCGCGTGACGTCGGCTTCAGCATCATCTACTTCCCCACCTTTGCTGTCTTCAATGAAATGGGCCCCGTGGAGCCGCCAGCCACTGGACCCCCTTTTTGGTGACTATACGTACTCTGTTGCCCGCGACAGCATTTGTGAAAAAATGGTTCATCCTGGGGTTTTGTTCAATTTTATGGGATAAAAAGTGTCTTATACCCTTCCCCAGGGGTTCAAGCTATTTCCATATCATACGTACATGCATAAAGTCACGCCTTCATTCCTAGAATGGGGTAGGCAGAGCTCCAGAATTACCAACAACTCTAAAAAACTTGTTGATAATTCTGTAACAACATTTTGCACAATCAGGCTAAGATGTTTACCAGTGTATTAGTGACAGGTTGCAAGCCCATCGTCTAACAGTACTACAAGCCCTTATTCTCTTAGTCGCCTCTTACGACATCCGACGACATCCGACGACATCCGACGGGAAGACATGGAGTGGCACTATTCTATCTCCATATCAAATTTCATTAAAACGGTGACAAGTGAATCAAATCAGTATACTTACTTAGATATTTAAAAAAACCGAGCTGGGTTGCCTGCGACTTCATGCGCAGTAATCCTTACGTTAAGATTCTGTGATTGCAAAAGTCTAAGAGGCCTCATACTAAACGTGTTCATGTTTCTTCATGCCATAACAAAACACTTACGTACTCGTAAGTGTTAGTTATACTTAACTAAAAGTTTTCGTAAATACCTATCTTAATGTGGTTGTCAGGTGGTCGTTCCTGTCGGGCTGCTCTGCTGGGTCGATTGCCTCGCTGTCTGTCACCCCACTGGACGTGATAAAGACGCGTGTGCAGTCCCTCAGCAAGGGTGGCCGCCAGTACAAAGGCTGGTTGGACTGCTTTACGTGAGTCCACTTGCTCCACGTAGGTACACTACTATAACGCACAGAATAAATAATAGTACATGTGCCTACATGAAGCGCTCTTCTTAGTAAATTGTTTAGATAGAGGTCGTATGTGCGCCTGCTCTCTATGATTTCCTTTCTATCGCATAATCTACCGAGTGACACTGCAGTGTGTATATTGTACAGGAAACCATCCAGGCTCTATTTCCCACCCTCGTAACGTTTTCCAAGTTTTATGTAAACCTGTTTTTATTACAGATTTCTTAGGTCCTTACATTACAGCCTAGTGTAAAAACTAAGGTTCTCCAATGTTTTTTTTTTTAAAACCGCTTGTTTTGTACTGACTGACTCACTCGTCGAAACCTGTAGGGCACTTCCAAATGACCTAGGGCCTTGAAATTTTGCACGAAGGTCTCACAGTACAAGTAGTGGAAAAAAATCGAAATGTACAAATTTCTGGACTCTTCATCTAAAAATTACCCATTATACTTAAATACATCCTTATTAAATTTAAAATAAATAGTCGTCAACAAACCACAGGAGATCATGAAAAAGTAAGTAAGGCAAATTATGCTGTAGGTAAATGACTTTCTAGATGACAAAGACCTTTTTAAGTAGTGTGAGCAACTACTGAAATTATGGTTTTATATAGTAATAATAGCTGAGCACTGAGCATAACCAGCATTCCTGGACCTGAAAGACAATTAAATCGTAAGTAAGAAGAGTAAAGTTACCTCGTTAAATCCCAGAACAGATGGAGCCGAGGTGTTGAAAGTTAACGGAAGATTGGAACATGCAGGAATCAGTTCCGACATGAAGCACCCGATAATTCTGTCACCCAAAATGCACTTCACGGAATTAGTTATAGAACCCATGCATATGAAAGGAATCTGCATGGTAATGCTCAATTGAGAAGCGTCAAACGGATGAAGGTGCATTGTTTGGGGTCTAGGGGGCCCTCTCTGTAGGGTTGACGACGCAGGTCCCATTAATATAAGAACCTCTAAGGGTCACTTCTCCTATAAAGGGTAAATCTGCCTCTTCATTGGCATGGCTACTAGGGCGATACACCTTGAGGTTGTAAGCTTCAGGGGTTTCTGGCAGCGTTCAAGAGCTTTACCGCGCATCGTGGTCACTGCACAGTCTGTGGAGTGACAAGGGAACAAATGTATTTACTGCTCGTGAGTTTAGACAATTTTACGCCTATGCAATCGGGGTTGAAATCGCTGATCAACTTGTCAATAATGGTACGACCTGGCATTTTATTCCACCACACTCCCCAAACTTGGGTGGTTTTAGAAAACTGGAATAAAATCAACAAAAACTATCTCAAGAGATTAGGAATCCCCGAGCTGATTTTCAAGGAGATTGCAACTGTTTTATTGTAGATTGAGGCGGTTTTCTGCCTTTTCGCTGACAAATCTTTGACAAATGCATCGTTTCGCAACCTATTCAGTTGCCAACCCGCTATTTTTTCTGCAACTACAAATACTTCAGGATTTTTCTAAAACGAACCTAACCTAACATATAGGGTCCTACACGATAGTCTTGAAATAAATCCAGCATTATTTACAGTTTCGGAATTAAACGCGGGTTATCAAATGATATGTTTGTGAAATGAATCGTTTATGAAACGTTGGTTATAAAATGATAGGACCCCGATTGAGGCTTGCTTGAACTCGCAGCATATCTCAAGAATGAACGATAGTAATGAGGATCCCATAACACTAACCCCAGCAAATTGTCTTGTGGGAGAGCATTTTGTGCTAGCACCAGACTGTAATTACTAATCCATTAATGTAAGCAACTTAAAAAGATCGCACCTAACGCAGTTGGTTCAAGACTTCTGGCGCCGTTGGTCGAGCGAGAACCTAACTCGGTTTTACCATCGCCATAAGTGGACACATCAAACACCCGAGCCAGGGCCCGGAACAAGTTATGATTTCTGCTAGTGGACAACTAATTAGACTTGTTGTTTTAACCAAGTTTTTTCTAAAATGTTTACTGTCATTTTATGTAAACGCATGGTAGTTTGAATGTGTGCTAGGTACCCTTATATGAATTATTTGGTTATAATATTATAATATATTTATTATTTGGTTCAAAAAATAATATTTAATGTTTCTCTTCTAACAGTAGTGCCAAGGTGGGCGGAGATAAGGATACTTTGCCAAATGTAACCCTTGGTTGGCGGAATGTTGAACCGTGCATCGTTACTTAGTTACGTTAAGAACGAATAGATATCGCTATACATACGGTGAAAATCCTGCATTGCGCTGTCAAGATTTTCCAGAGCGTTTTTGATTAGGTTACCTGAAAACAAGTGATTAAAAGTATGCCTAGCTAGTGAAAGCGTTTGGGGCCAACTCCCCCCTCGACACGCCTACTATGGGAAACATAGTTCTATTAGAGCTCATAGCATACTGCTTGTTGCGCAGGTCAACGATGAAGGAAGAGGGTCCGAGAGCGTTCTTCAAGGGTGGCGCGTGCCGAGTGATGGTGATGGCGCCACTGTTCGGCATCGCTCAGTCATTATATTACATCGGACTCGCCGAAAACTACCTTGGGATCAAGTAAAGTCTCAGCACTAGAGGGCGCTCTCGCCTCGGCGCTCTCACAACGAAAATTTTGCACGCGCCAATTTTTATTAACAGTATTAAGACCAGTGTTTAAGTGTTATGAAATTCTAGCAGCTATAACCATTATTCCTATGATTCGAGGTTCGCTTAGCTATCAACTCTTGCGTGTAAGGAGTTTTCTGCACCTAAAATCACAATCGGTGTTCGCTCGCTGTTCGGAGTAGAGATCATGAAGCTTATATATGTTTTTAATTTTATTATGATCAACGTGTCTCTGAGATTATATTCTCTTAAAAAGGGTTTATTATCAACCGAGCGAGCAAAGTGATACCATCGAGCTTACAGCTACCCTATTTGAGCATGCACGCCCTAAAATGTACTTTCCGAAGGGACAACTTCAACTCTCCGTTTAATTTGGTCCGCTGAGTGTTGTACAGCCGAGTTGCGTAAGAATATCACCTACCTACCAGTACCTACGTTCTATTTTCTCGCTTTTCGCTATGTGCGTGGCTATCGTTATAGACTATATAGAAAGGGAGATCCGAGCGACAAACAAGTCTCGAGCAACAAGTACTAGCACTTCAGTTATCTGTCCACAATCAAATTTATTACGTCCATGTTTTTCTAATGTATTTATCTAAAACATATCTAGGTAGTGTTACGTGAATTATTTACTATTGCAATTAATTATTAAATTGTTTATGGTATACATTATATACTGTATTATTATTTTATAGTGAAGTGGGTTCTTCGTAAAGACTTGCGTGAAACGGCAAAGAAATAAGTTCCTTTCATACCAATCGTGAGTTAAGACCAAAAAGTTGGACCGTAGTTAAGCGTAGTTATTAACTATACGAACAACGAAGGTGAAAAAGTTCCAATGTGCGACGAAAAGTATCCTTACAATTATAATTTTCTTCGCACAACGGCAAAGTTTCACAGAAAATTTAATTATGCGAGTTAAATGCCCAACTTTTTGGAGTTACCCTTATGTTTACTAAATCAGGGACTTAGTCATAATCAAAAAATATGATGCGTTAGCCTAATTGGTTACCTAGCCTACGGAGCTAGCGGTCCTTGGTTCGATTCCCGGTATAAACAAATGCTTACGTGATGAGCACAAGTATTTGTTTTAGAGTAATGGATGTTTTCTATGTATTTAAGTATTTATTTCTCTATAAAAGTATTTTTATTACTAGGGCAATTCGTATGAAATTGTCCCCTGATATTTATTTATTAATCGCACGGCATATGTAAAGACCCGGAGTTCAATCAGATTGGTCGTTTCCTATTTTAAATTCTGTTAAGTTTGACGCACACATAGCCGCTCGGCAACGAGCCGGCAGCGCCTCGCCTTATTTAACGGTGCTGACACTGCTGACAAGGTGTGCGTCGTCCGGCTCGAGTTTATGTGGTGCCGATCCTGTGCCGAGCGGTTATGTGTGCGTTAACCCTAAGCCTAAATTGACTGCTGTCCCATTCTCCATAGTGTATTACTGTGAGTAAGGAGACAATGTAGGTACCTAATGCAAAGTTGGCAGATCCCCACCGGTTCCAGAGATCCATTTCGAAACGAAAACGATTTTCGAAAACTGAAAAATGTGTGTTGAGAAGATATTTTACATTTTCTCAACACTCTTAATTCTATCAATATTTATAATGTGGCATATGGTGTATTCCATATTTGAGAAGAATACTCAAAGGACGTTTATGAAAGGGAAAGTGTGAAGGAAGATTAACAAAAAATATGTAAGTAAATTATTGTTTTGTATTTAATATTAGGTAAGTGCACAAAAAATACTAGTAAAACATAAACTCAAGTAACATTAAAAAAACAGTAGAACCCTTAACAACACCAGACAAGGACCCAGCTTGACAATTGAATCGTTTTGACTCGGCATCGGAAGGCATGAAATTTTATTTCGAGTCAAGCATGTCACAGGGTCAAAAAATTTAATGAACCTTATCGCAATTGGCAGACAATTAATAGCAACACTGATATGTCTGATAACTATCTTTTTGATTAATTGATATTTTACAGTTTGACATGACTCGCAGGTAAGGCATGTTCACAATTAAAGGACTTACGAAAACCCTCATTGTGTTTTGTCTAAATAATAATAAAAGATACGAGTATTTAACAATCACAACAGACTGTTTTTTTATTTTTGCACATCCTATTGTGTAAAGTAAAAACATGATTTAAAATTAAAATTAAACTCCCACCGTATGATAATATGATAACAGTAGGTTTCAACCCTACGAGAATGTGTATACATTTTTAAAGTCATTTTATAGGGTTGGTCGCTGTTGGGACATGTTTTTTTTAACTTAACCGTTTTAGTGTGTGCATGTCGAATAAAAGGTCTTTTCAGTACTTATTTGGCATAAGTTTATTCAGCTGAATAAATTCTGCTCATTTTCAGAATATTTGTACGAGTATAATATCTATATATCTAGGTATATTTATAGCAGTTTCAATTTGGGTTTAATATAAGTGCCTTTATTTCTTTAATGTTGTACTTATTTGGCTATTTGTTGTCATTAAAAGTAAAAGTTAACTGGAACAGATCCATTAAAGGGATAAGTTCGTCTTTGAACATCCCTGCTATGGTTTTGTCTATTTTATAATCTCTTTTGTTTGTATAATAAAGTGTTTACATACACACATACATATATTTATCAAACAATAGACCAAGCGAAGGCTCTAAACTGAAACTTCGAATTAATCTAATAATTACAGATGTTACAATAAAGAAGTAAGATTGGGTATGTTTCAAATCTGTGCGCATTTCCTACGTAGGTAATCTAGAACACCGATGATCAGCACCTAATTATGATTCGTGTTAGTGCTTATTACCAACCCTTGGTATGAAGTTAAGCAAATAATATTTTGATTGGATTTATAAGTATATACAGGTACGTTACAGACATATTCCATTTGTTTGTTTATCCAACGCTAGGCCTTCTGATTTCCCTCCAAGATTTACATGAACTGATCGTGGATTGAAACTGTTGTGGGGCGGTTTACGACCAGGCCCACGGGGCGGGCGGGGCCCAGGTGGGCGCGGGCCAGGGCTGCCAGGGCGCCCAGGCGGGCTGCAGGGCGGCGGCGGCGGCCGAGGCGGCGTGGTGCGCCGCGCCCGCCGCGCCAGCAGCGCCCGAGCTCGACAACACGGACAGCTTCACTGCTTCCAGGTCTAACGAGATATATAAAATATTAATTCTTATCTATGGCCTGTTAATTACGACCGTCCAGGATCCAGGTGTCCTCACCCAGGGACCCATGCTCTCCTCAGGACGTGTGGGTAAGAACCAAATAGTTGGACCATAGTTAAGCGTAGTTATACAAACAACAAAAGTAAAAAAGTTCCGTTGTGCGACTAAAAGTATACAAATCGCATCTTTAGAATTATAGTGACCTAATCCAAATATTTTTAATTTTGATTTAGGTCTCTATAGTACTAAAACTACGACTCGAAATCGAAAGCTGGAAATGTTTTAATTAGGTCACAGTAGTTCTAAAAGTGCGAAATGTATGGCTAATTTTCGTCGCACAACGGAAAAGTTTCATAGAAAATGAAATTGGGTGAGTTAGCGTGCCCAACTTTTTGGACCTTACCCGTGTGCATTGTTTTTCGCGGTAGACATTCATTTAGTTTGAATTGGACGTAGCTTAGCGAAAAGGATTCAACCCACAATGCAAATATATTTAAATTTAAATCTTATTGCTGTCAATATAAAGTAAAATTTTACTCGTGTGAAATTGATGGGTTGGATCCTTTTCGCTAAGCTACGTCCAATTGACTTTTACTACACGTCTTGCTTGTTTTTGTAGTGACACGGGTATGTGTCTGGGCGTTTTTCAAAAAAAGTGTACATCGTTAAGGACAAAAGTTAAGAAATTCCATTTCGTCACGAAAATTAGCCATACATTTACATACGTTAATTTTTGGAAAATGCCCGTCTGAGGGGGCCGTATAACAAACTGTTACAGAGCTATATGTAATATGACTATTATAATATAACTCTGTCCCTCAAACTGCTTCAGAACTTGGCAGGTTTGGACACTGTAATACGGCCCCAGGGCCTCTATTCTGCTGTGTATAACCATATTGTCTCTGACATGTTATCGTATTGTCAACGGTACGATAGCTCTTATACCTACTTGACAGTAATGGCGGCAGAGTTAAAAGCAATACGATACTTAATATTGTAATAAACGACCCAAACCAAAATTTCCTGAGTGCCTCGGGATGGGTCGAAATTAAACCGAAATTAGGTCGCTTCGAAGAAAAGCAAGCTGTAGCTTTATTTTTTACCCATATTAGGGAGCGACCACACTAGAGCTTAACGGTGCGTAAATTACGATCCGTCAAAATTGATACCATTTAATTAGTATGACCCATTCATTCGTCAGTGTGATCGCTCCCTTGTTACACGATTTCGAAATTTTGTTCAACTTATGAGACCAGCTAGCGAAAAAGGGCCTCGTTGTTTCTAAACTTAGGTTTACCAGCGTTGTGTAGTCTAGCGGCTTGGCTGTGCGCAGCGCGTTGGATGGCGCGCGCGGCGGCGGCCTCGCGGGCGGCGGCGATCTTCTGCGCAGCCGCCGCGCGCGCCTTCGCCGCCGCTAGCTGCGCCTGCGCGTGCACCGCCGCCTGCGCCGCCGCGAGCGAGTGCGCGCGCGCGTGCCGGGCGGCTTCCTCGCTGTAATTAATGTTCAAAACAATATTGACCACTAGCTGTCGCCTATTGGTTAGCAAGTGCAGTAACCCTACCTAACTAGTAGTCTCGGTTCAGATCCCGCTAAAGACTATGTAAAACGTTTCATTTGTGAATATTGTATAGCCTAAGCCTAGATATAATTAGGCGTGTTTAGTTGGTAGTAACCCTGGCTGCGAAGCGAGCGGTCCCGGGTTCGACTCTATAGGCAAACATTTGTGTGATGAGCGCGAGTGTTCCTGAGTCTTAGATGATTTCTATGTATTTAAGTATGTATTACGGCCGAACCCTATATTCAAACCGCGGATAGGCTTAGGTTTACTTCGGGTTGAAATTTGACATTTGCCCATACAAAATGTATTGAATTTTAATCCGAAGTAAGGCTATCTATCCGCGGTTTGAATATAGGGTTCGGCCGTTAGTCTATATAAATATTTGTATACCTAGTTATCTATAGATACCCACCCAAAGTACAGGCCTAGAGCTTAGTTTGGGACTAGGTCAATTTGTGTGAAATTGTCTCTTGATATTATTAATTATTTATTTATGTTTTTACCACCGCGTTTCGCGTTTGTGACTAGGTCAATTTGTGTAAGATTGTCACCAGATAATTGAATGTAGAGAAAACGACCTTTTATGGGCAGCATGGGCGGCGGCCGCCTCCTTAGCGCTGGCGACGCTCTGGTGCTCCAGGGCGGCGTGCTTGGCCGCCGCGACCTGGTGCTGCGCGGCGGCCACCGCTGCTGCAGCCGCCTTGGCCGCTGCCACTGCTCCGGCCACGTCGCTGCTCGAATCTAGAATGACAAGACAGCGTGCGTTTATGATATTCGCACGTTAATTTCGAGACTGACACTACGCAAATTATTCTTAACCGCAATAATGTCACCATTTAAATGGTTTTTGTTTTTAGTTTAGTGTGACTGTCGGAATTAGCGTGCGAATTATGATTACTATAACACTAGTAATCATAATTCGCACAATGGACTTTTGGTGGCATAGCGTGGTTCTAGAATCCATGGAGTCGCTATTTCGTATTATATTATACAAATTACCACTTTGATTTTGATCTTCAGTATTATAATGTTTCAAAATAAACTACTAAATATTTTTAAATAAGACTTAATACTGAAGGTCAAAATCAAAGTGGTATATTATGTATGTACTTATATTATAATAATTTGGAAATAGCAACTCCATGGATTCTTGAACCACGGAAAGCCACCAAAATGACTTACCCTAGTGATTAGTTAGAAGTAGGTACTAATGATGTGATGATGTCATGTCTGAGGTAGAGATCATTTAGGATGTTGAGAGAATTGGGTGATTATTAATCGGGTAGATGCAACGCATGATATTTATGTTCGTGTTGAGATTAATATCGGTACAATTTATACGAATTGGTCATGTTTTTCAAGGAATAAAATTTACCATATCGAACAACTCTCCCTTACATACTTTGTACCTACTTAATTGTAATCAGCAAATATTACGGGTGCGGGCAGCAAATTTACGCAAGATTTACCATACTGTTACAAGATTTACCATACTATTACATAGTATGGTAAATCTAATGTGTTTCAACACACGACTAAATTGAATCGAAGTGAAATTAATTTATGCGTTGTGTTGGTCCACCCACACTTCCTACTTTTGTATGTGTGATTTTTTTGTAGCATCTACTCTAATAAACGTCTATTTATCTAAAAATCATAAAGTACGTAAATAGGCCTTCAAGTTCGCCTTTGTACGTTCCTATTCTGTGAATATTGTATTTGAATTTCTGATTTTAGTACAATAAAGTGTTTACATACATACATACATAACCCTTGATATTTTCTTGTATTTGGGGAAGTTTTATACCGTGGTACCGAAGCATATCGCAAATAAAAAATTACAAAATTAACCTAACCTAACCTGCCCTATTCTACAAGGATTACCTACACAAACCATTTAAAAAAATAAGTATATGTTTCAGCTGAAGGAAAATTAAGCATGAGAAAAGAATATCGGTGTAACTATACATTAGAATTAGTTCCTGTAGTCCTCACCATGGGAGAGCACGACGGGCGGCCACGGCGCTCCGACGGGGCTGGCCGGGAGGGGGTCCCAGCCCAGGCTCCTCTTGTCGGGCTGCGCGCCAGCCGAAGCCGCTACCAGAACCATCACGAACACCTGAACAGGTACCAAAAAAATAAAAATAAAAACGAAAATACGTGAACTCTTTCTAGACCGGCACGGCTAGCACATGACGGCGCGCGAGTTTTATCGCCCGCGAGACAGACTACCTGTATTTCTCTGACCGTTCTAATTAGACAATGACGGGTAGTCTATCTCGCGCGCGACTCGCTCGTCGCGCACCGTCATGTGCATGAGGTCGATTTATGAATGTCATTCTGTGATTAAGGCTGTGTGCCCACCAGAGCTGTGCGAGGTAGCGGAGCGGTGTGCGAGGAAAAAATCCACCAATAGGAGAGCTGCGCTTAGCGAGGCTAGGAATACTATTGGTGGTTTTTTTCCTCGCACACCAATCCGCTACCTCGCACAGCTCTGGTGGAAACGCAGCCTAAAGCTCACCTAAATAGCCGATTTTTACTGTTCTGAGTACGTATCTGACTCTCAATGGTGACAAAAAATCTCATGCTCGATATTAATTACAAGTCCCCGCAATCGTAAGATCACCGCGTGACTTCATTTTTAATACACTCACTAATTATCAGTGAAAGAAAAATCTACTCCTTGCTCTTCCCATGGCACTGGCCCATCCCTAGACTGTCACGCAAATTACCTATAAACCACCGCAAAAATTTGAAAAACTTGAAAAAAAAGACACAAGATATCGTAAACAGTCACAACAATAATGGACAACTTTTTTTAAATGTAAATTTAGGCTAGGTTAGTATTTTATTAACACGGGTTTGATACGAATGAACGGAGAGTCCATGTCCCGGAAAAACGGGTAAGTAGTTCGATTAAAACCAGCGACAAATTTGTACAGACGAAAAAGATGCTTTTTATTCCGGAAAATTGGGCAGTTTCCGAGATAAAACTATAAATGGGTTCGGAAAAGCTGATTTAATATATTAAAGATCTCACCAAAACTTTGAAAGACATATTGTTGCGTTGTCTATTGCTACCGGCTGGAACTGTGATGGTCCCTCAGTCCCCAGTCATTATATATCATCGAACTCGGAAGTGCCGGCGCCGTAGAAAGGGATCGAACATTCCCTAATCCACGTCTAGACTGGGGCAAACAATCAAGTCATTATAAAACATCGCAATGAAAGGGAGTGGTGTAATACAAGTAATCTCTATTAAATATGGAACCTTGTCAAAGTGAATCGAAAGATTGAGAACGTGTTATTAAAAATATGTCATAATAAATTGTATCTAGTCACTTTATACACACTCCCTACTAGCTTTTGCACGCGAATGCGTCATTTGCCCTGATCTATACTTATTTACTTTTCCTTCGGGAAGACCTATAATCCCCTTTTTGGGGTTTTCGTACCCAAAGGGTACCAAACGGGGTCCTATTAGATAGTAACCTTACCTACCTTTATATTTTAAACCATAATAGATAGCCGGCTGTTTTTTCTACAGTAGTACCTATGTATGTATGTATGTATGTATGTATGTATGTAAACTCTTTATTGCACAAAAATATAAATATTACAATTATAATACTAAATTAATGTACAAAGGCGAACTTATCCCTAAATGGGATCTCTCCCAGCTAACCCTGAAGCAAATGAGTAAGGACAATGCATGGGGTTGGACACATACAAGTTTGCACAAAAAGTAAAAAGAAATGAATATGTGTATGTATGTGTGAACTCAAAATTTAAAAATGATGACGACCCTTTTTATTGTTCCGTACCCAAAGGGTGGTCTGTCCGTCTGCCTACCAACCGTCTGTATCTCATGCACCGTAAAAGGTAGACAGTAGATTGTTTCACAAAGTAAGTATTTATATTACCGCTATAACAACAAACAATAAAAATAAGTTTAAATTAAATAGCGTGTTCTAAGTCCAAAAATAGGTACAGTCGAACTCACAGATAGCTGTACATTTTAGTACCTTGTCACAAAAACGTATTACACTGAGAGTTGTTTGAATTATTATATCAATAGCCGCGACAAGGTACTAATATGATATGCTTAGCTGGGTATTTACTCGTTAATCTGTTTATCGTTAATTAACGAAGTTAACTTTTAGAGTAACGGATTAACTTAACTTATAACTTAAAAAATGTAACGGACTCGTTAACTTCCGTTAAATTTATCCCAGTTCGTTAATCGTTAATCCAGTAATCCGCTCGCGTCGTGAAAAATACGTTCAACCTCAACTTATTATTTT
Source organism: Acleris holmiana (assembly GCA_949316455.1). Classification (NCBI taxonomy): domain Eukaryota; kingdom Metazoa; phylum Arthropoda; class Insecta; order Lepidoptera; family Tortricidae; genus Acleris; species Acleris holmiana. Next base: position 8,998,155 of record OX438781.1, on the reverse strand, counting down.
ATTAATGTTCATGAAGGGTAATTTATGAACATTTTGCCAGATGAATAAAAAACCCACTCCAATTATACACGTTTTTTTTCTTCTAACCTGTTAACTTCCTGGACCTAAACTAACAGTGTTTACAATATAGATCACAAACGCAACGATATAAAAAACGCAAACTTAATCACGTTTTAACGGATTAATGATTAGCGTTAGCTGCTTTAAATCTTTCAAAATGTATCGCTTTAACGTGCAACAAAGTTATCTTTTTTAGGAACGGATTAGCAATAAACGAAGTTAATTTGATTAACGGTGCCGAGCTATGCTAAAATTTACAGCTAGAGTCAATACTTTTATGGCAACCGCAATGTCATTTATCCGAATAACATACCTACATACATACATACATACATAAAATCACGCCTGTTTCCCAGAGGGGTAGGCAGAGACCACTAAACTTCTTTCCACCTATCTATCCACAGATAAGTCTCATCAACGATGTTTTTTGTTTATTATAATAATAATAAGGAATCGTTTCATAAAATGCTGTAAGACCTACCAAGTAACTACTCGCAATGCACCTGTGCAATATGTATAAAAACTTAGGATATAACGTTAGAATCACATCGTCGCTTTTACTGTGCGTATATTACATATTATAGTATACCTAATAAATTATTATAGAAGAAAACTTAACATGATAGCAAACAAAAGCGCCTAGCATTAACCTTGTCGCTATTTTATTCTGGTATGCATGTTTGTCGACACGGACCGTAAGGTCTCTTTTACGCTAATGCTACGAACATGTGGCAGTTGTTCTTATTAATTTGACTCAGAGGCCTGTTTCATAAAAGCTTGTAATTTGTAATACAAGTGCAAGTCTCTTTTTTTTACATACTGTGGGAAAGAGATTTCCGCTTATAATATAAGCTATTATTTTATATGCAAAAGGCCCCAGATAGTGAAATTGGTTTTTAGGGTTGTACAGGTCCAGACTAAAATCAGGGTTACAAGTTATTAAGAGGCCGTATACGAAATTTTGCCGAGTTCGGTGATTTACCTGATTTTACAGAAGTGATTTTACTGTTGAAATACTTTACTTCCGTCTAAAAATTTTAATGCGCAACACGAAAGATAATTTCGATTTTTAACGAATGTATGAGCTACTTTTTTGTTTTTATTATTTTATTTTGAATCATCGACCTGAAACCGGCGACTGTTTTGTGAATTTTGCTCGTTCGTTCGTTTTGACGTCTAAAAGGTATGAAAAAATTACAATTTATTGCTATAAAACTAAAAAATGTAAGTATGAATTACTTTTTACCACCTTTATATAATTTGTTTGCGTAAAAACAATATTAACTTGGTAAAGATTTATAGAAATTTGGCAAAACTTTGTCAAACTCTCGTTATAATTATAATACCTACCTAAGCTATCGCTGAGTTTATTACCAGTTCTATCCAGTGAAAATTACTTCGGAACCAAAATGATTTCAAATTTAAATTAAGCTACCAGAAAAATGCTTTAAGTACGATCAGCCTTATTCGTTATCTACTAGAATAATATTAAAAATCGTGTGAAAGAAATCGAGTAATTTGCAGGCTGAATGAATCGAATCGGTTGGCAGCACCAATATGATTAAGTAGTACATCTCTAGTTATCACATCACAGTTATTATATCACTGACAGAATTTTTGACAGTTGAAGTGAGAAGTGTCAACTGTGACAACTGACAAGTAGTCTTGTAAATTAGCAAGTAGCCAAGTCGCTCGTCCGGGCACTTGTAGTGTTTCGGGTTTAGTTTAGTCTCTTCATTTTATTTAATTTTGTAAATAAATCATGTCATAAAATCAGTTGATTAATTGTTGTGACAAACGATTCTAAATTAAAACAGATTACACAGGTACGTGAGTTAGTTACGTAAATAGTTGGCGGTACTTCTTGAATCCGCCTGTTATTTGATAATTGATTAAATTGGCGTTCTATATTCATACATTTAATATATCACTGTCTGAATTGATTATGCTGTTTTTTTTGTCATTGGATCTTGATTATTAGGTTTACCAAATCGGAAAATATGGCTCGATATTGATTTATTTCCACACCTATAAACTAACATCTAAAACTATCGTAAAATACTATTAACTTGATAAATTCACTTTCAATTAAAATGATATTTCGTTGGTAATATTTGCTGTTATTCATAAAATACTACTCAGCCAAGCCAACTAGATCAATACTGAGTTGAAATGCGGCCCCCCAATAACCAAAGATAGGATATCGGCAGCACTTAGTACTGATACATCCACGTGTGTTAATGTTATGAATGATACTGATGCTTATACTTTAATATAAAATTTTATTAAACCAAGACTCATTAGAATGCTCTGGGTTTGGGAGTTAAAAAATGATGAATTTTAAAACAAGATGTAATAATGTGACCCATGGAATAAAATAGTTTTATTGTAGCTGAACTATATTTTAAAAATGTATATATTTATTCAACTGAATTATGTAGCTAAAAGCATAAAAAATGCTTAGCGCAAGTAGGTTTGGAAATTTTAGTTTTTTTAACAATTTAAAATTCTTTATGATTTTGTTAAACAACATTACATTACTAAGACATGTAAAGATCTTTAAGGTAGGTATAACATGTATGCAATAAAAATGTTGCCTCAGAGTATGAAGTTCAAATACATGCTTACTGTGTTTTTTCTTTAGAAGGCTATGTGTGGCACCAAATTCAAGCCTATGCCTAAATTCATACTATATTAACTAGAAATTGGTATTGCAGATATACAACCGGAATACTCACAAACATGGCTTCTAAAGCATCTGCACCAAAGGAGGTACTACCACCCGCACACTTTAAGTAAGTTATAATATTTAAATATCAAATTTACATTGAACTTTTTTCAACTATTCTTGTTTGCACAAATTGTATAGAGTAAGGTGAGTCAAAGCTTCAAAAGGTGCGATTTTATTGACGCCGAGTATAACTTGTTTTGTTTTTAGTATTTTTTTTAAATTTTTATATGCTGTCAAATCAGAAATATTTATTTTTTATTATAAACCATACAGGAAATTTACAAAGAGTTAAAAAGATAGCAGTATTTTTCAACTAACTTGCAAATTAAATACAACTCTTAAATCCACAATTATTTTTGTAGATATGAATTGCCTAATAGCCCTTTATAAGGCCCCGTTAAAGTAAAAATATTTGTCTATGTATCACTCCTATAACTCCTATTGATTTGATGGCTAAGAGATTTATGAGTTACACATTGCATGTATTAAAATAATTAACTAATTGTGCACTTAAACCATGCTCATCTATTGTATTTGAACAATAAATTAATTGGTAACTTATTACCTGAGAGGTTTGCACAGGTCCGCCCGTTGCATGGTGCCTATGACACTGGCTGCTTTGCTTCTCTGGATATCTAGCCTAAACCTTTGTGAAAGGTGAGCACCACACAGCTCTAGGATCTCGAGCCGTCTATGAGCCGGGAAGACAGGGCCTTAAAGATAGTTTTCATATCAGCTGACCAGGGTCCCATGGTCTCCACTACAAGCGCTATAAATTCGTAATCATTTATTTACCCGTGTGGTTGCTGGGTTTTAATAGTGCCACTCCATATCTTCCCGTGGATGTCGTAAGAGGCGACTAAAGGAAAGAGGGCTTCTAGTACTGTTAGGCGATAGGCTTGCAACCTGTCACTAATACACTGGTAAACATCTTAGCCTGTTTATGCAAAATGTGGTTATACAATTACCAACAACTCTTTGCAGTTGTTGGTATTTCTGTAGCTCTACCCCACTCTGGGAATGAAGGCGTGATAGTATGTATAATAATAATAATAATAATATCACGGGACAATGTCACACAAATTGACCTAGTCCCAAACTAAGCTCTAGGCTTGTGCTATGGGTACTAGACAACGATAAACTTACTTATATAGAGAAATATATACTTAAATACATAGAAAACATCCAAGACTCAGGAACAAATACTCGTGCTCATCACACAAATATCTGCCCTTACCGGGATTTGAACCCAGGACCCCTAGCTTAAAAGGCAGGGTCACTCCCAACTAGGCTAGCGTGTCGTCGTGTATGTATGTATTTAATTAAGATGAATATTTGCGGCGCTTGAGGGTTGAGCCTGATCCGCTGCTGCACCGGCCTGATTACAGGTCGACTGGATGAGGGAAACGGCGAATGTGTCAACACAGGTCACGTCCCACACCAGTGTCCTACCCAGTTTCCACGGCACCAATGTAGCTCCGTTTGGTCGCTTGCCGTCGCCCCTAAGCGTACCTGCGGGTTCCAGGACGGCTGGTATATTGCTCGTTTAACGATAAAGGATCAGAATAAGTTTCTGACAAAAAATGCATGTCTGGGCAAGCTTTTGTGGCAAAATGCATTTTCAAAGTGTTCCAACTCGTAGACGACGTTAAGTAGGTATAGCGGAGATCCAGTTGCCACATTCCGACTCAATCATCACTATTATCCGATGAGGGGGGTTATTATAAGCTAGCTATGCAGTTCATTTTCCGGTGAGCGTAATGGACAGAGCTATGGCAGTTATATAGCTCTGGGGGGTTATTATGACATAACATAACTATGCAGTTCTTTTTACGCTTTTTGTTATATAACGTTATGCCATATCTCTGTCCTTTACGCTCACCGTGAAATGAACTGCATACTACTGCATAGCTTGGTCATAATGACACTCTGTCCTTTTCTCTGAGCGTAAACAGAACTGCATAGTTATGTCATAATAACCCCCCTGGTCTTAGATACCATAACATTGCATTATGGTTAGCATATTCATTCCGAATTTACCCATTCCAATAACAGAACCTGGTTCAAAATTGACTTGCAAGGTTTAACCAAACATTAAAAATCGCGAAATAAGTCTATTTTGGTTCTTCCTCTAATAAAAAACCAGCTTATATTTTCAACGTGTAATCAGACTACGAGTAGTTGATGGTCAAGGACACTTAGACTGAATTTTAATGACTGAAAATTACGGACATTGTTATACAAATTATGGAATGAGCAGGTCTCTTATTGGCTTTTTGTCACTGAGTAAAGTATATTACAAAGTAGATACTATCCGCGTGAAAAGCTAATTAGTATTTGCAAGTAGCGAGACGCGGTTAGGTTAGGTGGAAGCAGTTCGGGGTTCGATCCTTGATTTAGGACTATTGAAAAACCAGGCGCGTTGTTGTGGATTTATAACACTAGTTAAAGCCTGACAACATTCTATTTGGCCCTATTTCAATACATATTTGTATTGAAATAGGGCCAAATAGAATGTTGTCAGGCTTTACTTTATAGGTAGACTAGCCGTTTCCCGCGACTACGTCCGCGTATCGCTATTCCCTCTGGAACCGTCCAATTTTCAGGGATAAAAAGTACCCATGTCCTTTCCCGAGACTCATACTATCTCCATATCAAATTTCATCAATCGGTTCAGCGGTTTGTATATCCTGGAACCGTCCAATTTTTCAGGATAAGAAGTATCCTATAAGTCCTTCCCCGAGACCCTAAACTATCTCCATACCAAATTTCATTTCAATCGGTTCAGCGGTTTATCCGTGAAAGCGTAACAGGCAGACAGACAGACAGAATTTCTTTCAAGTTTATAATATTAGTATGGATTAGTATGGATATTCTGAGGTCCAGCTGACGATACAAGAAGACTTCTTGCGATAAAACATGCATGGTTGTATGGGCATGCCACCTTTTTTGTTCACCGTGCAGTTCCCGAAACTAGTTGACTGCCAAGGTCACCTGCACTAAGCATTAACAAGTGTGTTAGCGTCGTGCTAAGCTGCTGTACTAACAATCATTATGGACAGTGCTACGCAAATTGATAAATAAACGGATCTTCTTTGGTTGCTATATAAACTTACTAGCAGCTCCTGCCCGCGTTTCGACTAACGGTATTCCATCGGGAACTTTATATTTTCCGGGACGTAAACTAGCCTATGTGTTAATCCAGGGTATAAATCTCCATTTCAAATTTTATTTTAATCCGTCCAGTGAGCACGCTGCCACGAGTCAATTTTTGACATAGGGTCGGGACTTTAATTCGTCTACCTAGTCCATATTCCAACGTAAGTAAAAAGAAATAAAGTTTAAAATAAAAGTGTGCTTTGTGTGATTAGAGTCCTTTTATTACTAAGCAACTTAATCCCCGGGTGGCTGTCTTTTTAATAATTTCATAATAATGTTTGACCCTAATTCCCGTTTGACGTCATTTGACTCTAAGTCCCGTGGCAGCGTGCTCGGCCCACAGGCGTTGCAGCGTGAAGTATTCCTTCACGCTACAAACTAACACACTACAAACCTTCGCATTTATAAAAAGTAGGTTTGAAAGAGAAATAAAAACCGCAGTAGAACCGAAAACCAAGGTAACTAACTAGCCTTTCTCAATTAATTGCTAGACTTCAATCAACGATGGCAGTGCATATTGTTCGTAAAACTGGTGGCCAATAGCGTAGGGTCGAAGACTTCGTAAAACGGTGCGGAAAGGCAAGCTGGGCCGACGAACTTATGATGGTCGCTGGAATCCGCTTGCGACGAGACAGATTATCTCACCATTATGGTAGGTCCCTAAATCTATGTGCAGTTAGTGAATGTCTTTCAGCTAATATGACGACAGCGCTGCGATGTCGCTTGCTATAATTTTGCCGTACACATTCCACTACTCTAACATTCTGCAATTTTGCCATTTTCCTTGGCACATTGCCCACAGACTGTGCGGCAGACTCCAACCTGAGACTCGTTTGGCAACGGCAACAATAACACTGATAGCGCTTATTAAAACCGGGCAAACTAACAGGCTCATGGCCCTTTTAAATTACTGTCAATGATACGCACTCATTAACTGTTTATGGAGTCGAGGGTCCGCGCGCATGGGATGCTAATAGTCGCGCGATTACGTCGGTCTTCTGACTCCATCTTTATTTCAAATGGTGAAGGTGAAATTCAATATAGGTACGCGTCTACTGGTCGGCAGCGGAGCGTACGGGGCGGGATATACCTATATCTCTGATGTCTCTTAAGCTCAATGTCAATTAAAGCTAGTGTATAATGTCCACTAGTGCGGAATCGGAGCGTACGGAGGGATTTATTGCTTTGTATTGATTTCTATGTTACAGCATGCACTGGACATATATAGATATATATACAGATATGCCGGTCCAGTGCATGCATTTCTATGGTACAGCATGCACTGGACCGGCATTTCTGCATATTGCAACAAATCCCTCCGTACGCTCCGATTCCGCACTAGTGGACATTATTCACCTAGCTTTAATTGACATTGAGCTTAAGAGACATTCCAATGCGCTTCTTAAATTATCTGTGTGTCGCTCCTAAAATCTTTCTATACTTATATGTAAGTGCAACATAAATATTCATTTTAAGGAAGTTGAATAGAAATTATGTTATTTGTTAGCGAAATTTCGCAATCAAAGCAAAAAAATATACAAAAAAAACAGTATGACATCCAACTCTCTTGGTAACTGTTATCTCAAAACTGACAAGATTATCTTTATTTTAATCAATCAAACACAAAACGTGTCCATGACTCATACGATACGAGTATCAATCAGTATAGAACAAGTTACTTCAAGAAGTTGCTATTTTAGATTTTTACCAGAATCGCTACCATTTTTTGGTTCGATATGATCCTATTTTTCCTGAATGCAGTACTTTCTTCCTGTTTATATTACTTAGGTAGCTTAAAACATTTGACATATGACGAATAGAATAGTAAACCATGTTTAAACTGTATTCCGAACTCGAGTCCGGTTCAGTCTCTTTACAAAGAAAACTGAGGTGCTTGTCATAACACTCGTAACTTTTACTACCGTATGTGAAAGTCCAGCAGTTGAGATGTCTACTGTATTCAAAATTTGATACAGCTATTGTGTTGGTCAACGTCGTCATTTCTCTGATTTCACTGGTGAGTTTAATTTGATCCCCTAGTTCGTGTAATATGCCCACTCGAACGTACCTCTATCATGGTACGACCGAGTTTAAGCAGAGTCGCAGTTAAGTTCCTTACACGGTATAATGCCTACGAACTCAGGGGTCGTGATTGTTAGGAATGTTAGAAGAATCCAGTAACGATATTTTCTTAGAGATACCGACACGTACGACTAGCAAAAGTTGTATTTTCTCGGTTGTCGCTTAGTGAGTCTCTATAACTACAGATTAGATAGAAAGGGAGATCCGAGCGACAAAGAAGTCGCGGACAACTTATGCTAGCCCTGCTGATAAGGCGTATAGCTAAAACAGCCTTTCAGCGTGTCTATACGTGTACTGTATAGTTGGAATCAATATAGCTGTCTGAGTGCACTTAAGGGCTTACCGTAAACAAAGCCATTGTCGTCTGTTGTAAAGTCCACGCCACTTTACAACAGACGCAAAAATAAGTTTGGGAATAGAAAGTAGTAACTGCAAATACTCGTACACCTTAACACGAAAAGCGTCGTAAGTCTTAGAAAAAAAAGTTAAAGTAAAAACGAAGGGGATATTGATAGGTGTTCCATTTGCATTTGCATTTAAAACAGCAGTCAATAACTCTTGCAAGTATTATGTAGTACATGATACTGGAAAATATTTTTTACAAATAGACGTATACACTACAACTTAACGTATTTAAATAATTTCTAGAAATAAAATAATCCAGGTTTAACAGTAAGCTGGATTACAAGCGTAACTGATATTCGATCTTACACCGGTGCCGTGTATGTGTGCGTTAATTTTGTTGACTTAACCAACCAACCAACCTTAGCTCACTTTTGCCCACCGCTCTGCTACCTCGAACAGCTCTGGTGGAAACGAAGCCTAAAGCTAGCGACACTAAGCGCAACGAGGTAGATACCGAGCATTACAATTATGAAGCTATTAGCTTGTGTTAAATGTGGTCGCAAATTCTCCTGCGTAAATAGGGTAGTATATCAGTCACCGGGGAACGCAGCAGTGTCGCTTTCACCGATAGTAGAATTTAGGAGAGGTGATGTAATTGTTTGCCAATTTGCAGCCTACTGCCGAAGATCATAAACGGCGGTATCGCCGGCATCGTGGGAGTGTCCGTGGTGTTCCCGCTGGATCTCGTCAAGACTCGCCTGCAGAATCAGAAGCCTGGACCCAATGGAGAACTACTCTATAAGAGCATGTGAGTATAGTTTCAATTATTTAAACCATTGATTATTTCTTGACGCGTTAGCCTTGTCGGTTGTGACCCTGCCTACGAAGCTAGCGGTTTTGGGTTCGATTCCTGGCGTGGGAAAATTTTGTGATGATTACAAGTCGCACGTTAATTTCGACAGTGTCATTAAAGTAAAAACAAAACCATTTCAATTGTGATATTATTGCGGTTAAAAATAATTTACTATTGAATGAAATCCTTTTTTGCATAGTGTCACTCTCGAAATAAACGTGCAATTATTTGTTTCCGGGTCTTGGATGTTTTCATTGTATTTAAGTATTTATTTTTCCATATACATAAGTATTTATACCGCTGTCTAGTACTTATAGTCCAAGCTTTGAGCTTAGTACATATTAGGTAATTATTAATACCCATATATGCTTAGTACATATCTTAGCATATATGGGTTGGCAACGCATTAAGTCTTAGGATTGCAGTCTTAAGATTATAGCCTTGAGAATTTACATGTGTAGGGGTCTCAGATTCTATTTACTATCAGGTAGCCTGAGAGCCAGTGCCATCTCACTGTGATAGCAAAAATGTGTAAGAATGTCCCCTGATATTTATTTATTTACTTGTCTTGTTCCTTACATGAATACTTCGCTCATGCAGGTTACTAGATAGTGTTCTGCTGATAGAATATACTCCAGATTCATCATGTTTAGCCCGCTCCAACATACATGCCAAAAAACCCACTTGGCAACGACAATCGAGACAGGGCCTCTATTGTACTGTACTGTGTTAAAATGATACTGCGTTTGTCGTGTTTTAGTATTGTTTTTGACTCGCCTGTCGAGTAAAAAAAAGCTATCAAAATGTTGACAATACGACAACACGTCAAAGGCAATATCGTTTTAACACAGTAGAATAGAGGCCCTGTTCCATTATTTTCACGATTTAAGTCCATAAGGATCATACACAGATGTAGGTTATCGTCTTTCTGGCTAAGCCCATTCCCGCATAAACGGAGTGAGGACTGCTATAATAGACCTATCATATAAAAACATAACTTATATACACACAAGTTTTTAACCATTGACCACAGGAAAGACAAAATTTGTTTTGTAAGATAAAGATAAAGAGACATTTATTCGCAACAATAAAAAAATACATTACATATATACAAAAAGAAAAAGACAGAGAAATTGTAGTGAAACGGTCCCAACTCAGCATTAGTTAAAACCGTCATGGTCGTTCCGTTAGCGTGAAGACTGTGTATTTATGACCCATACAATCATCAAAATTGATTGGGACATTTTTTGTACTGCTTAGGCTTGATTGCTTCAAGAAAACCTATGCAACCGAGGGATACTTCGGCATGTACCGAGGGTCAGCTGTCAATATATTGCTCATCACCCCGGAGAAGGCCATCAAGCTGGCGTGCAATGACATGTTCCGGTTCCATCTCACTCTTCCGGACGGGTAACTATCCTAAGTTTCTACATTACAGCATTAATTCTGAATTCAATTTTGGGAATACTGGCCGAGGGTGCCATGTTTCGGCGATTTCGTTGCCGCCGACTAGCTAACACTGCGAAAGTAATAGTTGTGTTTATTTTAAATTATATATTGTCATGTATGTGAAGTCTGTAAGGTATTTGCATATGTGCCTTGTTGTCTGAAATAAAGTTATTGACCTTAATTGATATTGTTTTATCCTACTGTCTTATAAGGAGGGTAAAGTTCTTCGGGTGTTTACATGTACGTATGTTTAGGTCGCTATCGGTGCCGCGGCAAATGCTGGCCGGTGGGCTGGCAGGCGCGTGTCAGATCGTCATCACTACACCTATGGAGCTGCTCAAGATCCAGATGCAGGACGCTGGCCGCGTTGCCGCTCTCGCCAAAACACGTGAGCTCGCACACAATCCTAATTAATTCAAAACGACACGTAGTTGGTAGTAAACCTGCCTACAAAGCTAGTGGTCCCGGCTTCAAATCCCAGTAAGGGCAGATATTTGTGTGATGAGCGCGACTATTTGTTCCTGAGTCTTGGACGTTTTCTACGTATTTAAGTCTGTATTTCTCTATATAAGTATGTTTATCATTGTCTAGTATACCCAAAGTACAAGCCCTAGAGCTTAGTTTGAGTGTAGGTAATTTTTTGTGACATTGTCCCCGGATATTTATTTATTTATTTAAAAGTAATTTATTGACCTTGACCTTGTTATTGCCTACCCTTGACCTTGTAACTTATTGACCTTGACCTTTTTTATTGTTACCTTGTAATTGAATGGCCTATAGTCTGTACTTTTAGGTATTTAAAAAAGTGTAAACAAACCAAACCACGTGGCTCTGCTCGTCAACCAATCCAAGCTGTTTGGTCGAGCTTTGACGTATCAGTGTTCTGCTCCTATTGGCTGACAAACTGTCATCTGTCAATGTCACGTGGTTTTTTTGTTTACACTTTTTTAAATACCTAAAAGTACAGAGACTATAGTTTGTAAGCAAAATACGGTTGTGCACAGAGGGTAAAACAGTGGAGCGCGTGACGGCGCTGCAGCTGACGCGGCGGCTGCTGGCGGAGCGCGGCGTGCTCGGGCTGTACCGCGGCGTGGGCGCGACGGGCGCGCGCGACGTGTCCTTCAGCGTCGTCTACTTCCCCACCTTCGCCATCCTCAACGATCTCGGACCTAAAGAACCGGGCGCATCCGCACCGCCTTTCTGGTAAGTAACGTAGTAGTTACGTCTACACTAAAAAAAATTAGGTTCAACCAAGACAGATTTTCTATCAATTGACAAAATATGAATACAATAGATATTAGCAGAGGGCGGAATTATCATGGCAAACATTCGAATTTCATAGGGATAGAACGTAGTATGTTATCGACTATCGACACACATTCATCTGGCATAACTTCTTTTGGCATAATCATCTTTTGGAATAGCGACTTTTTTCCGAAACCGTATACTTTTCAGGATTGTTATAAATTAAACCTAACCTAACCGTATGGTTTCTATGCAATGATCATTTAAATAATTCTGAAAAGTATACGATTATAGAAAAAAAAGGCTGTATGCTAAATGATGATTATGCCAAAAAAAGTTATATCAACCAAAGCTAATGGTACAATAGCCAGCTCTTTAGTGATTCAATTCAAATAACACGTTAGTTGATGTATCTAACGTCTTGGTTAGGCTCGTATGGGATCAAACGCTTATGCACAACAATCACAATCTTGTTAGAGCAATCCAGTTATTTTTTCAGTGTACTATCGTATTTTACGCTTTTCTCGATTTCAGCGGTATCTATGACGTCTGAATATTCGTCGTCGTTATTTCTTGCATTTGGATCCTGTCACTTTTTATTCTGCTAAATATACTCCCGTCGCTCTACATGGGCAAATTTGACAGCTGTCAACACACAACATAATATAACCTCAAATACCACAACATAATATAATTTTGATTCTGATTTTGAAACTCATTCTGTACTGTCAACTGTCAACGTAACAGCGGTCTAATCGGGCTTTTAAGAACGACGGGAATATAATGCATCCTTAACCGGTGGAATTACTATTACGGATGGTGGCAACGGCGTGATGACAGTATCGGTGGCGCCGGCGCACCGGCGCGGTGAAACAATAATATATATATCTTCAGCCACCCATGAATCTAACAAATATCTATTGTTCTTTGCAATTAATTACGAATACGATGCGGTTATTTGATTTAAAACCGTCGCACTAGGGAATTAAACTTTAATAACTTTAATAACTTAACTATAGAAGGTAACTACTTTTCGTTTTCCAATTTTACTTTTGGGTCAATTAATGGTCGGTTTCCTCAAAAGTATCGGTAAACGTGAATGGCGGAGCGAATAATGACCGACTTTATTAAGATGCCAATAAAATATTAATAAATAGCTCTGTTATTCCGTGCGCAACTACGAAACAATAGCTATTCTCACATGAAATGACTTTTGTTGGATTGTCTACAACTTGAAAATAGTAAAGGGCTGTTATTAAAAAAACTAATTTTGAGTCAGATGCCCCTCTAAAGACGCGTCAGTAGAGTTCTCTATTTATTTATTTAGGACTAGCTGTTTCGCGCGACTCCGTCCGCTTAGAACTCGTTTATCGCTATTCCCTCAGAAATCGTCAAATTTTTCGGAATAAAAAGTACCCTATGTCCTTTCCCGGGACTCGAAATATCTAAATAAGTTTAGCGGTTTATCCGTGAAAGTGTAACAAATAGACGGACAGAGTTACTTTCACATTGTAATATTAGTATAGATTGTCACCAGTGTATATTGTATAGTTGTATTTTCTAGACTTAACATTTATAGGCGTCTCGTTCAAGATCAATTCTAATATAATATTATAATAGGATCCTGAGTAACGACTAACTGGCGACTTAGTGATCGCGCGACTGCATCGCGACACATGGCCACTACGATTAATATGTCGTTACTTGGGCGAAGGTACGAACGACAGTTCCGGGACGCTATTGCGACTGTATTCCTATGAAACTCATATAAATGATTGTCCTAATGTGTTGTTTGGCCTAAAACTTTTCGTTTAAACATCCTTTTAGGCTGAAATTATAGAATTTAATAACATATTATTGCGTAGATTAGTTAAGTTACGTAAGTTTTTAAAATATATTAAAAAAACAGTTTCAATTGTAAAAAGCGTTTTTGATCAAGGAATACATTAGGTATAACAATGATTATACCATTTAGACCCATCGCGACATCCCTAAAGGTTGACACACACATAACCGCTCGGCAACGGTGCCGTTGCAGTAGGTATGAAGTTTCATACAAAGAATACTGAACGGCTCGAGTAAAGGTGGTGTCGATCCGGTGCCGATCGGTTATGTGTGCGTCAATCATAGAACTGCTTGCATCGGTTACAAATGAAACTCGCATGTTCGATTCGTGGCTCAAGTGTCCTGCTCCAGGTGGTCGTTCGTGTCGGGCTGCATCGCCGGGTCCACGGCCGCGCTGGCGGTGAACCCGCTGGACGTGGTGAAGACGCGTCTGCAGACCATCTCCAAGGAGGGCCGCCAGTACACCTCGATCCTCGACTGCATCTCGTGAGTTCAATGTGCTATGTTACCCAAATCTGCATATAAGCCAAAAGGCGGTATCTCAAATTCAACAGCCAAAGCAGATTCAAGCCTCTCGTTAGTGATAATGTTGAACTTGCTACAGTTTTGCTTGTGATACCGCCTTGTGTCTTAGAAATTTGATACGATTTACGGACCATTGTTCTTAAATGTATCATTCTACCTATATATTGTGCAGATGTAGTAAATTATCATACGATATTATATCGTTATTTGTCGAATAAGTTCGTATATATCTGTGATTTTTTAACGTTTGAAATCAAGTTAAGTTGATAAATTGGCAAAGAGTTTCTGTCGACCACCATCTAGAAATATGTCGCTTTAAAAGTAGCACCTTTTTTATATAACACTTGCTCTTTCCCGCGACTCCGTCCGCGTAGAACTCGTTTATCGCTATTCCCTCAGGAACTGTCCAACTTTTTGGGATAAAAAGTAGTATATGTTCTTCCAGAGACTCAAACTATCTCCATACCAAATTTCATCTGAATCAGTTCAGCGGTTTATCCGTGAAAGCGTAACAAACAGACAGACAGACAAGTTAGGGTGGGATCACATATATCAGCACCGATTCGCATTTTGTCTATAGAAAATGTCTGTTATTTATGAAGATGCGTACGCATGCGAAAGGAGATTAGATGCGTACGCATCTTCATACAAAGTAGCTATTTTCTATAGAAAAAATAGAATTGGTGCTGATAGATGTGATTCCACCCTTACTTTCACATTTTCACATTTATAATACTATAATGGATTCTTATAGCAAACTGCTCTAATGTGACTTCTAGTAACTAGAAGCGATGTTTTCTTTTTGTTCACGGAATTTCTACCCCTAAACTCTTTTGGTCACTGAGTATAAATACTTCCCATAAATGTTGATAAATAGTGTTTTAACGGTTAATGACTTGGCAGGACGACAATGAAGGAAGAGGGTCCGAAAGCATTCTTCAAGGGCGGCGCGTGCCGCATGATGGTGATCGCTCCGCTATTCGGCATCGCCCAGGCCGTCTACTACATAGGCCTCGCCGAGAATTACCTCGGGATCAAGTAAATGGAGTTATAACCAATGTGGACGTGTTATGAAAGAAGTGGCGTCCAAACCGCGCACATTGAGGGTCTATAGGACACTAACACGACCAACTTTTGTGTTAACTAAGTAGTATGGAAGTGCCGGTATCTGACATTCGCCTGAGAAATGTCCGTTTTGAAACGGAGATGGTTGCCCGCGATTTTGCTTATAGTGAGTATATTTATTTATTGCGTGTAAAGAGTGTCCCCACTCAACATGAAGTAGTTAATCTCGTTCCTATATCCTCGGTGCTCTTATTGGAAATATAAAAATACGTGCGAGTACTACTTGAAGACAACACAAACAGGGCCTCTATTCAACTGCGTTATAACGATATCATGTTTGACGTGTTTTAGAATCGTTTTTGTCACAGTCGCCATTATTGTAAATGACATACCTAAGAGTTACGAAAACGTTGACAATACGGAAACTCGTCAAATACGATATCGTTATAACGCAGAAGAATAGAGGCCCTGGACCAGTCAAGTGAAGATCAGCCTTGCTGGTATTAAACTTTTCAACGCCTTACGTTAAATACAAATGCGTCATTCATACGCCAAACATTGTATTAGAAGTGCGAAATTTAACCTAATCCATACGGAATATAGTCTTTTATACTGTACGTGTGACAACTATAAGTTTCGGTGGCAATGGAGGCACGACAGCTCATGACTAATATAGGCTTAAAAGCTTTAAACACGTTCAATTGTTGTTGACACGCCAAGAAAAAACATGACATTACACGATGGCAGCTGCGCTTTTAAAATAATAAAATAGAGGGTTTAGGTTTAGAGGGTTTCAAACCCCATGGAGTTGTAAGTAGGTAAATGAATTTTAGCCAGTATGGCAACACCGCATACTGACAATGCGTCTTTGGTGTGCGTTTTGGAACAACCGATGCTAAGCATCCCGCTAAAAAATGAAGCCAGTCATAAAAAAAATGTTTTAACATTTTCCCTTTTAAATATTGTTTATTTTTTTTTATGTTTTTAAAGCCAATGAGGTATTATCTGAAAGTTCTTGATATTTGCGAGCTGACTCCTGTGCTTGTGTGATGACTGATGATATCTCGATGCATATTGTTCATTAGTTCTACACCTCATTAGAATATGTTTATTGGAACAAATAAGAATATGTAATCAGTTTCTTGTTTATTTATATTATAGGGTAAATTATCATATTAATTCATGCTGAATGCATTTGAAATAACTGTGTTATTAATTTATATTGATTAGGGTTTGAGTGTGTTGTCATTGCGATAGGTAACGTCAAGTGATTCTCTATAATTTTAATGGATTATATAAATCATTCTGAAGTATTACTGATTCAAAATAAATAATGGTTTTTACACTTTTTACAACACTTTTTTATTGGGTTTTTGTTTGAAGAATTATGTACGCTTATAGCTCAATGTTTTTGATATGTTTAGGTAATTATTTGTAAAGAGCATTTTGTGGTGATATTACATTATTTAGATGTTGCCATAGTTATGTTACTGTTGTTTAAGATTAGAGCTTGTTGTGCGATTTGTAAAATAATTTACTTTTTAATAATCAGGTATTTAAAAAAAGACGTACGTTGCATTAAATGTAAAAAGCCACAATAGTAAATAATTTATTTTTATAAAATTGCTATATATAACCGTAGACTTATTTGCTACGTCCTATGGCTGTGTTTATTTGGGGTTTTTTTATTTCTTGCAGGATATTCTATTTTATTACACAGTTGTTGCTTTAACTTCCGCCGAAATCTTGATTAATTCAAATAATTTAGTTATTGCTTATTAATAATGTGTGTGTCGAAAATGTATTAATCAATTTTAATGACAATAATACCTTCGTGTTCGAGTTACCACGATAAACATTTAATTGTGACGGAATGCCCGAGTTAACAGTTTGTTTGTCATTTTAAAGATCTTGGAGATTTGTGTTAACGATTACGCCTAGCTCCAGTTCTGATAAGAGATTGTGTAATGTGTCGAGTACCGCTGCCGACGGGGTAACGACATATCGTCGTCTTACTTACTCAAACTCGTATCTGCATATTTGTTTTGCTGTTGGTAAACTTAGAGCCTCTAAGTATTACTGAATATAAATAAAATAACCAACAGCAAAAAAAAATGCTGATACGAGTTTGAGTAAGTAAGACGTCGATATGCGTTTTAGCGTAAATCACGGCGTGAAACACTACGCTACCCACTATAGTTAAATCACTTTGATTATGCATAATGATTACATACATACATAACATCACGCCTTCATTCCCAGAGTGGGGTAGGCAGAGCTACAGAAATACTAGCAGCTCTAAAAATATTTCTTAAATAAATCTGTAACCACGATTTGCACAAATGTTTACCAGTGTATTAGTGTCAGGTTGCAAGCCCATCGCCTATGAGTACTATAAGCTTTTATTATGGTAAGTGTTTGCAAATTTCGATTTCCCAAATTCATAATTCATAATGATTCATAATGATTTATTTGCAAAAAAAAAAGGGTTAGTAATCGATGTTACATTCAAAATTATTCCACCTTTTCAGCTGTTTACAAACGGCATGCAAATTTGTACAATGGTCACAAGATACAATATTAAATTAATATTTAAATTACATTATTTATAACAAAAATAAAATAGGTAATGTTAATAAGAAATGTCCACAGTAAAACAATATAAAAAAAAAAAAAAAAAAAAAAAAAATTGACCAAACTGCAGATAATAATGGTTATTTCGTGCCATGGCTATAAATCATAAAATCCTTAACGCTATAAAAACAATTATCATGAAGCCAATTTCTTAAGGTCCTTCTAAATTCCTTGTCTACAAGTGGTTTTATTCGGTCAGGCAAGTTATTCAAAAATCAGAATGCTCATATTGTAAGCATTTCTTTTATAAATTTCAGTTTTACAGCGTGGCTGATGCAAGAGATCTTTATAATGCGCTCTTGGATTAGCTGAAAACACATCTGAAAGCTTCCTAAAATATTTCGGATTTGTCTTAACAAAATTACATATACAATTGTAAATTGCTATCTGTTTGACTTCTACACTCTTCGAACATTGATGCAACTTCAAACTTCAAGTTGAAAAGTATTTAAAACACTACCATAACGGACATTAGTTGAGCCTACATAAAACACTGGCATGATGAAAAAAATTAGTCGAATATAAATCATTGGCTTTCTGCGACGAAGTTCCATAGTGGCTCAAATATCACCCTGTACCAATGTGGAAATGCATCCCCAAAGTGATTTAGCTAGGTGTACAATTGTCTTGTTTTGTTTAACGGAAAGATCATGTCAGAAAACTTTAACCAAGCCGAAATATATGTATACCAAAATTAACAAAATATTAAAAAATATAATGTAAAAGTGACTTCTTGTTTGATCAGTTTCTCGTATGTGTATTGATATTTCTAGCATTACAATTTAAAAAAGAACAATTAGTACAAAACAATTACTATACAATAATTTAAATTTAAAATTTAATGTAATACCATACGTGCGTTGTTTTGCATATCTCCGTGTCCGTATCACACTAGTTGTGAACATACAATTCGTTTTAAAATATATGGATGTTTACCGATATTATTGGATGGTACAATACCAATGTTATTTTTAAGAATTAAAATATCATTTTAATAAGCTAAATTTTATATCGTGTCAATTAACACTTACTTCAATTCTTCCATGACTCGTTTTGATGTGTTTAAACAAGTACTCACGGAAGAATTGCATCAACTTACTAACAAATTGATGCAGTTTATGTGTCCGTCAGTGTACTTGTTGTTTCTAAATAAGTATAAAGCCGACTTGGCAGGAAAACCTGCCAGATATTAGACGCGCTTTTCTAGCTGTAGATGTTAAAATAAACATGTTTACGTTAAACGGAAATTTCTTTTCTTTCTAATTGTTACTTTGAACTTCGAAATCAAAACTTCGTCTATTGCTATCCCTTTTAGTCTCGACGCGTAACTAATTCCCAAGAAAGTGACGGGGCGATCCAAAGTTCGGATTTGTATTTTACCAACGTCATTATCACTAACCCTTGTAATTTAATTTGTTATTCCCGCCATTGACAATGGTACCAGCTGGTAACATGGGTGGGTCAATGGTCCGCTATAATATACCGGCTTTAGTGATGCAGGAGCATTACTAAAGCATTATAAATCACTTAAATTTTGTTTTTTTTAAGCAAAAACCAATACGTAATACAGTAAACGAGCAGCGATTTGAAACACTGAGCTTAATAACATCACAGTTGCTCGTTTATTATAATAGGGTCGTTTTAAAAAAAAAAAATACATAGTTAAAGGCTTAATGAAAACAAAATCACGGTCGCTCCCTTTGTGTAACGAAAGTTAGTCATACAAACTATATGGGTAACTTCCGTTACACAAAGGAATCAATTAAGTTTTGTTTTAATTAAAGCCCTTTACTATGTATTTTTTTTTGAAAACGTCCCATTAGCCTCGTTAACAGGTTAATTTGTTAAAATTGACAGTTCTTACGTAAATCTGACATTTTTAAATAATTTAATTTGGAGATAACCTAGGGTTACATTTACGTGCAAGCGAGCCTAAGGAAACTTGGTTCTCTTCAACCGGCGATGTCTCGGCGGGATGAAACTGCAGCGTGTAACAGAATGATTTTCTGCTTGCCAAAGGGTCAACTGAAAGAGTATGCCAGAAGGCATAAAACGCATGAAAGAAATACCACCTCTAGCTTTCAAAAATTGGTAAATCTCCGGGATTTGTATACTACTGTGGTAACAACGCCATCTCTTAAACATAAAAGTTAACATTAGTACATCGTGGTTTTGCTACTCTACGATAGATGTCGCTCCTACGCTAGTGATGTAAACCGATTGGTACCAAGAAAGATTTAAAATGGCAACATTATTACCTAAACGTCAATCAAAAGGACGCCATCACAGATTAAAAATACCAAGTGAATGTGAATTCTGAATTTGCAGGCGAGGCAGTATTGTTTTTTTCATAATAATTGTGTCAACTATTACGGGACAAACTAATTATTTGTTACAACTTATAATATAAAGTGTTTTTGTGCATTTCGTAAGTGTAGCCCACTTTAAACATGACTACTATAGGCCCGAAGAAGGACGGTGGGCCAAACGTTGAGTTTTTCCAGTCGCCGGAATCGCTAGCACAATTCGATCAAATTCGTGTTTGGTTGCAGAAGAATTGCAAAAAGGTACATATTAAGTAATAATCCTGTGATAGTTATTAGAATATTAAGAGAAGTCTAGGGCTGTTGTTCGTGGCAATGTAAATCTCCACACTTAACAATAACAACCATTGTATATGACTACTGTTGCGGGGCTTTTTACCCCGAAATATTACAAAATTTCTGATAATAAAGAGCAAAGTAATGTCTAAGTCAATGAGCAATAGTATGTACCTATAATAATACCAGTTAGCAAGCATTTCCACTTTGCTATGGTGGCTGGATGTGTAAGGTTATGTTGCTATTTGACATGGTTTATATATCACCTAATAATATTGTTAAAAGGCACAGCATGGCAAATATTTTTGTTGATAAACATTTAATCCAGTGGGTTAATAGACTGTTTATTTTTATAATTCAAGTAGCAGTCTACATACCAATTATTCAATCAAAAGTATTTTTATTCTGAAATAAAAGAGGAACACCACCATTATAACAAGTATAATTAGTTTTAGACTGTTGCATAGCTGGCCTTGCCTCCTTCAACAATTCTGATTGCTGTCTAGCAACTCTTCTCCAGTTGGAGAACAACATTAGGAAATGTTATGATATATTGTGTTTGCTTTTTCAGCATGTCCAGACTGACCCACCTACCAAGGAGGGCTTGGCCCAACTGGTTATCCAGCTCATTCAGTACCAGGAGAATAAACTTGGCAAGAATGCTACAGATCCACCCTTCATGAGGCTTCCAGTAAGTTTTTAAAACTTTTTGTAACCTGTTTTATGTTGGCTGTGTAATATTGCTGTATATATTGATTTATATATCATGGAGGAGGCAGATTATGTATTACTAAGTATTACTTCCTTTCATCAGCATCCTTAAAAATTAGTTTATTCATTGTGCCAACATTTGCAATACTGCACTTAAAGCCTGTGTCAATTGAACTTGCAAAAGATGTAAACAAAACCCAACAAACTAATTCACCATGATTACGCGATAATCACATACTTTCGTAAGGTCTTTGCAATGATGCATATACTACAGATTAAGTTTAAGATGAAATAACTATTCATAAATGAATGAAAATTAGCAAAATTGTGGTCGTAATTTGTCACAAAATAGTGACAACTCAGCATGATGCTGCAGAGCGAGCGCTCACACATCATAGATGTGCCACCGATTAATAGAGTTTCTTCTCAGTGTTTCATGAAAGAATTACATTATTATAGATTTATTGAAAATACAATAACCTTTTTACAGATGTATTGAATAAGTATTGAGCTTTATATTTTGTCAGAGATGTAGGTATGTTTTTAGGTAAGTTACTGAAACTACTTAATGTATCTATAAAATATTATCTGGAATTATTCTTTACTGTTACAATCTAATGCAAACATATTTTAAAAAAATTAATCGGTCAGGCCTTTAACCCTTAAATTGGCAAAAATTAAAAAAGTTGTGAATTCAAACCCTATTTGATTTCGAACCAGCATAAAAAAATATCAATCCAAAAAAAACAAAAAGTGAATATTATGGTATGTATCCTGTAATGCACACTGCCAAGTTTAGGGTATAGTAGGGGTCGATAGAGGTAGGGGTCATTATGTGGGAGTTTTTTATCTATTTAATAATTATGATTTAAAATTAATGGTGACATAGTTAACCTAGTTGATAGTGTCCTGCCTACCAAGGTAAGCAATACAGGTTCGATTTACTAAAGATTTTTTATGATGAGAGGTAGTTATTTGTTCTGGAGTCTTATAGAAGACGGTATTTCTCTATACAAGTATTTTTATTGTAGTGTTGTGAAGACCAGCCCGATTTAACACATTTGCAGCCATGTAGTGCTACACGCCTGACCTAACCCACCTTTTTTCTACTAACTAAATCGGCCTACATACAAACAAAGAACCCGCCCAGCAGGTTGCTGGCACTGAAAATGTTAAATACAAAATGCGTATCACAATTACTTACTCAAATATAAACTTTATTATATCTTTAAACTATAAAAAACAATTCAGTAACTAGCAGCATCAGCAAACACAAATTGGTTTTCGGGGTGTCCCTTCGTCCCGGTTCCTTCAATAGCAAACAGGGAGCCAGCCTCAGGCTCCTGGGCCAGCTCTCCGGGACTCATTCCCACTCGACTGGTAGTCACATACAAGATGGAGAGGTCATGGCCGCCCCAAACAACCGATGTTACTTTGGATGCTGGTAACTTGTGTTGCTCTAGAAGTTTACCAGCTCTGGAATCTATTTTGATCACCTGCAAAAAGAAAGCACATTATCGTTATGAGTGCATAATGATAACTTGAGATATGCGTCACGTCACGTAATCGCCATATACGGAGGACCCCATAACACCCGAGCGGTATGTGGTAAGAGACTCCTAAAGGGAGCTGGAGATGACCTGCTTTTCTATTTGTATTATGTACTATCCTACTAACATTATCAATGCGAAAGTTCGTGTGTGTGTTAGTTTGTTATTATTTCACCCTGCAATAGCTGGATAGGTTAAGATGAAATTTTAAATGGAAATAGCACATAGGCTACTTTTTATCTCTGAAAGTTTAAAAGGTCTCTAGGGAATAACAAGTGTATAACGCTACAAACTTATCTGCATACTTAATTTTGAATTCAATAGACACTGATCAGATAAATGATAAAATTGATACAGCTCTGATAAAGATGCATTCGTTCTGTCAGCTTTTCATTGTCAAGTGTCAAAAATTATCAATATCTTATCTACTTACACCGTACCTATGGTGTCATGCCTAGTAGCCCCACCCCATCCTCGTACCAATAGAGAACAAGACACATGAAACGTTTATAAAAACTATGTACCTATGCCTGACACTATGTCTCGAATTTGACATGATTTCTAAGACTTAATGGGAGAATAATGTTTTTTCACTAACATGTAGAAATTCTTTTATTTTGACTTGTTTTTGGCCAGCTTCCCATACTAGAATGGAAAAATCAATCTAGGATGATACCTGCTCGTATTTTTACAGGTCCTAAAGTATCACCTCCAACTGTCATCAAGGTACTTGTTGCCTAAATACCTACATAAAGTTCATACGCAGTATTTTCTTACATGGTTGGCATGATAACTACACAAATTACTTAACCATCCTCAACCTCAACGCGTCATGCAGGTTCTATCAGGAGACAGAGGAGACAGCGATGCACGTCGTCTGCTCATGCGGACTACTAATGCGCAACAGAAGTATCTACCTAGGGCGACATGTCATACACACAAGAGATACGAATAAAACTCCTCACTGCCCAAAGCATCTGGAAACTCTGGGACGCAACGGGCCTTTGCAGTGAGCTCTGAACAAAGTGCTGCTACAATAGATCAGCAATGGTCGATGTGGCACACAAGGCCCATTACTACCCCAATAATAATAATAATAACATTCCTCAATAAGAATGAAGTTCAATAAGCTAAATGTTAAGCTGTTGAAATTGGTCACTTGTTACATACCTTTCCTCCATCATAACAAGCGACCCACAGGTTCCCATCCTTGTCAATGGTCATGCCGTCAGGAACTCCAGTTACATTGTTTGATTGGAAACTAAACAGTGTTCTTCTGTTTCCTGAAATATGAAAACGCGTTCAATAACTAATCAGAACTCAAAAACAGTTACTTTAATCATAAAGTACCGTAACCCGGGGTAAGTAGAATTCGCATTGTCATTGGCTAAATTAACCCTTATCCTTACCAATTTCTCAAAGGCGAAAGTCAACCACCACCACCATCCAAATAAAATTTGGTAGAGAAATAGTATTTATGCTCTGAAGACGGACCATCTAGAACTCGTCTATTCCGGAAAATGGGACATTTCTCAAGGAAATAGCGACGAGTTCTACGCAAAAGAGTTCCGAGCACAAAATTAAGTTACAAATAAACATATATTAGGGGACAATCTGACACAAATTGTCCTGGTTCCAAACAAAAGTCAAGGCTTGCACTATGGGAAAATAAATAGAAAACACCCAAAACTCGAAATAAAATACTCGCGCTGATCAGATACATATTTGCCCATATCGGGAATCGAACCCGGGACCGCTAGCTTGGTAAGCAGGGTCACTACCAACTAGCCCAACGCGTCATCAAGTCGACAATATTGCTACGGAAATGGGTTGCAGTTGTCGAATATTTTCCACGTTGAACTGGTGAAAACTTACGTATAGAGCCAGTAGCAAGATTAAAGTCGAAAACATCAATGTTTCTAGTGGGCGAGTCAATGTAGAACATGAACTTGTTGTCGGCGGTCCACGCCATGCCGTTGGAGATCGACACCGGGCGGACCTTCGTCTCCGGGTGTATGTAATTGGACTCGTCCATCATGTACAGGGTGCCCTGGTCATTGTCGATGTTCTTGCCCACTTCTTTACCCATTGTCCCTGTAATCATACACTATTTTAAAAGCTTTTTGTGCCATTTGATAATTGAATCAATTATTAATTGAGTCTGAAGTGACAGATAAGTTCGCTAGGCGCGTGTTTTTTTTAGAAGAATCGTCGGGGTTGTAACATCCAAAGCTTTAAGATTCCAGATGAAATAACGAAATGTTTATTTCAAATTTTGCTTTAGGCACACCCTTATTTATCGTAGAGTCATATCTATAATGCACTAAAAACAAAAGTGAGTTTGTTGGATCATCATTTCTTAACAGCAAAACCGCTTAACAGACTGCTTAACCGCTTGGTATAAAGATAGATTGAATTTGGGCCCCAGAAAAGGACTGTTTAAGTTCAAATTATGTAAAAAAAAGTTCTTGTAAAAAATAACGAAGATGAATGTGGACTACCAGTCTACTTTGAGATATTTCGTAACTTCACGTTCGAAGAATAAGCAACTTACCAAACCAGAGTCTTCCGTTGGCGTCTGCCTTGCCGTCGTTACAGCGATTGTCCGGCAGCCCCAGGTCCACGGCGCTGAGCAGGCGCAGCGCCGCGTCGCCCGCGGGCCCGTCCCACCGCAGCAGGAACACCTCCGCGCGTGCGCTTACTACCAGCAGCTTGGGGTTGTCCTTCACTGTGACAGCGAACGTCACAGGACCGTAACCTTGGAAATACAGGCGGTTTAACTTTTGGTTCGTCATTTCGGGTTTTATGATCTGGAATTTATTACGAGCGTAAAAGCATTCCATCTTGGATTTGGATTGCGACGTTTGCGATGTTGAGATTACAAATGTCCATGAGTTACCTTCAGGTAGCTTGTTAGCTGGTTTGCCTTCATTACGCCATAAAAGTATTGTTCTTAAAATAATTTAGAGCACTCTGTCACTTTGAAACAGACTTTCAAATTACAACTGACCGAGGTGTAGTCCGCTAGCTTTTCCTAGCTTATAATCAGCTTGTAACACACCATAGTTATTGGTCTAGATAGGATATTCCAAAAAATAGCGGTAACTTATTTATACGTATTATTTCTGTCTAAAATTTTGAACCTGGAACAAAAGTTCTTATGGATAAGTGGTTCGTTAGTACACTACCGATTTCTCTCGTTGTGATATTGCCGGTTTGTCCATCCAGCCGGTACACCATCTGTTCGCTGATGTCTACCCAGTATAGCGAGTTTTCCTCCTTCGTCCAGTGAGGTCCTTCGAAGTGGACTCCACCGCGACGCACCTGGATATTGGTTAACAAATAAAGTTTCATAACAGGTTACCTACTGATGAAAAATTCGATTGGCATGTCGAGCATTCTTTACATGAACCGTTTTAGGTACTCTACATCAATCTGTATATAACTTATAGCAGATAAGGTTTTTTATCAAGCAAAAAGTACCGACACTGTGTGCCAATAGACAATGACACAATTGATTAATTGTATTATCGTAGGGGTCCGGCAGATTTTAACCATAGATTCTGTTGTCACTTGGAGGGTAGAAAGTTTTTTTTTGAAAAATGCCGTCTTTCCGAGATTTAGGTATATGTTAAAAACTTGTCAATGTACCCCGTAGCAAACATAGGGAAAAAGTGGTTTCAGTCAAATCTCACGAAATTTTAGTATGACGTTGATTCAAATCTCATGATTATTTTTTTATAAGGGCACAACTCTCTCAGATGTATACTTTCAGATATAATCAAGTATATTTTTTCTATTTAAGCGACGTGTTTTCTAAACTCGATATATTGGAATGAGACACTGACATTTACTGACGTTCTGACTTCATGCAGTCACCAACTGTCAGTTATGTCCGCCTGTTTAAACCCATGTATTATTTATTATTCAATCATTTATTATCGCAAAAAGATACAAAACATTTGCTTTACACAATCGCTCCACAAAACTATGTTTATGAGTGACTGTGGAGTCAAGTCTTAGTCTCAGTAAAATATTAAACCACAGGTAAATAAATTGATAAATTGATACATTGATTATTTCTGAAAGTATACTTCTGAGAGAGTTGTGCCCTTATAAAAAAATAATCAGGAGATTTGAATCAACATCATACTAAAATTTCGTGAGATTTGACTGAAACCACTTTTTCCCTATGTTTGCTGCGGGGTACTTTAAAGAATTGAATCTTTGACCTAAGCTTTTGTTTACAATGAAGTGATATAGATTATCGAATTATTTAATCAGAGCGTAAAAAGGCTGGATTCGAGAAGGGAGACGTTCCTATGATAAATAAAATGCGTAAAAAAAAAAACCGGACAAGTGCGAGTTGGACTCGCGCACAAAGGGTTCCGTACCATTATCAATACAACATTAGACACTATATTATAACGAGCAAAAAACGGCAAAAAAATCACGTTTGTTGTATGGGAGCCCCCTTAATTATTTATTGTTTTTTAATTTACTATTTATTTTTAATGTGAATATACAACTAAATATTCTGTGAATATTTCAAGCGCCTGACTGTTGCCGTTATTAATATCGAGCAAAAAACTGCAAAAAATCACGTTTGTTGTATGGGAGACCCACTTAAATATAAATTTTATTCTGTTTTTAGTATTTGTAGTAATAGCGGCAAAAGAAATACATCATCTGTGAAAATTTCAACTGTCTAGCTATCAAGGTTCATAAGATAACATGCCCGGTGGCAGACAGACAGACGGACAGTGGAGTCTTAGCAATAGGGTCCCGTTTTTACCCTTCGGGTACGCAACCCTAAAGATAGTAAAGTGGCAATTAGTTGACCAACAAAAACGTAGCTCTTAAGTGTGTTTTTATATTAATTGTTTTAAAACGCTGCTGTTATTTTATCGGCCATTAAATAATTGCGTTAACAGTTGTTTCACTAAACTAGTGTTTGAATAACACCAAATGAATACATAACTAAACTTGCCATACCTTGACCTCAGAAGGTCATAATACATATTTTTGCAAACAGTACCTTGTCAGAATTTAGCGAAGATCGATTTACTTTAAGGACCTTCCGTTAACCTTCGGAAGGGACGATGGCCGATTGAAAGAGTCCAGCTTTTAATTTTTTATTTATTCCGTTTACTCTACTCACTTGACATTAGTGAAATCACTGAGGTATACCGCGGTGGACCGCCATTAAAAAAAGAAGATTTACTTAAAACGCGTAGCTCGTAACATGGTCGCCTTTATCAATGTGGATAGCGGTGGATAAAGCATCCGTCACTCTCGCACTTACGAACTAGTTAGAAAGTGACGGATGCTTTATCCACCGTTGTCCAGATCCATAAAGGCGACATGCTACGGGCCCTGGTCATATTTTTACTCTAGATTCGTATATGATAAGCTTAAGTGAAAGGTCGTTTGATCTCATTGCTAAAGCTCGACGTGATGAAATACACCAAAGAAAAAAACTTACATTGGTTATCAATGGTGAGTTATTAGAGTTAGATCCGCAGGCACTGGCGACAGTCACAAATAGTATTATTCCACTTGTAACAGTCTTCATAGTTATTGTAGTTATTGTTTAGAATGAAATTTTAAATCCTTGCGGTGTCGCAACGCCGCGACCGTTGCGCGATAGGCTGAACCGGTCACTGCCGCTCGCGCAATATTTTATTGTGAGTGATATAAAAGCCGCAACAGAGGCTCGAAGTTTGTCAGCCGTCTAAACACTTTTCTACACGTGTTCAATAAGTCAACAAGTTTGATAGGGAATGTCAAATGCCGCCAAACAACTTGTATTATTTCCCAAAAAAATTATATGCTGTTAACTATTCACTTTGTTAGCGGAACTGGTGTACGACAACAGTGATACGAGTATAAGTATAAGAATTCTACACAATAAGTGATCAATTAGCAACAACATGCAATGAAATTTATCTCTTATTTTTTATTGAATTATTTTATTTAAATTTTGCATGGGGCTTCGCTTCTTTAACGCTTTTTCCTCGAGAGATATCATTTTTTCTGGACGATAAAATTTTCACTACGTCAAAAAAAGCTCGTATTTCATATTTCGTGATGTACGAATTTAAAATTAACTTTTAAGTTTAATATCGTACATCACGAAATATGAGACACGAGGTTTTTTCATAGTAGTTACGAAATGGTTTTTTTTATGAGAAGGCCATCGAGCACAGAGGCCGTCTGATGATAAGTGGACTCATAGACATTTTCAATCTCACTACAACAACACGTCTTTCGATAATCTGCTACAGCAAAATGAGTTGCCAACCCCGAGCACTCTGATGAAATGCCTAGGTCATAAACAGACTTTTGCTTTTATACATACACACATAACATCACGCCTTCATTCCCAGAATGGGCTAGGCAGAGCTACAGAAACAAACAAAAAGACTTCTTGGGTCATACACACTAAAACAAAAATTGCTCTTCCTGCGGTCAATAGTCTAAAGCAGTCCAGACGCCGTTTATGCGGGAATACGGTTAGCCAGAAAATTAGGCCTTAAAAACGTTTTCTTCCGGCGTGTCCACAGGAAAGACGCTGGGTAGTTCTACCAGCGTTTCAACGGGTTACTCTCAAAATTCCCTTTTCGCCAAAGGACCATTTCAGGTAGATGACATAAGAGTATAATACACAGTCAGCAAAGAGTCAATTCAGCTGAATGACATGAAAGTAGAATACTCAGTCAGCAAAGTGTTAATTTAGCAGGACGTCACAGAATTGAAATTAACAAGTAGCCAAATGTTTGGAAATATAAATAGTCCGTGTGATTAGAATACCTAATTAACCGAAAGTAAAATTAGTTGATTGACATGAACATAGAAGGAGTTATTAGCAAAACGTCTGGAAATTAAAATAGTCCATATAATTTGAATATTTAATTCGTCGAAAGCAAAATTAGTTGACTGTCATGACCACAGAACGTGGAAAGGAGTTTGAAAGTACATATCTACAGTTGCCATTTAAAGATCCAGACGTTTTGCGGACGGGCTATTTGGCGTTCAAGTCTATTAAGTAATTAAGACATTTTGAGATACAAACGTTTCGCTACCGGGCCATTCAGCTTTTATGTCTATTAAGTAATAAAGACATTTCTAAGATAAAGACGTTTCGCTACTAGTGTATTTTTAATTGTAACATTCTAAGATCCAGACGTTTTACTAAAGATACATTTAGCGTTCATGTCTATATAGCAACAAAGACATTACACAATCCAGACGTTTGAGCTATATTGTCATTTGGCGAAAAGGGAATTTTGAGAGTAACCCGTTTCAACCGCTTTGACTTCGGTGTCGTATTTTTAACCATTTCCCTGTACGAGTAGGATAACCATTTTCGGTTATTTTCTAGGAGTCCAGGCATTCTTCAAAATAACCGAAAATGGTTATCCTACTCGTACAGGGAAATGGTTAAAAATGCGACACCGAAGTCAAAGCGGTTGAAACGCTGGTAGAACTACCCCGCTAACCTAAATCTGTATATGACCCTCTTAATAATTCTGTAACCACATTTTGCACAAACAGGCTAAGATGTTCACCAGTGTAATAGTGAAAGGTTGCCAGCCCATCGCCTAACAGTACTACAAGCTTTTATTCCGTTTTGCATTTATAATATTAAGTAATTGTATCGTTATAATGATGGATTATTTTCGTGGTTTAGTCCAATGATAGCGTTCCAAATCATATGGTTTAAATATAACTCATTTTTATTAAATAAACATACTGATATCATTAGAATTGATACCTTAATGTTTCAGCTTATCTTAAGCACGAGTTGCGTAGGTTAGGTTAGGTTAGACCTGTGACCACCAAAAAATAATCCGAAAAATAGTAAGGTTACAGCAGAAATTAGCTTTCTATGAAATTAAAATTCTGCGAAATGATACATTCTATGAAATGAGTTTCTGTAAAACGGTGTACAACCATTACAAATGAAACCAGAAGTATAATAAAGTTTAATTTTATAATCGCATAGCACAATCTTATTGAGCAGTGCATTATGTCCGCATTAGACTCGCAACTCGCAGTGTGTGTAAATTACTAGTCATTGTCGTGACTGCGAAGGCTAGCCATTGTCTTAGAACTTGCAGGCGCCTTCTAGGCCCAACACAATCATAACTGCTCAAAGTCAAGATGATGTATGAGGAGACAGGAACCGAAGTAGCAGTCAATGTGCTCGTTTGCCTTTTCCATGCTATATAACCTCCTCCTTTTTAAATCGGTTAAAAATTAGATTAGTTAGGTTATGTAGGGTAAGGTCCGTTGTTTCCCATAATTTTTTTGATCATAATTACTTTGCTGACATAATTATTGGTTGTAATATTTTTTATATAGCGGGAACTGTAAACTTTTCTGGATTTCATAAATATCTCATATGGATTTACCTAAGGCTAGGTTAGGTTACGTCTGATTTATAGAAATCCTGAGAAAGAAACAATGCTAAGAAGTTCTATTAAACCATAAAGATAATTTGTAAGTGACTAAAATGGAATGTCAACGACGAAAAACCACGGAGAGGCAGCATTGCGTCGCGGATATATCTGATCAAGGTCTTGAGGA
Organism: Acleris holmiana; assembly: GCA_949316455.1. Taxonomy (NCBI): domain Eukaryota; kingdom Metazoa; phylum Arthropoda; class Insecta; order Lepidoptera; family Tortricidae; genus Acleris; species Acleris holmiana. The sequence goes on along the minus strand of OX438781.1, from coordinate 8,966,709 downwards.
AGATGCTTTTTTGTTAACAATCAATTGCGATCTGTTTATTGTTCTCTTTGTCCTCTTTCTAAACAATGTCGCTCATTTCCGCTGCTGTCTATTTTATTCAGTCATGACGGAACTGCATAGCGTTTGACCTAACTTACTGAATGTTAATAACAGGGATTGTAAAACCGGTTTGATTCAATACCTGTATTTAAATTGACAAATTGTTACCGATAAAAAATTAATACCTATATTCGATTTAGAAGTATTATTGTCATTCCGCTTTTGTTTTTATCGCTATGTATACACTATTTACAGTATTAAATACCGCTATTCATTGCACCTGATAAGTAAGATATCGATTAGACTGTAATTAATTGTAATTTAAGCCATGTCTAAGGCGTGTCTTCGTTTTTTTAATTTAATAACACCGAAAACATTTACAGAAACAAATAAACGAGTATATTGACACTGACAGGTTTACTGGTTTTGGTTTTTAGGGGTAAGGTATCATAAAGAGGTAATGGTCTCAATTGGCTAAACCGATAATATAATTGAATACCGGTATCCATTATACCGCTAATAAGAATTTTAGCGATATAAATAGCGAAATGTAATTATAACCGGTTATACCTCATTTAAAACCGGTAGTCAGAATACCGGTAACGATCCCTGGTTGATAATTTAATGATTTTCTTTATTTATTGGATTTAGTAGGCCTGGTTTGGGCACATGTATTCCTTAAAGGGTTATCGGTACAAACCCGGCTTGCACCTCTAGGTTTTCGGAAGTAGGGAGAAGACAAACATTTGGAGAAAACCTGCCCACATCTGAAGTAATTAAATGTGTGCTGAAGTTGCTAATTGGCACTGGGCACTGGGGGGCAAACAATACGTTATCGATATTCAAATTATACACATATATGTGCGTTTTTGGATAACGTAGCTCTTTGGAAATTGGATAAATAAAATTCTAAAAGCGAGACTAATTTTCTGGTCCCTTGACTTACAGTTATCGAGGTTGGAAGTAGAGAACTTAGTAGGTAGCGATACTGTGTTGGCAAGGATATTGCAATTAGCATATAAATCGATTCATGTTGGTTACTTTCCGACAGCTGCTTCGATATTAAATACAGTTTACAAGTATACCTACTCACACTTAAATAGAACCACAAAAAGGTACCTACCTACATACGTAAATTTGTACGATATCATTGGAATTTTTAAACAGTTGCTATCTGCCTTTGTTTGCTATTTCTGAATCGGATACATTTCGCACGACGCTAATGCCCCATTGAATAGAACGAGTAGTTGGCCCAATAAGGCTGTAATGGTAAGGCGCTGAGTGCTTATGTTTGAAGATCACAAATAAGACCTTGAACTTATTGTTTCGAATTCAGTATTAATAGCAATGACTCAATCGACAGAGGGCACGACTTGATACCTGGTTTATGATTAATGCAGTGCTGGGTTTTCGAAGCGAAGCTTTAATATCATACATACATAACATCACGCCTTCATTCCCAGATAGTGGTGTAGGCAGAGCTATAAAAATACTAACAAATATAAAAAAGACTTGTTTGTAATTCTATAACCACATTTTGCACAATCAGGCCAAAAGTTTACTAGTGTATTAGTGACAGGTTGCAAGCCCTTATTCTCTCAGTCGCCTCTTATGACATCCATGGGAACAATCTGTGTGTTTATTCCTACGATCCCTTTAATAATTCATATTAAATCTTGGTAAAAAAAATAGGACGCTGCTTAAAGTGTAATTGGCAACATGATTAAATGTTGTGTTTATTCAATACATATATCTACCGAGAGTCTGTATTAGAAATCCTGACCATCATTTGTCTTATTGCTGCCTGAATTATAAAACTTTTTAGTGTTGTACTAATGCAACCCTAACCTTTGGAAAACTTAAGTTAAGTTGTCTGACCTGACTCAGCTGAAAACCAGTTGGCAAATGAGGATTGCGAGGGATACTAGGTCTCTACAGGGTCATTAAATTTACTATTTACCAATTTATAAACAAAAGAACTTGTTTAGTTTTTCTTGAAATTTGAATTGTTAATAAACTTGTCAAAAATAGTTGTTTGACCCAGCCACTCGTTGTTCCAGATGAAAGTTTTCATGGACATGAAGCCGGGCGGGTCGCTGTGCACGGCGCTCGCCACCATGTTCCGCTTCAAGTCGGAGCAGCGGTGGCGCAAGTTCGACTTCCAGGTCGGTAAGGTATGCACGCCCGCCGCACGCGCCGCCGCCCGCACCCGCCCCGACCGCACTCACGGCTCACCCCCGGCTCACGCGCCAACCTATACCTGTGTCATTTCAGAACCTGCTGTATACTCGTGTATGGTCGATCGTTGACGTCCAAATGGCGGGACATTACCATGTAAAGTTAATGTTATCAAAATTCCTAATTGCTACTTGCGTAGAATTTACACGGAAATCGAAACTTTTTTCTTCCTTTATGACTTTAGCGTCCACATTTGTATTTTTTTTACTTTCTTTGATCATCAATGTCCCATGTTATTTTGTCTCCTTCCGTCGTGTTAAATATAACTGTACAAAGTTTGCAATAATACGGGCCTTTTAATTAAATGGTCTATAAATCCGAATCAGATATGCACATTTCTTTCCTACTGTTGTGTCCCGACCATAAAGACATTCAACGCATTTCGTACCCTATACAGCGGTTTACAGCGCAAATGATACAGGAATTAGTTTTCGCGTGTCCTCGCTCTGAAGCTGTTTACAAATTGGATGCTACACGCCCGTGGGTGCAAGAACACGTCCAAAAAAGCCGTTAAAAAATGTATTGGTCTGAAAATCATAGACTTTGCTCGCCCTATTTGAAATCTTTGGAATTGATTGTATACCTACCGCTGGCGAAACTCCTCTTTCACTGTTTTTCAAGGGTCACTCTTGTGAGCCTTAGGTCATTTTATAAATATAGGTTTTTGTTCTCACCCCGCGCACCTAACTCTTTGTCGACGAGTGTCAATGACAAAATGTTGACATAATTTGTTTCTTGTGGCTCAACGTTACTTTATTACGACAGCGTTCTATCGCGGCTTAACACTTACTGTTATTGATACAAGAAGCGTTTGAACTTTACCAGCAAATTCAGACTCAGACGGTTTCGGGCAAAGCTTATGATTTCAGACGTCGTTATGTCCTTTTGAGCTACATATTTGGAAGTTTCGTGCACTCACTCGGATCAAAATTACAGATGGCCATGTGAATGTTTTACTAACAGCTCCCTCCATTGCGGACCCCATGACGTCCTTGTGTTGTAGTTCAAAGCGCTGAAAAGTTTGGTATTATCAAGTTTTTTTTTACACTACACTGTTGATCAAAGTTATTTGTAAATATCACTTGTCGAATAGGCACCCAACTCTATTTATTTTATACCACCTTCACTGTTTTTTACAACTTACAAAGATATTCTTTTTTTTATTTGGATGTGAAACGGCTCCATTGAATCCTTGCTTTTTAAGGTTACCATTATTTGTTCCATTTCATGCCAGACTCATATGTTTTGTTGTTTTATGTGGGCAGAAATAATTTGATGGCAAAATGTGTGTAATTCTCTTTTTGTGTGACATTAATAACAGGGTTCCTTGTTATATGACGACACGCTAGCCTAGTTGGGAGTGACCCTGCCTTCGAAGCTAGGGGTCCTGGGTTCAAATCCCGGTAAGGGCAGATATTTGTGTGATGAGCACGAGTATTTGTTCCTGAGTCTTGGATGTTTTCTATGTATTTAAGTATTTATTTCTCTATATAAGTATGTTTATCGTTGTCTAGTACCCATAGTACAAGCCTAGAGCTTAGTTTGGGACTAGGTCAATTTGTGTGAGATTGTTCTGTGATTATTATTATTATTATTATTTATATAAATAACATTTCATGTTTGTAACTAACTTTCAAAGTAACTTGTTTTGTTAATCATTTTTGTTTTGCATGTTTTCAATGTTCATACGTTTAATTTGTATATACGTAATGGAGCTTTAGTGTCCTCCATCGTGCTGTAATCTGTTGATACTTAGTAATAAGCAAATAGCTTACAATACATTTAACAAAACAAAGTGAATGTTATTTGTAATTCGGTTAAAAATTGGTTAGTTGTAAATATCATAAGGACCAGCTCCCTATTTCACCATACTGACGATTACAGGTGACTGGTGACATTTTAGTGTACATGGCGCAGCTTATATGAAACCCAGTGATGTATCAGCGTGTTAACTTTGCTATGTATACCGAATTGTCACCTGTCACATGTCATTGTCAAGGTGGTGAAATAGGGGGCAGATTATTTGTGGCCTTATTTAAAAGTGAAAGCTGCAATCTACACCATATTAAAAAGATAGTTATATTAATCCGTTTAAAATTCATTCACTGATTCTATCGCTGACCAAAAAACTAATTTGTCTCCCGTTTCTTCCCGTCCCCCCCAATCCTTTACAGAACCCTTCGCGCAAGGATCTAAACGTGCAGATGATGATGGAGATCGAGTCGTCCCTGCTGGGCGCTGAGTCCATCCGCTCCCCGTGCGTGTTCATCCGCCCGGACGTCGACAAGACCACCGCGAACAAGGTCAAGGACATAGTGGTCAACCATCAGGGAGAGATTTGTGGTGAGTGGTTATTTATAAGACCAAGTTAACTAACGTTGTCGGGAAGTATTTAAGGTAATTATATCGCCAACCTCTCAACGTATTCTAATTTGTTAAGGCTACTTGCTACTAGATTCACTTGAAAAAACAAATAAAATGATATATTCGTAAGTATCTGTGTGTGAAACAGCGTTCCTATGAATTACTCACTCAGTTACGTGGAAAGATTCCTAACTTGTATGTGCAATGAATGAAAGAAGCAAAATCACCATCTTTTATTACAGAGCCTGTTATGTAAGAATTTGTTTAATGGGAGGTTTTAGAAATGAACTATAGTTTTATAATGCTTTGGACGTAACACCCTCTCTTTTTCGTACACAAGTTTGAAAAAGGAACGAGTTAATTGTCTCCTAAATATCTCTGAGTACGGCGGTACGATGGAACCTGTTAATTTATTTGTTTATTTAAACTCATTTGCACAATACAAATAAAAGTAAAAGTTCAAATGGAAGACTTAATACCTGAAGACATTATCTTCCCGTCAATCATATGGTTAACAGAAAATAACCAGTGTTGAAAACTCTTTTAAATAAGTTAATAACACCAATATTCGACACTTTTAGCTGACATGCACCAATAATCGACAGAAGCTTTTAAGTCTAAGACCATAGGGTTATAAGTTGATGGTTGCAAAACAAATGAATAACTCGTATCTTCTTTAAATAAGAGTCATTGTCGAACATTGGTCCTTTGTCGGGGACTGGTGTATTTAATCAATTCATACTTACTCAATTTACTTCGTCTAATTAAAAACACTACTTTCACCTGCTGTATTGTTAAGTTGTTCAATTGTGTGTTGTTTCCGTGTGTTTAGAGGACGAGGAGGAGGCGACGCACATCGTGTACCCGTGCGTGGACCCGCACGAGGACGAGTACGCGCGGCCCGTGCTGCGGCGCGGCGCGCACGCGCTCGTGCACTGGTACTACCTGCCCGACAGCCACGACACCTGGGCGCAGGTCGACCTGCCGGTACGAACCATTACCGCACCTACGACGGGGGGGCGGCCATAGTCAACGAAATCGCAGGTCGAACTGGGACCACTGGACGCTGCCGCTGAGATTCCCTGGCCACAACGGTGGTCGGCAAAGGGCAAAATTCAAAGTATTAATCAGTAAATTGGGCTCTTTTACACGGCGATAATATGAAGTGAATATACTAGCGCTTTGGACATGATCATGATTGCGGAGGAGAAGCGCTGCTAGAAACTCCAGCAGGACATTTTTTCAATCATATAACACTATAATCTAGGTAATAAAGTAATTAATTATTATTATTAGATCTACAAATAAAATCATTACAAGTGTAAGGCTACTAATACACTGGTAAACATCTTAGCCTACTTGTGAAAAATATGGTTACAGAATTGTCAACAAGTCTATAGAGTGGTTGGTAATTCTGTAGCTCTGCCTACCCCACTCTGGAAATGAAGACGTGATGTTATGTACATAAATGTAAGGTTAATAACATTAAAGTAAAACAACACGACGTCTCTACGTCAAAAGCCATACTAGAATTATTACTTAATTATTAGTGACCGGACCCAGGTCACTAGTATGACGCGTATCTCAGCTATAGCCTCTCTCAACCATGGGTTCGGGAAAGTGGCGACCTGATCAACGACACCGTCGTAAGCAAAGACCTTTGAGCGAGCATGAAATTTTCATGTTCGCTCCTCGCCGGGAATCCTCACCCACGTGAATTTAGAGGACGAGAAAGCGGCGGCCAACGACAACTCGTGGTGTAGGTCGAACTGAGTCGCTACTGCTGAGATCCTCTAGCCAGAATGGTGGTCGGCAAATGGAAAGACGTGCTAAGAAGCGTAATGACACCGACGAGATTAGGTTCCCTGTGTGGTTGCCGGGTTAGAATAGTGCCACTCCATGTCATCCCGTACATGTTGTAAGAGGCGACTAAGGGAATAAGGGCTGTTACAAGCAACAACCTGTCACTAATACACTAGTGAACTTCTTGGACTGATTGTGAAAAATGTGGTTACATAATTATATACAATTCTTTTTAGACTTGTTGGAATTTCTGTAGCTCTGCCTACCACAATCTGGGAAGACATGGAGTGGCACTATTCTAAACCGGCCACCACAGGGGGAACTTTATTTATAAGTCACAAAAGAAAACGTGGGGTGCTCAACACCTTTGCCAAGGCTTTGTCTCTTATTACCTTAAACTTGTCAGGTATTGGCCAGCGCGCAGACCAGTTTGGTGTAACATGGTCATGGTGGGTGTTATCAGGTGGAGGTCCCGGAGACGGCGAGCTGGGAGTGCACGCGCAGCGAGCCGTGGCGCGTGGCCGCGGCCTGGGTGCTCGACCTGCCGCAGTACAACGAGTGGATGAACGAGGAGGACTACGAGGTCGACGCCGCCGGAAAGAAGAAGGTAACTCTTCCATCTCTATAGTGTTTGCAATTCATTTAAGCCTTTGTGGATTGACTTGAATTAACTCGGCAATACAACACACATCAAAAATATTCAAAGGTAAAAATACCCTAACATTATTTTGATGTTTCACTATGTAAGGATATTTTGTATCCCTGGACATTTTTGATGTTTGTAATTGTTTTGCTAGTAAAATTTACGTAATATCAAACATTATCGCCAAATTTAAGTTCCATAGGTCAATAGGAAGTTAAAAAAAAATCGAAACAAAAGAGTGTAAACGGCTTCTTGTTCCTGTGCTTACCATTTTTTTTTATAGCAATAAATATTGTATCTACTCAACGAGCTCTAAACAACGATACCCCACTCGATGGGGTAGGCCAAGGTTTTTATTTAACTATAGTAATAAAATTGTAAAATGCATTAAATAATTGTGTCTGAGTATAACGCCAGTTTTAATAATGTCGACTTCATAATTCTTTTTAGTCTCACCGTGCTATACAAATTCTGCACCCTAGTTATCAATTAAAATAAGACGTATAATTACTAAGAAAGTATTTAGTTCCACTCCTAATCGTATATAGGTTTTTTTTATATTTTCTTTGTTGCTAAGAACAAATTTCCCTATCACCTATACTGACCCCTTTTGACTGGTCATTTTGTGTATTTCAATGTATGAATGATCAGTAATCACATGTGTGTGTGTTCAGGTGCACAAGCTCCGCCTGTCGGTGGAGGAGCTGGTGGGGGGCGAGCCCCCGCGCGGCAAGAAGGGGAAGCGCAAGCGCTCGCCCTCTCCCCCGCCCGCCAAGCACAACAAGCGGAAGAGGTGCGTGCCCCGTCGCCATTAACCGCTACAACGTCATTCACAGATATATCCGGACCACTGGGTCAACGCCAACAATGCGTTGGTGATACTGCAATTCTGAGTAACTAACAAAATGCAGAATGTACGAGTACCTTACTGTTTTACTTGATCAGGTGTATTTTACACCGTATTTAATTTGTTCGTTACGCGTTATTCAAGTATCGCCGACGAATGGATATTTTTGTCATAGCTGCCAGCGAAATGTAAACCTGGGATTCTACACGGTAAAAACGACATTGCCTTGTAAGTTACCGCGATTGGAATGTTAGACAACCATGTAATTTTGAACTTTATTTTTGTGTACAGGTTTTGAAATAATAGCTATATTAAGATTTATGTCTGTGACAAAGTGGCAAGAAACCTCATTTAAAAAAGTGTCAATTCATTCTTTCTGTCTACATTTACTAATACATTAGATAACAGTTTCGAGTTGGCCCCAGTATTATCTGTTTCAGTGGCACCGACTCTCCCGGTTTGTTAAAGTTCCATGAACTATGTAGCAGGTGGGTGTGGTTATGTTGATCGTTGTGTGGTTGCAGCCGCATCACGAAGCGGCGCGACAACGACGGCGACGACGAGGACGACGGCGCCTCGCGCGACAACGCCGACGTCGCGCCCGCGCCCGACGCCGAGCGCGCCGCGGACAAGGACTCCGCTGGTGCGTGCTGAACCACGTCTACCACGTGCCAGCGACTGACGAATACCACTCTTATTTTATTTATTTTGTTTTTATTGCACAAAATACACTTAACCTTTTGAACGCTACGCTGCCCTACTAACACAAATGGCAGTATATCAGACAAAACTGTAGCAAATGCAATCACCAATAGGATAGGATTGAATCTGCTTTGGCCATTGAATTTGAGATACTGCTTATTGGCTTAGAAGGTCAGTACGGTTGGCCGCAACTTTACGTCCCCTGACGGTAACTCATCACTTCAACGAATTTCACTTCATCGAAGGTATCATTTCATCGTATTTCGTTTCGCCGAACCTATTTTCTGCTGAAACCATAATGTTTTCAGGGAATCTTAAACATTAATTAATTACGTAGGTTTGGTTAAGTTATATGTTTAAGATACCCTGAAAACATTATGGTTTTAGCAGAAAATAGCGTTCGATGAAATGAATTCTATGAAATTGTACATTCGATGAAGTGATGAGTTACCCACAATTACACCACTACATAATGTACATACTACATTGTTACCTATGAAATGCATGAAAATCCGATGACGTGATTCACCGGCTTTAATGTTTAAAAGGTAAAAAATAATAATACAAAAAGCAAAGTAAGGCATTCTCTAGCGGTTGACCTTTGGGCAAAGCAGAAATTGTAGGGGCGGTAGTGTTATCCTACATACATAACTAAGCGAACAGGCGTTTTCTTAAATTTAATAGCCAAAGCAATTTTAATCCTTTCCCGTTGGTAGTGAGATCGCTCTTGCTATAGGTGTTTTATTTTGCCATACCAACCTGTACCCGCACTAAAATCTGTTATGTGATCGTAAGGTACCTCTTTCGTGCCTATGGGCCATATGATAACTGTAAATGCTGAGTAAACAAAGATCTTTGGGTGTGAAAGTCTGTGTCGAACTTAGCGCTTTTTGCTTTTGGATTTATGTTTCGATCGTCGTAAGCGAGTTGACCGCTGCAGTGTATAATGTGCGTATATATGGGTAAATTTAGTGGTGGTAGGACCTTGTGCAGGGTCCGCCCGGATCGCTACCACCATCTTATCCATTAACCACCCGCCAAGCAACAATGTTCGCATTGTTTTGTTCCGGTGTGGCGTTAAGATAATCGGTGAAATTACTAGCATAGAGGCATTCCGTCGTAGTCCTCATCGCATCGCATTTGAAGTCTTAGGATTATAGTGTTGAGAATTCAAATGTCTATGGGTCTCAGATTCCACTTACCATCAGGTGGCCTGAGTGCTCGTGTGCCATAAAAAACGTGTAACGTGTGTGTGTCGTTAGCAGCAGAGGCGGCGCCGGCGAGCGCGGCCGAGCCCGCGGCGGCCGAGGCGCCCGCCACGCCCGCGCCCGCGCTCGACGCGCACGACGACTCGCAGGGCAAGCACAGCGACTCCAACACGCAGGTACACCACTACCCGTGTCTATCATTTCACTTCAGACAATTTATCATTTAATTGTATTTCATTTTATCGAACGCTATTTTCAGCTGAAACCATAATGTTTTCAACCAACATCTAACCTAACCTAACCTAACCTACGTAAAAAATGTTTATGATACCCTGAAAACATTATGGTTTCAGCAGAAAAGAGTGTACGATGAAATGGTACATTCGATGAAGTGATGAGTTACCCACAACTACACCACTACACAATACTACATTGCTGCCGAGGGTAGAAACGTACGCAATTTATGAACGTGTCATATAGAGCCCTCTACTGTACGAGCCAATTTTGCGCTTTCTACCGGTGTAGACATAATGCTTATTTTGTATCAAAATTTGATGTCTTCAACCCCAAACCTAGAGCAAAAAAGTTTATATCTCCAAGCAGTGCTGAGAAAACTTTATTTAACCCCCAAACAGGGCCCACCAGTCTTGTTAATGACTGTTGTTGAAAACTTATCGAACATCAATGAGTGGTGCATTAATAATAATATGACACTTAACACAAAAAATGCAATGCTATTACATTTTCAAAAAACAAAACACCTATAACATATAATTATACCATTGACAACTCTACTTTACAGCGAGTTTCGGTCATGGGGGACTTAGGTGTCTGGTATGATTCGAAGTTGTCATTTACTGCACATTATGATTATATTGTCGGAAAAGCATACAAACTAACAGGATTCATTTACAGATCAATTAAACCATTTAAAAGTTACAGTACATCACAGGCTTTGTATTATGCATTGATTAGAAGCATTCTTGGGTATTGTTCCACTGTGTGGTCACCGTTTTACAAAACACACATAGACCGAATTGAAGCTGTGCAAAGGCGGTTTCTTCGACATCTTACTTACAAATTCAATTTTAAGAAAAAGCTACCTACATATGAGGAGAGACTGGCCTTCTTCAAAATGCGCAGCCTCCATGCTGGAAGGTGCATTGATGAACTAATATATTTGTACAAAGTTATCAACAATAACATTGATTCAGATCTGCTAGGAAATATTGGAATCCGGGTGTATAACAAGCCGCGTCGCCAACCCACTCAGTTCTTTATTCCATTGACCTCTAATAATGTATCCCAACATAGCCCTCTACGAGTAATACGTATGTGCTCATCTTTTAACAAATTATGCAAACATGTTGATATTTTTAATTACAGTTTTAATTCATACACAAAGGTTATAACTGAATTGTCATTTAAATTAGATTAAGTTCTTACATGCTCTCACCAATTTATATTAATGCCAAGCGAGTGTTGTGCATGGTAGTAATGGAAATGTATATTTTATTCAATAAGTTAAGAACTACCTTACTGTAAAAATAGCCTAATTTACATTTTGTTACCGTGCCTATCAAATAAATAAATAAATCTTATTATAAATGCGAAAGTTTGAATTGATAGATGGATTGATGGATGTTTGTTACTCAACAACATCATGCTACAAAATTTTGTATGAAAGAAACACAGAATATTTATTTGTGACAAACAACAGAGCGTTTTTCAAAAAGGTGTACATCGTTAAGGACAAAATTAAGAAAATTTAACTTTTTCCATTTCGTCGCGAAAATTAGCCGTACATTTACATACGTTAATTTGCGTGACGAAATGGAAAAAGTTAACTTTTCTTAATTTTGTCCTTAACGATGTACAGTCGACATCATAAATATGTTTACACTTTAGTACCTTGTCACTCTGTGAGACAATTTCATATATAATATGTGGTCTCAGATATATAATATATGAAATTGTCTCAGTGAATGAAAGTGACAAGGTACTAAAGTGTAAACATATTTATGATTTCGACTGTACACTTTTTTTGAAAACCGCCAAACACACTAACAAAAAGGAACAAAATTCTGACATAAACAAAAGACCTGTAATCACGAAATGGTTCCAACTCAGCGTTAAGAAGGCATGAAAACCAGACGCAGGGTACTTTTATCCCTAAAAATTTGACGGGTCCTGAGTGAATAGCGATAGACGACTTCTAAGTGGACGGTGTCGCAGGAAACAACTAGTGTGCCTATATGTAATTTCTAAATAAATTGTTTGCAGGAGATGCCTGTGAAGGAGGAGTTGGAAGACAACGTGACGGACCAGACGCACCACATCGTGGTGCCGTCCTACTCTGCCTGGTTCGACTACAACTCCATACACACCATCGAGAAGCGCGCGCTGCCGGAGTTCTTCAACGGCAAGAACAAGTCCAAGACGCCGGAGATTTACCTCGCTTACAGGTCGGTACTGTCATTTTCCATGAAAGCTATATGCACACCAGATGATATCTTAGAGTACGCCTGATAATGTTAATTTTCGAAAGAAAAATTCTTATAAGCCAATAGGCAGTAGTATCTCAAATTCAATAGCGAGAGCAGATTCAATCCTATCCCGTTAGTAATAAAGTTGCATTTGCTACAGGATCTTTGTCTGAGATACTGCCATTTGTTTGTACAGGGCAGAACTGTAGTATATCCAAGTGTTTGTTAAATCATTCATGCATTTACTCTCTCGCTCCTCTTGCATATGGCTTCCCAACGCGTTAGTGTCGTATGCGATGAAAAATCATAATAAATACATTAAGTAAGTGTGTTTTCCAATAGTGCAGTGTCATTTCATTAATTTATAATTAATGACCTAAGGACAATGCTTTAAATGTGAAAATTGTGTTTTAATAGCACGCGTGGGTCGATGAGAACATCGGCAATTTTTTTAAATTCTTTTAGAATATACAGGGTGTAATACATTCCGAGTGACTCAAACTGGATCATTCAGTCATTCACTGACGAACCAACGAAAATTTCACTTTTGGGTTATGAATGACTTGCGTGTTCAATCAAAGAATACTGATAATGGGTTGGAAACAGTTTATAAACGAAATGAATTTTCTTGAATCCAATATCTAAGAAAGAAGAATTAATCGAGATTTTTGAATAGTTTGGTTACCTACTGCTAGTAAGAATAACCTAGAACGTTTGAAAAAAATACTCAGCAATAGTTTGTTAAAATCACAAAACGAAGACGACGGATGTGAACGAAAAATTCGAGGACATTCCAATGGAAACTAAAATGAATACAGATTATGGTCGCTTTAAGTCTCACAATCTCACACAAATTGTCCTAGTCCCAAACAAAGCTCTAGGCTTGTACTATGTGTACTAGACAACGAGATAATTAGATTAATTTGCGTGGTCTTCGATGTCTATGTTCGTATTTATAATTAACTGAGCCTAGACATTAAGAATGCGCCATCTTATGGTTTGTATGTCAGTAGGTTAAAAATATTTTTACTTGAAATAGCGTTTTATAGTATTAAGGATTTTTATAGGTATGTTTAATTTTGTTTTTTGTAATTTATTCTTTTTTAATTTTTAATATTTATAAGACACTAGTTGCAATTCAATTTGCAAGAGGCAGAATAAAACTTCTATTTGTTTCTCTGTAAATAAAGAATGCAATTTTATTTATCGAGTAGGTTACACACTCATATAATCCTTACAAGACTAACACAATCTTACCTGTAAATAAAGAAACGACAATAAAAGTTTATTGTTATCACCTCTCGATGCATATAGCTTAACTTAGTACGAAATTAATTAACAAACAAGATTAAAATATAATTCAATGATCTCAGCATATTTGTCTTTGATCTTTTGACAATGACAGCTTGCTTGACGCGACACGACGCGGCTCACTCACGAACTAGCAGTGCGCGCGCATATTCAAATTAAAGAGATCATTCTCTTTACATATTTATTGTGAATTTGGCGTATGTAATTGCATTAAATTATTTGACTGTGACTTTATGCTAATACTAGTGTCTGGTTGCAGGAACTTCATGATAGACACGTACCGGCTGAACCCGACGGAGTACCTGACGAGCACGGCGTCGCGCCGCAACCTCGCCGGCGACGTGTGCGCCATCATGCGCGTGCACGGCTTCCTGGAGCAGTGGGGGCTCATCAACTACCAGGTAATGCGGGAGTGCAACGACCACAGGAGCGAGTCTGGAGATGTAAAACGATTTTTAAATTCTTGTAAGGGATAAGCATCCAATTGTAATCTGCCGTATTACTAAAGAAGGCGGCTACGGCAGACGTAGACCGAGCATTCTCTATGCTTATACTATTACAATGCAGTTAGCCGGTGTGTCTATCATTTCATCGAAACAACTTCCATCAAATGTACCATTTTATCGAATTTCAGTTAATCGAACGCTATTTTGTGCTGAAACTATAATGTTTTTAGGGTATCTTAAACATTAAAACTAACCTAACATACGTAATTAATGTTTATGATACCCTGAAAACATTATGGTTTCAGCAGAAAATAGTGTTCAATGAAATGATACATTCGATGAAGTGATGAGCTACCAGTTAGCCGCCTTCTTTGGTATTATGGCAGCAATTTGGGTTAGCCCATCTTGCTTCCCTCTCGTTATCATATTTTTGAAGTAATTAGAAGGTTGTGATGGGCCTTGTGTGCCGCTTCGACCATTGCTGAACCATAGTAGAGAGTCGACCGCGAAGGCCCTTTGCGTCTAGGAATTTCTAGATGTTTTGGGCAGTAAGGAGTTGTAATTTTTGTGCGTCCAGGATATATCGCCACACACATTAGTGGTCTGCATGAGCAGAGGATGTGCATCGCTGTTTCCTCCGTCCCCTGAAAGAAACAGATGTCTGTTCAGTTTGCAGTGGCCTGTTAGGATCCTAGTCACTGCGCAAGCCTTTTCCCTTATGAGTTGTAGAGTCTCTTCGTAGAACTTGCTAAAGCTACCATAACCAACTAAAATATGTTTTAATAGAAGTCGACAACAAGATTATACTACTTATATAGAAATCAGATAAGCTTTCACAGTATTATCAAAGGCTCTTCACTACATAGTATAAAACAAAGTCGCTTTTTCTGTCCCTATATCCCTATGTATGCTTAAATCTTTAAAACTACGCAACGGATTTTCATGCGGTTTTTTTTAATAGATAGAGTAATTGAAGAGGAAGGTTTATGTGTATAATACTTTAATCCGGAGCGAAGCGAGGGCGGGTCGCTAGTTTCATTTAAATTAACAGTGCGAAGAGCCCTTGTTATTGTTGGAATGCCAGGTTCCGTATATCGTAACCTATTGCCTCTTTGTTGTCTTTTTACCCACCAAAAAGATTGAATGATGTTTTAAAATGGTTTTATAATACGTTGGTTGTGTCCCCGACAGCTGGACGCGGAGTCGCGGCCGACGGCGATGGGTCCGCCGCCGACGTCGCACTTCCACGTGCTGTCCGACACGCCCTCCGGGCTACAGCCGCTCGCGAGGGCGGCCTTGCCGCGCCCAGGTACATCCGCGTTTTCACCATGCATAATTATAGCTATTTTACCAATTGTATTCCACTATCCCTTTTCAATGGTTTTAGGTACAGTAAGCATCGTTTCAACGATTTTTTTTCGGTCATACAATACAATACAATACAAATACTCTTAATTGAACACCAAAAATTAAAACAGAATACGGAACAGTACATTTAAATCATAGATATACAACAGGCGGTCTTACCGCTAAATAGCGATCTCTTCCAGACAACCTTGTCATAATGTAGGTATTCATTTTTATATCGCTACAAATGTTTACTTCTCATTTCTTAAATATCGTACGCGAAGATAAAACTAGGTTAGGCTTGTCTTCTGACACTCCAGAAAAATACCGATTGCATCAAAAATAGTTTATGACTTGCGATAATTATGACTTTAAACACACATTGTTTTGGTTAGTAATTTGTTACTGTTCCATTTAAATAGATTTACTTTAAACTTTTCTCTACATACGTATTGTATAAAACCAGTTGGGTTTTCTAAGCATGCTTTACGTTTATCATAAAGCAAATCAATCTTAAAATAATTAAACAGTGTTATAAATGTTGTGATCCATTGTTTTGTTTCAGTGGAGAACGCGGCGGTGCCGAAGCTCGAGGCGGGGCTCCCGAACGGGGCCGAGGCGCCCGCCATCAAGGCAGAGGCCACGCTGGAAATGGGCGGCGCCCCCGGTCTCAAGCTTGATCAGGTTACCTTACACACATCTTCATACAGTATTACTATTGCTTCAATGGCTATTATAAAGAAACACTTTTCATTTTGAACTACTCATGTAATATATTGAAATGCGTGTTTATAATTTCTGGCCCTCCGCCTCGCCCGATATATGATTTTGAGGTAATTTTGTCTGCAGTTACTTTAGAATGAACTACATATTTCTGCACGTCTAACTTTATCATTTTTAAATTAAGACACTGTAAATAAATAAATGATGTTAGTACCGTGGCGGAGCGCGCGGACGCGAGTGGACGGAGCAGGAGACCCTCCTGCTGCTGGAGGGGCTCGAGCTGCACCGCGACGACTGGACGCGCGTGGCGGCGCACGTGGGCTCGCGCGCGCACGACGAGTGCATCCTGCACTTCCTACGCCTGCCCATCGAGGAGCCCTACCTCGCCGACGCCGCCGACGGTGCGTACACAATGCCCCGCCCCCTATATCACCATCTTGACAATGATATGTGACAGATGACAATTCGATATACATTGCAAAGTTGACAAGCTGATACATGTGTGTATGTATGTATGTAAACTTTTTAATGCACAAAAAAAAAACGATTACAAGAAATTTCGTACATTTAACAAATAAAATGGCGAACTTATCCCTAGGATACATCACTGGGTTTCTTATAAGCTGTGCCATGTACACTGAAATGTCACCTGTCATCGTCGGTATGGTAAAAATGGGGCTGTAGGTCTATCCCTTGTTAAAGTCATCTATAATGACTAAAGTCTTTACGTTCTGAAATTGTTTCTTATTTTTCTCAATATTAAATGTCTTGTTTATATCTACTGGAGACAAAAAAAATACATACATATTTTACTTTACTGCAAGTAATGAAGGGAAAAGATAGATTGAATGTAGGGAACGAACATAACTGATATGATCAGTTACTGTCACTCGATTTTTTTTCTGTTTTGCATGTAGGTTTTATTATAAGTGTAAAGTTTTTTCTATTAATGTTTAGAAAACGGTAAAGAGCGTCGTTGGCCCGACTCTAGCTCAACGCAAAAATAGGCGCCCCGCTGGTGGTGAGCGCGCTGTTTACGAAAACCTTTAATGTTTTATCTTTTCTTTTTGCTGTCGCGTTTAGTTTTTTTTTAGTTTATTCCATATGATTGTGCAGGTGGCGTCCTGGGCCCGCTGGCGTACCAGCCTGTGCCATTCAGCAAGGCGGGCAACCCCGTGATGAGCACCGTGGCCTTCCTCGCGTCCGTCGTGGACCCGCGCGTGGCTTCGCGAGCAACGCGTGCCGCCATGGATGAGTTCGCCGCCATCAAGGTACAGCTACAACATTGCGATTCTACTTACCCTTTTTATTCTTATCCATCGCATAGAACAGTCCGCCTTACGAGTAGCTGCATACTTTTGTACCTTATCGCTTTAACGCCTCCAGATTACTGCAGCAGTATAACGTTAAAGTGACAAAGTACTAAAGTGTGCAGCTACTTATAAGGTCGAGTGTACATCTAAGAATAGTTAAAAGTAAGCGATGGCTAATACCGAGCTTTTTTTTAAGTACGTAGGTCAAAATGGCATAATCTAAAATGAGCCTGCATCAACGATGTTCGCCTGTTAAAGCGGGTAACGGTGAAAGGAAATAAACTCCGATTACGATAGCCTAAGACTAAATCATACTAGCAGTCTGATCGCTATTACAAAACTCAAATACTGACGTACAGTTATCATCAAATATATTGCGGCATGCTAGATGCACAAAATCTGTACTCTGTCCAACACCTAACAATAGCAGAGCATACACTATTATATGAAGTGCGTCTGCACGTACAGCTAAAATGAACAATATTTTGGTACCGTAATGGTATAATTAGACGTGCGATCCAGGCTCAACAACGTACTCGTAGTAAGGATGTCGTGTCCGCAGGACGAGGTGCCGGCGGCCATGATGGAGGCGCACGTGAAGGCGGCGGGCGCGCACGGGCCGGCCGCCGCGCTCGCCGCCACCGGCATCGCCGGGACCGCGCCCGACGCGCCGCCGCCTCCAGGTGCCCTGAACCTCCTTAGCCATCAGAAACACGACGAAAGGCCGCCGCCTAATAAAAACCGGTTATCAGTTTCACCCGTGACAGGAACGAAGGAAAAAGCTACTTTTTATAGCCCAGGCCACTTACGATATTTTTGTAGATCGATATCAGGCTAAATACTTTGTAAACAGTCATAGCGATATTTTGACTTGCTTCATTGTTAAATCCACCAAAATATCCTACCCGAAGTTGCTAAAAAAGATGTACCCTAAAGTAAGCTGAAATTTTCAGGAAAAATGCTATTGTCTTCATAGTTAAAATTATTTTCAAATATCCTGTTCATTTTCTGTTGGATTCAGTTCAATATATGACAAGAAGCGTGTTTGTCATTAGCGTATCAAAATTAAACCAAATATGATTTAATTCAGTCGAGTTATGCTATTAATTTCTTAATCTAGATATTTCCAAAGTAAATAATACTTGTAGCATTTCTGTTCTATTTTTACAAAATTATAATAGGTTAATTTTCTTTTTTTTTACTGTCGTCGCCATAAATTTAGGTGGATTAATAGAGATTATGGTTACGAACTTGTCAAACTATTTTTTGAAATAATAAAATTACTGTTATAGATATATTGTTGAGTGTCCGTACAAAGAAATCGTAACTTTCCTGGGGTATTAGTAAATTCATGCGTGTGTAGTAAATTTATAACAGTTATAACCTAGAACATCTATAGTAAAAACTTTAAAATGATGTAAAAGCAATTATCCCTAATAATTGCTTTTATTGTGTTCTGCATCTTTTATAGACTACGGATATCAATCTGGCTGACGGAAGACGATATGTTTAAAACGTGGCTAGTCGTGAAGCCCGCACTGTATGCGTTAATTTCAAAGTGATTCTAATGTCGACCATGTTATTATAGAGAAGAAAGAGGGCGCAGCTGAGGTGAAGACGGAAGCCATGGAGGTGGAGGAAGGGGAGGTGAAACCCAAAGAGGAGCCCGCTGACCCGCCCGCGCCCCCCAAGGAGGCCAAGGAGGAGTCGCCCGCAGGTACAAAGCTCTATCGCGAGGCTTGAGTTAGCGAGAATGCTGAATAAACTTTAAAGGCGTGTTATTTGTTATTGCACTGTCTGTTTAGATAAAATTAATTGTGCTACATGAGTTACCACGGGTCAACTTCTACGGGCGTAACGACCCCTTCCAACTATCATTTTTCAAACTTGGTAAAATCATTTTGTGCGCGTTCTGTTCTACAGTTGTAGGTATAATAAAAAAAAATGGAAGTTTGAAAATTATAAAAACTTTGAGAGACCAGTGTTAATTATATTGAATTTAATGAACGCCACGCATTTGCGCGTTATTCCTGTGATTTTGTATAGTCTGAACTCTATGACTTTTTAATCCTATCTTATGAAAAAATAACACAATAATTGTTTCGCGTATACAGTTATTCCTCTCTTTCATAGCACTTTCCAGAGAGCGTAAGAGAAAATATTATGCATGTTCAGTGTTCGGTGAAATATGTATTTTAGGTGAGTTTAAAGTTGAGTGTGTATGTGTGTATGTGTGTATGTGCAGAGGGCGCGGGCACGGTGGACGCGGCGCTGCAGGCGGCGGCGGCGGGCGCGCTGGCGGCGGCGGCCGTGAAGGCCAAGCACCTCGCCGGCGTCGAGGAGCGCAAGATCAAGTCGCTCGTCGCGCTGCTCGTCGAGACGCAGATGAAGAAGCTCGAGATCAAGCTGCGCCACTTCGAGGAGCTCGAGGCCACCATGGAGCGGGAGCGCGAAGGTACGAGTTCCTCGACGCGGACATTCTTTATATAAACCTGTCTATACTCAAACATTTAATATCGATACGTGATAAGATAACGCATGTTCTTTTTTTCTGATGCTCTTCGACTGATTATTTTATTTATTTTAAAGAGTTGTCTAGTTGGCCTGTGTATTAACTTGGTTGTACAAAGGACTTTTGAGTTATTTTAACAATAAAAAAACACAGATTTTTCAAAAAATAAAATTTGATATAAATTATCCTTTTGATTACATTTTCGGGGAAGATAAAAAAACATAAATTTCTTCAGTTTTTGAAAATGAGAGTAAAAAGGTAAGGGACACAATTTTGTGCCATTAAAATTGATGTATATTACTGACGATTTTAATGTAGCTCTTTGTACTTGAAAAAAACGGTTACCCTTTTGATTCCCGTTTACCCTCAAGTATAGTTTAGTCGTTCTTCAGTCTGTTTCACGGGCCCTTTTAAACCAACCCAACCGTTTTTTGTGTCTGTGCAGGGCTGGAGTACCAGCGTCAGCAGCTGATCCAAGAGCGGCAGCAGTTCCACCTGGAGCAGCTCAAGGCGGCCGAGTTCCGCGCGCGCCACCAGGCGCACCAGCGGTAACTATACAATACTTAATATGGATCTTTGAACCTTACGAGTTTTTTTCTTATTGTCGTTAATAAAAGGAAAAGCGGCATAATGCTGAGCAGACATAGTTTTTTTTTTTCATTTTATATTAGTCTCGTAAGGCCTAAATTAAATTTAGGATATTTTTGTCAAAGTGACTTAAACCTATAGTTGGCTGACACAAGATTCATTTTTTAAACTAGCTAAATTTGACGTGGGCCTCACGAGAATAAAAAAAATATACGTAGGTGTATTGTTCTAACCGCGCGCCGTCAATGTGAGTGAGGGGGTGGAAAGGGGGGGCCTCGTAGAATGAAAATACTCCAATTTTTATTGTCTTTCTCGTTCTGTGAAGAAATGTACCCGAATTTGCCCGTTAACGTTCTGATTAAGAAAACAAATAAAACGTTTAAGTTGAAGTTTAGTTTAAGTTTAATTTGAAAGTTATATAGTATGCAGACATAGAAGTTTTTGTGGCAGGAACGTCAATTAACTAGGGACTTCCTTCCGATATTAAAATTATCGATAATAGTTTCAAATACTTATTTCAATGTGACATTTCATAGTAGATAGGATAATATAGAGAGTAACTAAAATGCTGATCGCTACCCATCGATGGGTTTTTGTACAACTTCTTTCAATGCTATTAAATCGATTTTCATACAATATTAACTGAAACCAAACAAAAAAGGCTTATTTAGGTAAGTTGTATGACATTGTGTAGCATAATAGTAGGTATACTCTATATAATCCTTACCTACTCAGTTTTTAAAAATGTATGTAAAGATTCAAATTTAAAAAGTTTTGTAGGTACGAGTAGATAATCATTTATTTTTATCGTTACGTTCATGCCACTTTTAAGTTATGAGGTATGGTGTATGGAAATTTCTCGTTCATATTATACGTTATCACATAGTCATAACTGTTATAAGAAATAAAGTACTACTTATCGATAAATTAACATCGTTTGGAACTCCCTACGACAATTTTATTCATGGCACAAAAACTTCTATGTCTGTTTATATTATTTCAAACTAAATTTAAACTAACTAGTGCGTAGATTTAAAATATTCTGTTATGTGTTACTTGTGAGCGTTATTGATAAAATTATTTCTAGGAGTAAATGCTCTGTAGTTTGGCACGATTATACAATAAGAAACCATGTAATGCTCAAAGTAAATAAATATATTTCATTTTTTTTTCATGACTGATGCTATTGTTTTCCTTTTTAAGGTACGGAAACCTACAAACTCAGTAAAATTTTGTGTCTAGGTTAAAAAGAAAAATAGCATCAGAGGCGAGAAAGATCGGTAATGGTTGATTGTTGTTTGTAGGATGCA